>OV816025.1:54418877-55018877 GCA_929113105.1 Agrypnus murinus
ATATATATATATATATATATATATATATATTGATAAAGGGTACCTTGTCACCTCCAAAGTAGATACCCAGCATACGTTGTCACCTCATATATAACGTTGTGACCTCCGTTTTCGGAGGTCACAACGTTTTGCCATGTTTTCGACTGTATAAGCATATAGATGGTGTTAGAAGCCTAAATTCAAATTTTTGTCTGGAGGTGATAACGTCATACTTATACTCACAAAATTAATTTTTAGTTCAGCTGTAGATCGCTGGCGTTGCCGTCGCTGTTAGTTGTATAATTGCCAATACGATGTCACCTCCGCCTGTATATGTTGTTTTTTTGTATCATGTACGGTACGTTGCAGGCTCCACACATTGGCAACGTTGTGTACAAGACCTAAACCACTCAGGTATATAGAATTCCATCGAAACCAGTACCCCTGGCGTAGTTTCGGCCATTTCACGCTACCTGAATTTTTACAGACACTTTTTGGGTATAGTAGCAGCATTTAAATAAATATTTGTAAACTACTCAGAAAATTTAAGGGATCTCTTGAATTGTACTTCATTTTGAAATAGTTAATGATACTTAAGAACAATAAAATAATAATTTCTATTTCATTTAAAAAGTTTTGAATTGAAAACGACTTTCTTTGAGATATGAAAAAAATTAAATAGGAAATACGTTTTAGTCGTAATTATGTATAAATAAAAAATTCATCTTTTTACAAAATGATCATTTCGGATTTACTGGATTATTATTATTTGATTATTATTTTAGGAATTGTCATATGACATATGATATATTCATTCTCGCATCCACAAAGAAAGATTTAAAATCTTTAAATCTTCAATATTTTTAGTATTACAATTAATATAATAATTAATATAATTTTCAAAGAAAAATAATTTTACTAAGCAAAATAATGTAACATTTGGTATGTAGTTTGCAAATTTCACCAAATTACCCGGTTAATAAAGTTTTCATTGACATTCTAACTATGTTTACATTTGATAAAGGAAAGCATAAGTCTGAAATACTCATTTTGTAATATATATATTATGTAATTAGGAGATCAAGCGATATTTTAAATCCAAGAAGATGTTTAACGCCGAGGCGCCAGCCGAGGCGTTATAACATCTTCGAGGATTTAAAGAAGCTTGATCTCCGTATTGCATAAGTTGTTTTATTTTATTTCGTATTTCAATCCTAATTTCTCCCTTTTAAAATCCATCCGAATTTATTGTATAAAGAAGCAAGTTGCCTTGTCTGTGTCATCATACGTGTAACTAAGGAGATAAAAAGCAGCATGCATGCATGCATGTGGCTATAATGCAACATCAAATTATTTACGTTGCCAACAACAACGGAGATCAAGAACGTCTTGACTCCGGTATCATTGACAACGGAGATCAAGATATACTTTATATTACTAATTGTGTTATATAAAGAATTGTTTGAAATACGAAATGAAATAAAAAATATTAACTGTTTATATTTTTACATAATTACGACTAAAACATATTTTCGGGGATAATATAACTAGTGTTATGATTATCATCGGTGATAGCCCGAGTTAAAACCGACGAAAATTGACCGAGTGCGAAGCACGAGTTCAATTTTCTAAAGGTTTTAACGAGTGGTATCATCGTTGATTAATCATAACACGTGTTATATTTGGTGAGAGAATATAATGAACGTTGAAAGAAAATAAACACTGAAACTTTGACAGTAAACAATTTTATTTATTAAAAACAGGTGACAGTCAACATGCGGTGATAGAATTATCATCGATTTGATAGCCTATTCTGCGAGTTTGTTTTTGTACTTTCACCAATGAAATTAATAAAAAATGTACCATGTGACACGTGAATTATATTCTCTATTAAATTCCATATTGTAGCGGAAAATAAAACCTTACGTCATAATCTTGACATGAAGCTTTACGTACTGAAAGGCTTAAACAAACGTCAGTTTAACATAAAGTGTCGTATTTTTATTATTAGTATAGTCAATTTTTGCATTAAGTTCTTATTTTTTACTATCTAAAGATAGAGACTTCAAATCTTTTCTAATGCCTTTAGTACTGGACCAATATAAAATGTAATATGTTTAATATGGGGGCACGCCCCCCTGGTGGTTGAGACCCCCATTTTGTACCCCTGATTTAATAACGCAACCAAATTGAGCAAAGTTGTGTTGGGAGTGTTCTTGGGGTCGCTGATTATGAATCCAATGAGAAAATTAAAAAATTCAAATAGCAGACCCAAAATGGCGGCTCTAAAATAACGGCCTTTTATATTGAAAATGCGATTTACGACATTTCTATTGATTCTAGAGAGAAATTCAAAGAATCAAAAAGTGTTTATAATGTGATTTTGCAAAGGACTACTCTATTTTGGTTACCTTATTATGTAACCCCTTCGCTCTGCCCTAGTAGTAGAGTCAATTTCTGCATTAAGTTCTTATTTTTTACTAACTAAAGATAGAGACTTGAAATCTTTTGGTTTAAGATAGGGACACGCCCCCTCGGGGGGTTGAAATCCCCATTTTAAACTCCCAATTTAACAACTCGGGAAGTTTTCAACCAAGTTGAGCAAAAACTATGTTGGAGGGAGCTGTGAGGTCGTTGATTATGAATCAAATAAGAAAATCACAAAATTCAAAATGGCGGACACAAAATGGCGGTATTTTAGATTGAAAATGCGATTTACGCCGGTCCTATTGATTTTAGAGAAAAATGAGAAAAGCCAGAAAGTGTTTAGAATGTGATTCTGCATAGGAATACATAATTCCGGTTACCTTATTATGTAACCCCTTCACTCTCCCCTACCGAGAAGCCCACTAGGGTTGATTGAAGGGGGTTACATAATAAGGTAACCAAAATAGTGTATTCCTATGCAAGATTACATTCTAAAAATTTTTTGACTCTTTGGATTTTTCTCTAAAATCAATAGAAACGGGCGTAAATCGCATTTTCAATCTCAAATACCGCCATTTTGAGTTCGCCATTTTGTATTTCTTAATTTTCTCATTGGACTCATAATCAGGAACACCAAAACCCCCCCCAACATGAATTTCACTCAAGTTAATGGAAAACTTCCCGAGTTATTAAATTGGGAGTGTAAAATGGGGGTTTCAACCCCCCGAGGGGTAAAACCGCCATTTTAAACATATTACATTTTATATTGGTTCAGTACTGAAGGCATTAGAAAAGATCTCAAGTCTCTCATCTTTAGATAGTAAAAAATAGGAACTTATGCAAAATTGAAAATTCTAAAATCAATAGAAACGGCGTAAATCGCATTCTGAATCTCAAAGGCCGTTATTTTAGGACCGCCATTTTGAATTTTTCAATTTTCTCATTGGATTCATAATCAGTGACTCCAAGAACCCTCTCAACATAAATTTCGCTCAATTTGGTTGCGTTATTAAATTAAGGGTACAAAATGGGGGCCTCGACCACTAGGGGGGGCGTGCCCCCATTTTAAACATAGTACATTTTATACTGGTCCAGTACTGAAGGCATTACAGAAGATTTCAAGTCTCTATCTTTAGATAGTAAAAAATAAGAACTTAGGCATGTTTTTTACAAAAATTTACTCTACTATATAGAATGACTAGGTTATTATAAAGCAGGGGATGAATGAACTTTCGTTCAAAGAGAAAAAATTGCAACACATGAAAAAAACGTTATAGGTCCTGTAAATGATTCTCCTTAGTTATCGTTTCAAGATTTCAGACGCGACTTCTGTCTTCCTTCAGAGATCAAACTCGTTCTGTAAAGTTTCATTGCCGGATTTATAACATAAATAACTATAAATCAAAAATGTTTCTTTTTATAACATTCTATTCGTAAAAAAAATCCTATACTAACATCCTATCCTATTCGTTTGTTGGCGAAGGAAATGGACATGAGCTCCAGATCTATGTCCTCCTATCTATGACACTTGTGAACAGCTCGACATAATGAAATAAGAAGAGTTGGAGACAAGTCTCATTTGCAGAGATAGGTGAAAAATTTTCATCGCCCAATCTTGTTTCCCTGCATTTTATAGTTGGATTTAGGATTGATGCATTATGATTACAATTAAAGTAATTGTCAAACAATCCATATAGTTGATTTGGAAAACCCGTTTGCACATCGCAGCTAGGATGCGTGAACTCTCCTAAAGTCATTCTAGATTCCTTATAGGAATCGAGCCCAATTAAGTAAAATACTTGTATTTACTCTATAGCGGAGTTGTTCACATGATAAGATTATTATTTATTTATTATTTAGGCGGAGTTATTTATCGCTCGTAAATAGCAACAAACAAAGTCACTTTAAATCCAAATAAAACATACTATTTTTTTCCACTAGGGTAAAAGTGCCTCCTCTCTATGATTAGAAGTTTAGTCTAGCAATACCAACAATTTTTTATTAGAAGAAAAAAAATTAAAACAAAGGTCTTTGAATAAACCCCAGCGTGGCTGAATACTGGACAGTCAAATGTCGTTTTCTCGACATTGATCCAAGTGTAGGCGAATTTTCAGATATCGAATCTTGGTTCTCTAACTCATGTTTAATATGTATTTATTTTTAAGCGTTTTATATGTATAAATGACGATGTACTTCAAACAATATTATTGCTTGGGTGATTGTTAAATCTAAGACGGCTGTGAAAACTGCTGCAGCGCTATATTTCCAGCGGTGTGTTGGACGCACCGATTTTCACCCACATTTCAAGCAATTTTCAGATTCTGAGTCTCGGTTGTTTAATTGTCACTCGAGGGTTAATCAACAACCTGATACTAATTTTCGGTTTACTAAACGTTGTACAAGTCGGAGCCAATGTTCAGAAACCGAATCAGGGTTCCTTACAACTTGCCCAAGCTTCAGCCAATTTTCACCCGTTAGGTCAATGCCAGTTACTCATAGAATATACTTAAGTCAAATATCAGATACTATTTCGCTAATTTGCTTTAGCTAGTCTAAGTCAATCTCTACATATCAAGTGCCGGTTACATACTTATCACCCAAAACCTTAGCCAACTTTGAATCTTAGGTTCGCTAAACTAACTCCAGTTTTAGCAATCTTCAAAATTCAAAATCTTGGTTTCTTACCCTTCGGCTAAGGTTGGGTCAATATTCATATTATATTTTGCTAAATTTCTGTAAATGTGGTTTATTGTAAAGATGGATTAGTGGTTGCTAACCTACTGAATTTTTATGAACTTAAACTTACACTGGCAAGACTAAAGTGTAAACTATATTGTCTTACCGACTGTACATATGTATTTGCACAAGAAGACGTACACTATAAAAGTGTTAGGTTTGTACGGTCTCAATATGTGTTGAGAGTCTAAGACATTAATCATTTATACGAATTTTCGATTTCTTCGTATTTATTTTGTTAATGAACATTTTATATCCAACACAAAAATTGACTTTGCATTCAGTTACGGCGAAACAGTAATGGTAGACTTCGTTGCTTGTTTGCACTAGCATTCATTAAAGGAAAAGGATTGTGTAATAGTTGCTTTGTTTCTCAATTACCAGCCTTGGTACTACATTAACATTCAAGATCGGTCCAAGACTAACTTTAGTTTTATTGCGATATCGGTGTCATTTATTGTCCAAAACATTGCATATCGTATTGGTTTTAGCCAATAACAACCAATATTGGGTAACTCTGATCTTTCCATGTCTGAGACCAAGCTTGGTATCAAATTATCATCCCTACTTTAGTCTAGCAGTGGGCCATTTTCGGATATTAAGGTTGTGCCAAGGTTGATAAACATTGTTTCAAACAAAAGCTTATAGTGGTATTTTGTTTTAAATGGAGAGCCGCGATTGCTAACATAATTAAGCGTCAAATAAACTGCCACTTTTAATTCTGATAACGCAATATACCTACTATTTATCTATGGTTTATACAATGTTATCAAAAAAGACTACATTAAGTTAAACCTGTCTTTAATGTGGACTTAAAGTACACGTGCGTGACTTCGGAAACAACAAGCATTTGTTGTAAAAAACAATATTTAATTTGTTTATATTAAACTCTTATCGAGTTTAGTAAAAATTAAAAGAGTATCTGCCTTTATTTCAATCGAAATGGAATCTGGATAAAAGCATATTCAATTTAACCGTTATTCCCGAGATAAAAAGAAACTTTATAGAATATCATATTTATACAAATACTACGTTACATAACTGATTTATGTCTAGTACATCTAAATTTCAAAAATATGCTATACTAATTATACGCAATATTGGTACTGGTTGCGTTCTTATTGACTTTTATTGACAATAACAAAAGAATTCCCTTTTTCTGTTTATTTTTTATATTTTTAATTCATTATAGAAAGAAATCTCTTTCTAATATATCACCGATCTAAGTATTTCTAATCAAATTACTAAAGTTTTCATTTAAAAAATACAACTTTATGAAGTAAACCAGAAATCAATGATTATAATTAGAAAAGCCATATTCAACTAGTCAGTGCTACTCATAAAGACGGTTTAATAGTGTCGAAACGGCTTTTTAATATCTTTAATAACAATTCATAAGAAATACAAAAACGACAATTTCCTATAACTCAAAAAATAAAAAATAAGTAAATCGAGAATGCTCGCTTGTTTTCTTTTGTTATCTGGCCACTAAAATGCCCTCGGCGAGCAATTTAAACCACCCGATTTCAACATCTGGAGACCCACAAGAGAACCTTTTTATGAAATGTGCATCTATGGAATGTGGAGTCAACGCTCTGTATATATAACTGCACATAACGGTGGTATCTTCTGACCTCCGAACACTTGGCAGCGCTGCTGGAGGTAACAGCGAACTATAAGTATCTTCTTATATATAAATTTTGGAGGTCGGTTCGTATCTTCTGTATACTCTATATATGACAAAATAAAACAAGGGAAATAATTTCCCCTTTCTTGAGATTCGGATTCTAGAGGTTCCCCTCATCACAAATATAACAAATTTTTAGCAATATATCCACGGGAATACCCGGAAGTCAGGCCGTCTCCTCTGCATGACGGAGGTGACAGCTTAACAGGCATCAATATATATATATATATATATATATATATATATATATATATATATATAAGTTGGATTTTTTTAAAGGCAAATAATTCTATTTAGTTTGCCTGTATGCAAATTTAAAATTGCATTATCGTCACGACTGCAAATTCAGCTGCTTCGGTGAAAGGTTCGAGTACCTTCGATACATATGAATCGGGTCGATTTTTGTTTGTTCAGTTTGTAAATTATTAATAAAGAATTTTCCGCATACAGTTTTGGGGAGAAATTACAAATTATTAAGAAAGGCAGATCAAAACCAGAACTTTCAAATTTAACAACAAAGATTAAAACCTGCACTGGTATTTTGCTAAGAAAGACCGGAAAATCGAGTTGCAGTATAAATACATAGTAGTAGTTTTTTTAAAATAAAGAATAATAGTCAACAAATTCCATAAGTATATAGTGTAAAAGTTCTTCTTTGAAAAACTTTTAAGCTTAATAATTGTAACACTGTTTTTTTATTGTACCTAGCAGGGGCTGATCCAGAGAAGTATTTTGAGGGGAAAATTTTTGAAAAAATAATTGTTTTAATAAATAATAATTAAACAAACATTATTTGTTTCTATTCTATGTGTACTTATTTTTAAATTGGGGAGGGGGGAATTATTCCCTCCCCGTTAATCCGCGCTTGTACCTAGGTGTATTATAATTAAAATTGTGGTTGCTTCCCTAGCCTAAATTCTCACCGCACGCCACTGACGTTATTACATGTTTACTCTTCGAAACTCTGTCGTCGTATCCTTTATTAATTTAAGTCATTAAACTGTTACAACTATTATAAAAGCATTGCATTTTTACTTAACCTAGTTATTGCTAAAAGGAATTTGATTAAGCAGCTTTACGCAATTGAATTTATTGAACTTTATTACCTAAATATTTTAATCTTTCAAAAACACAATATAAATTTTGATAATTTCTATATTCCTTTACACTATTATTATTATGTATTATTAATATACTATGTCCAATATGATTTCATTATTAAGCGTCTATCACTAATGCTTTTATGAATCAATTATCAGGTATTAATAGACTGTATTATTTATATGTTGACATTAATTTTTCATAATTTACAGATTAACATTGTTTTTATTTATATAGTAACAAATATTTAAGTTCAAGTAATTGTAATACAAGTAATTGTAATACAAGTAATTGTATTATAACATTTAAAACATAATGAAATTTTTAATTATAACTCGTTATTAGGGTTGAATACATAATTCAATGATGACAAATTTACACAATGTTAAAAAGTACTATCCGAATGTACGCTGCTGACTTTTTTTAACAGCCATAATATGCTGCCTACATTCTTATCTTTTCTGAATGTTTTCACAGCTGTTGATCATGCGTTGATCTGGATTCTTCATTTATATGTTAGGGTATAGTTACATATACTGTGTGTTCATAAATAAGTATTTGTTCTTGGGATTTATTATAACCAGATACTTTGAATGATTCTAATATATTCTTATTCCAAGTATAACTTAGTTTATAATAATTATGATAAATAATAAAATGTGAAAAAATATGTGTCTAAATATGACCGCTTGTTACGTATAAAAAAGGAGGAAAGCGTCCACGAACATCGCTGAAGCCTGTGACTACCATTGCTTTCATCATCTTATATTCGGCTAGCCTGGCTGCACCAGTGATATGTACGTGCACTTGCATCTACCCCGAGCGAACAAACTCAGCGGAATGTTGGTATAGAAGGCTCAGTATAAAACAAATATATATAGGTATAGAAAATAAAAACAATAACTTTTTTACTATTTTGCCTAACTATTAAAAAATATTACAACTTTTTTTGAAGAAATTTGAAACCACGTCTGATTTATTTATACTCAATTTTCCCAGAGTAGGCACTGCCTAACATGCCTACCTGGATGAACCACCACTGTTCAAATGGGATAAAGGAAGGGTATATTTTAATAAAAAAACAAATTTAATGAGTTAATAGCTTTATTAAACACACGTTAAAAAGTTTGTATGTATGTAATGTAAAAATAAATTTTTTTATTTCTAAGTACGTATGTACTAACTATCGTTACACAGACTGGGCATAGCAGAGATGCTTTGACAGTTGTAACAATTTAGCTATGCCATCACCTATGCTTAGAACTTCAAGCCCAATTAAGTATATAAAAAGCACAGTTTAAAAAGTGTGGCTTAAACTTCTAATTAAGGAAGTTGAGACTTTAGAAAAATATGATGAAAATGTAAACAAAAAATATTGAAGTAGATAGATTTTAATGTACAAAATTATTTCCTAGAAAATCTTTAATGTTTAGGAAGTTTGTTTATGCATAAATTGCATAAACAAACCATGCCAGTTACATTTACTAGCTAGTTACATTAGTGTAAATGCCCTATGTGAGGGTTAGCAGATATACAGTGATGTGAAGAGACGTGCATTTTAGTAAAGCATGAAACCACTATGTCAATGAAGTGAAGCAATTTAACCTGCAATAATATAATGTAACACAAGTGTGCGCTTGAAAATGGCAGGTTTGAAATATCTATGAGGTAAACGCCATAAATTCTCGGCCTGGCAGGCTTCTACAGGTGTCAACATGTTCAAACTGGGTTAAGTCATAGTTGAACATGTAGAGGCCTACACTATATATATTATGACTAGAAGCGTAATAGATTTTAGTACCCACTCAAGCATCGTGATGAGTACATGAAAATGTCGCTGCTAACGAAAATTGAGTACCGTGCGGTCATTAAATTTTTAACAAAAGAAGGGCATACACCTAATCAAATCAAACAATTTTATGGTGATTTATCTCCTTCATATTCCATTGTAAAAAAGTGATCAAAATGTTTCCATTTGGGGCAAGAATTTCTTGAAGATGATCAGCGCACCGGTTGGCCAATTAAAGCGGTAATGCCTCAAAAAGTTGCAATCATTGAAGAAATGGTATTAGAAGATTGCTGTTTGAACGTTAAGGAGTTAGAAGTGATGTCTGATATTTGGAAACAAGTGTTCGCCGAATTCTTCATGACCATTTGGGTATGAATAAAATTAGTGCAAGATGGGTACCGCGTCTTCTTTCTGCTATTCAACATCAACGTCGCGTCGAATGTGTGCACTGGTTTTTAAACTTGCATGGAGATGACCCAAAGCCGATCTTGGAGTCCATTGTCACTGAAGATGTAATAATGGTTCTGTATTATGATCCTCTATCCAAAAGGGAATCGATTAAATGGCAGTGACCCGATGAACCTTGTCCCAAAAAGGCGAAATTCGATCAATCGACAAAGAAAGTTATGGCAACAATATTCTGGGATTGTGACGGCATTTTACTGATTGATTTTAAAGAACGCAATACAACTGTTAACAGTACATATTATGCGTCTGTATTGCATAAATTGAGAAACAATATTCATGAAAAACGTCGAAGAAAATTGACAAGAGGTGTTCGATTATTACACGACAATGCACCCGTTCATACTGCCGCAATCTCACAAGCTGCCATTTCGCGGATGCGGCTTTGAAGCATTGGATCATCCAACCGTACAGTCCGGATATGGCTCCTAGTGACTATTATTTATTTTCCAATTTAAAGAAAGACATTAGGGGACGTCGTTTTAAGGACGAGAGCGAGTTGCAAGCAGCTGTAATTGAACTTTTTGAAGGAAAAACTTCAGATTATTTTTACAAGGGCATTGAATTATTAATTCCACGTAATAAGTGTATTGACATTAGGGGAGATTATATTGAAAAATAAAAATTATTATATTTTGCCAAGTTTATTTTTTCTATATCAGGCTGAGAATTTATGGTGCTTACCTCGTATGTCGTAAAAATACAGAGTGAAATGTGATCTTTGTAAAATAAACAATGTGAATTAAAGAAATTCTCAGTGGCATAGCAGATTTTATATAACAGCTTTCGTATTTGTAAACTAGATGCCCTATAACTTGTAGCGACGGTGTTTATGAAAGATGAGGTAATCAAAGGATTTTCAGGCAAGATCAACTAAAATGCATGTCTTTAATGATGAGGGTGATAATCAGCAATGATTGCAACACTGAAGGAAATACTAACTACACTAAAAGAGTAGTTTCATCATATTTTTCCAGATGTTGTTTTTTCATGGCAAGAAAGAGGTGGCTAAACCTCTATATAGCTTAAACTTATCTTAAAATGTCAAACCAATTGGTTATGGCACTTACAAACCTTAAACAAAATTTGAAAGTGTTGGTGTACCACCCACCACATGATGTTCCATCAAAAAATGTTATAAGATTTTACACTACTTAGGCAGCTTTCTCACTAGCGGGACTGATTTCGTGAAACTGATTGTATATGAGTAATGCAACTAGTTTCATAAAACTGACTCATTACTTTTATATAATCCGTTCATATCAGTGCAGCGCGAATCGCATGTAACTGACCTTCTCAGTCGTATGGTTTCATGTCACATGGCTTCGTACCTACAAAGAGGGTTTTTATTGTTATTCATTCTGCGTTTATTATTTTAAAAATGCCTTCAAATGAAGAAATAATTATGAAATAAATAAAGATTATTAAAAGTTTCACAGTTTTATTAAAATACAACCTGACAATATTGTTTCAACAGCTATGCTGTCATTATCAAAGGTAATATAATTATTAACAAACACGTCGCTAAGGTAGATACAAAAATAGGTAACTAGATAAAATAATAATAATAATCAGAATTAAATATCTAATACTTCCAGTAACGGAGAATTACTGAGCTCAAGTTGTTCATTCATTAAAGGTACCCTGAGTTTGTGTTTGTATATCTCAAAGGCTTCTAAAATGTCTAATTTGCGTTTGTTATTACAAAAATGTAGGAATTTAATATTATTTTGAGGAGTCATTGTGTGATTTTGTTCTAAAAGGTGTTTGGCGTAATTCGATTTTTCAGGATGTTTATTTTTGTAATGACGTACGTGTTCTTTATATCTTATGTCAAAATTTCGAAGTGTTTGTCCAATATATACCGAACTACAAAAAGAACAATTTAAACGGTAAATGCCCGATTTCATGATATCATGTGTTCTGTCTTTAGCATTAAATAAAAATGAAAAAGTGTTAGTGTTGGTTTTAAATGTTATTTTATAATTGTTGGTTTTTCTTAGTATATGTGCAATTTTTTCTGATATTTTGCCAAAATATGGTATAGATATGTAATTTGTGTCTTCTGTTTGATTGTCAATGGGATATATTCTTTTGATAGCTAACCTATAATCTTTTTGTTTAATTAAAGTGTCAATCATGTTCGGATTGTAATGATTTGCATGTGCTAGTTGTTTAATGGTTGATATCTCTTTGCTAAAATCTGGTTTTGTTAGTAGAATAGTTAAAGCTCTGTGTATTAATGATCTGTAGGCTGCTATTTTATGTGTATTATGGTGACAAGATTCATTTGGTATTGTTATGTCTGTTTGTGTTGGTTTTCTGTATATGGAAAATTCAAATAGATTGTCTGCGTTAATCTTGATATTTAAGTCTAGAAAGTTTATAGCCCTGTTTTGCTCTGTTTCTAGTGTAAATTTTATATTAGGGTGGATACTGTTAATAAGAATTAAAAATTCATTGATAACCTCAAAAGAACTGTCAAAACAAGCTAAAATGTCATCAACATAACGAAACCAGAAGATAATGTGTTTAGAGAGGTTTAATTCAAATATTCGATCTTCAAACTTGTCCATAAATATGTTAGCTAATAGAGGACTTAGAGAATTACCCGTAGGTAAACCATCCTTTTGTAAATAAATTATGTTATTAAAAGTGAAATAATTTTGACTTATACAAAGGTCAAATAATTGAATTAACTCTAACCTTTTAACTAATTCTATATTACTATTGATCAAGAAACTATCTAATGAAGGAATACATTCTTGTGGGGGTATTCTGGAGAACATGTTGCAAATATCAAAACTAACAAGTTTTGAATGTGGTGATAAAAAAAACTGAACCAGATTATTAACACGATAGGTTACAAATCGAAATACTCTGTTAGAAATTCATTAGAATTAGTAGATAAGCTGCAAAACATACATCTTCCACCACATTCAAAACTTGTTAGTAACAAATAGTAATATAGAATTAGTTAAAAGGTTAGAGTTAATTCAATTATTTGACCTTTGTATAAGTCAAAATTATTTCACTTTTAATAACATAATTTATTTACAAAAGGATGGTTTACCTATGGGTAATTCTCTAAGTCCTCTATTAGCTAACATATTTATGGACAAGTTTGAAGATCGAATATTAATACACATAAAATAGCAGCCTACAGATCATTAATACACAGAGCTTTAACTATTCCACTAACAAAATCAGATTTTAGTAAAGAGATATCAACCATTAAACAACTAACACATGCAAATCATTACAATCCGAACATGATTGACACTTTAATTAAACAAAAAGATTATAGGTTAGCTATCAAAAGAATATATCCCATTGACAATCAAACAGAAGACACAAATTACATATCTATACCATATTTTGGCAAAATATCAGAAAAAATTGCACATATACTAAGAAAAACCAACAATTATAAAATAACATTTAAAACCAACACTAACACTTTTTCATTTTTATTTAATGCTAAAGACAGAACACATGATATCATGAAATCGGGCATTTACCGTTTAAATTGTTCTTTTTGTAGTTCGGTATATATTGGACAAACACTTCGAAATTTTGACATAAGATATAAAGAACACGTACGTCATTACAAAAATAAACATCCTGAAAAATCGAATTACGCCAAACACCTTTTAGAACAAAATCACACAATGACTCCTCAAAATAATATTAAATTCCTACATTTTTGTAATAACAAACGCAAATTAGACATTTTAGAAGCCTTTGAGATATACAAACACAAACTCAGGGTACCTTTAATGAATGAACAACTTGAGCTCAGTAATTCTCCGTTACTGGAAGTATTAGATATTTAATTCTGATTATTATTATTATTTTATCTAGTTACCTATTTTTGTATCTACTTTAGCGACGTGTTTGTTTATAATTATATTACCTTTGATAATGACAGCATAGCTGTCGAAACAATATTGTCAGGTTGTATTTTAATAAAACTATGAAACTTTTAATAATCTTTATTTATTTCATGATTATGGAGTTCCACAGAGTAAGGCTGGAAACAATAAACAAGAAGAAATAAATAGTTTAAAACTTGTCGGTGAAGTTGAGAAGATTCCAATATTGCATAATAATACATTAGTTGGATATTCAAAGTGAAATAGTGTAGATGCAGCTTGGAAAAGTGTAGCAAAAGCAATGAAACACACAGGTAAATAATTATTCTATCTTACCTTCTATACCACTATAAAACGACAACATGTTCCTCCTTAGCAGAAGAACACATCATAACGACTGACAAAACAGTTGCTCTAATAAGAAAATGACAATGCAATCAGTTTAGTAAGACCAGTCATGCTAGCGAGAAAGCTGCCTTACATTAAGTTTATGTAAGGCCTTAATATTTACAGTTATCAATATGAATCCTTTTTACACTATTTTATTCTTAACTTAGTATGCTGCAATCAGGGACTTGGACAGAATCGGAACCTGAACCATTATCTTTCAAAAGCAAACACCAGGATCAGAACCTTCAACTAAAAAAAAAACTGGTTCTATTCAGTTTTTTAAGTTCTCTGATGCAAATTTCTCAGAATTCAACATTTCGAGATAATACACTGAGCATTCTCAAATCTTTTTAAAATCTTTATTCATGAGTGCTTGGATGATGCTGCTGGGTGACGTGCTAGTCTTTAAACAACGAACAATAACTCCGCCAGCACAAATTCTAGTTTATTGCATATCAATAACATTGTGTGTACATCTCATTAAAAGCAATACATTTTTGTTACCCTGTACCAGAACCGTATTGAAATTACATTTGGGTCAAGTCCCTGGCTGCAATACATAGCTTAAAGAAAGACAGAAACTAAAATCATCGATACATTTAAAGTCCGTTTGCCAAGACCTGCCGCAAAACGTAAATACACTTGAAGTTAGCACTAAACAAACTATAAGCGATGCTATTGGTCGGCACGCACACGGTCTCATTAACGCTTAAACTACTTTACATAAATGCAGAAACACGTATAATGCGATCAGTTTCCATTCCATATTATGCTGCAACCGTAACAGCAAGTTAAGCGCACACGGTACGCAAACGGGCATCATCGTAAATGAAGCTTCAAGGGTCAGCTAACTTCAAGCGTGTTTACGTCTTGCGACAGGTCTCGGCAAACGGACTTTAATTAAACTCCAACTCTATAAGTGATAAGTGCACAGGATCGGAAAAAGAAACATAATCTTAACCTATTTATGTGGTTGTTTATGACATCTATTACCCTTTATAATGGCAAATACCAGGCATCTAAAAACATGTGGTCAGTTTTGTTGTCTCTCAAATGTTGTTTGCCTTTATTTTACAAGAAAAACTTTATTTACAAAGTGTCTATATTAAATAAATTATTGGTTGCTTAACCACAAATGCTTTTAGATACCATATAAAAGGTGATCCAATTAATGCGTTAGAATTTTAAAGTGAAATATAGGCAACACTGTACATGTGACAACATCCTTTATTTGACAGTTGTTTAGGTTAGATTATTATAAAACAACATGGAACATTCAACACTCCAAGAATGTTGCGAAATTATTAAAATTTATTATTAGAAACAATGCTCTGCCACGGAAACTTGACATAGATTACTCTATGGTCCACATCATCGACTAAGTGAACAAACAATTCGTAATGTTGTGAAGAAATCTGAACGTGAGTTTACGTTCCTGAATAATCCAAGAACAAATCGTGTAAGAAATGTGAGAAATGCAGACAATGTTGAAGCTGTAAGGCAAAGTGTTCGTGACAATCCAAATCTGTCTTTTAGACGTCGTACTCAGCAATTGGACCTTTCATATAACTTGGAGATTTTATGGAAGGATTTGGGTTTGTATCCATACAAAATTCAACTGGTTCAAGAACTGAAGTCAGCTGATCATCGTCTTTGTCGTGGTTTCGCTGCTTGGGTGTTAGAACAGCTGGCTGAAGATCCATTGTTTCATGGCACTGTAATGTTCAGCGATGAGTCTCATTTTTGGTTAAATGGCTATGTTAACAAGCAGAACTGCAGAATTTGGAGCTAGGAGAATCCTCATGAATATGAAGAAACACCGTTGCATCTGGAAAAAGTTACAGTGTGGTGTTTCTTTGAAAATGCTCAACAACAGAGTGTCACTGTAAATGGAGTTCGTTATCGGGCAATGTTAAATGATTATTTCTTCCCAATTGTTGTTGCAGACAATCTGAAGGAATTCTGGTTCCACCAGGACGTCATACCGCCAACGAAACCATCGCTTTACTGCAAGGTCAATTTGGTGATAACATTATTTCAAGAAATGTTCCTGTGAATTATCCCCCAAGATCTTGTGATGTGACGCTGTGTGACTCCTTCCTGTGGGGTTGTGTGGAGTCGAAGGTGGTCTATGCTAACAATTCAACAAAATTGAGGATTTAAAAATCAACATCAGAACTGTTATTCGTGAAATACCATACGTAATGTGTGAAAATGTAATGAGAGATTGGACTGATTGATGCGCTATTATCAAGAAAGTCGTGGTCAACATTTTGTGTGGCGGAACAATGTTTGCGTTTTATTTCATTTTAAAATCCTAAAGCACTAATTGAATCACCCTCTACAACTGTATACATGAAATATTCTGTAAAGTATAAATACTACATACTATAAAAGTTTAAAATATTTGGCACTAATTTTTAAGTCTTATGACTAGCTGTGTAAAACTATAAAAATCAGAATTGTTTTTATCTACTGCCTGTTAGGTAAAGTCTTCTTTTACTCATGAGAAAATGACATATTTTCTAGTAGTATTGTCATTTAAACTTGAATATTCTTTAACAGTTCCAAAACTGTTACCATTTCAGGTCGGTCTTTAGCTTTCCTACTAACACAGAATTTTCCAATATCAATTATACCTCTAAAATAAGTTTCACCACCTTCAATTGCTCTGTCTTTTAATTCAATGATATCGCCGGAATAATCAACAATATGGTCTTTTAAAAACTTGTACTGATCAGAATAAGCACTTAATGATGTAGCAATTTCAAATAAAACAATACCAAAGCTGTAAGTATCAACTTTAGTTGAAATCTTCCTTGCACGTAAAAATTCATGCGGTAAATAAGGTCGTGTGCCGTGTATCTTACTGACTGTCATGTGGGTGTATTTTGACTGTGGACCTTCTCGAGCTAAACCAAAATCACCAATTTTGGCTTCATCATTGGGATCAAGAAGAATATTAGCTGGCTTTATGTCACCGTGAATTAATGGTGTTTCACTCATTCTATGTAGGAACTGTAAACCCCTGTAAAGAATTTCAAAATATTATTTAATGATGTTTCTGTGCATTGAGTATCAATGACATAAAATAGTTTATTCTTACTATGGAAATCCATATTAAGGTTAAAAAGATGCAATAAGAATACAAAATACATATAAGTTACAAGAAAATAAGGATAAGTAGAAAGGTAATTTTAATTACCTACTTAATGAGTCAATATAGCATAGGAAGTCAAAAAAGTCATACCGGGTGGGGCAATAGTGTGGGGAAGTCCGATAGCTCCTAAACGGTAACAGATAGAAAAATCGTTCTAACACGGATGTAAACAGTGGATAGAGGCGCATCTAGAGAAATTATTTTCAAATATACAGGGTGTTGCAGAAAAGTGTGGCACGCTTAAGGTAATTTTTTTTAAATACAATGCCCCAAATATTTTTGCATATTTAACATCTCTCTTGGCAGGTTTATTCATATCTAAAATTTTAGCGCCATATAATGACCGGTTTAGAAGTTATAAATTAAAAAAAATTGAGTTTTACATTATCCCACTTAACAGTTTACCGCTTTCACGGCCGCAACTGTGAAGACGAATTTAAGTAGGGATTTTGTTGCAGGGGCTTGTAGGGTGCTCTTCTTTAGAGAACTTCAAAGCTAAAATTCACAACTTTTTCAAATGGAACACCCTGTATATTTTGTACCTTTGTGATGCAGAATTAAATAACAAACATTTTTTGTATGTACGTCCCTATAGCTATCTCTAACCACTTTTGATTTATTGAGAAAAAACTGCAAGAAGTACACAATATAACAAATCAAGGTTTTTCAAATAAAACAAAAGAAAAGAACTATAACAAATGCTCCATATGTTGCCCATTTGCATGGACACACATTTCGATGCGTCTTTGGAACGATCTTTGTACGTTTCTTAACATTGCCGGCGTGATACTTCTAAAAGCATGTATTATTCTATCCTTCATATTTTCGATTGTGGTTGGTGTCTCTGTATAAACAATTTCTTTCACATATCCCCATAAAATGAAATCCATTTTTGTAAGATCAGGAGATCTCGCAGGCCATTTAGTGGGTCCATTCCTTCCAATCCATTGATTTGGGTAGGTATTATTTAGGTGGTCTCTTACTGCATGTAAATAATGCGGTGGAGCACCGTCTTGCTGAAGCCACATCCCATTTCGGATCCTTTGAGGAAGGTTCGCCAATAAATGTGGCAGATAGTTCTCCAAAAAATGAAGATAAATAGCTCCAGTTAATGTACCATCAAAAGAATTTGTGGCCCTATTACATGTTCTCCAATTATTCCCCCCCAAACGTTTATGGACCATCTGTGCTGGTTATCAAGTTGTCTGAAAAAGTGGGGATTTTCTGTAGCATAATAATGGAAATTGTGCCTGTTAACAAATCCATTTTTATGAAACGTTGCCTCATCAGTGAACAAAGCATTGTTGAAGAATGTAGCATCGTCTTGCATTTTACCTATGGCCCAATTACAAAACTAAAATTTAAAAATTAATTTTGAACACTCTGTACATGGTGGGTCCATTTTCTTTTCAAGAAAAACACCCTACAAGCCCCTGCACCAAAATCCCTACTTAAATTCGTCTTCACAGTTGCGGCCGTGAAAGCGGTAAACTGTTAAGTGGGATACTGTACAACTCAATTTTTTTGGAAAAAAAATTTATAGCTTTTAAAGCGGTCATTAGATGGCGCTAAAATTTTAGATATGAATAAACCTGCCAAGAGAGGTGTTAAATATGCAAAAATATTTGAGGCATTCTATTTAAAAGGAAATTACCTTAAGCGTGCCACACTTTTCTGCAACACCCTGTATATTTGAAAATAATTTCTCTAGATGCGCCTCTATCCACTGTTTACATCCGTATTAGAACGATTTTTCTAGCTGTTACCGTTTAGGAGCTATCGGACTTCCCCACACTATTGCCCCACCCGGTATGTAGAGTCCATGGCTGACTACGATTAATGAAACCTTAAAGAAGGTTTTATATGGCTGGCCCATTCACTTTTCCTTGCAAACTAATTTTCATGTTAGCTAGCGGCATCTGACAACTAATCTCTGTAGTCTGTCGGTATAGTAAGAACACTGTAAGCTAAATGTAACTAGACTAATTTCAAAAATTAAAACTGATTTTGTGTTTTTTTGACAAATATTTAACTATTTAGCTTTAACAATAGGTAACACAAAGTGCTATATTAAAGAGTACTTCAGTATGTGTAATGTAATCTTATGCATGAAATACCTTACAACAAAAGTTAAGAAATCTATGACTAGAATAATGCTTGAATTTTCTTATGTTGGAAGCATCTGAGAAAGCTACACCTCCCTTTAATTTATTTTCCAGACAAGGGCAAACTTTGTTATCCAAGTTTTAACTTTACAATTTTGATTGCTCATATTACATCAGTAATAATTACAATTTTACATTTAATGGGTTATTCTACGTTTAAGATATGTTAAAACAGAAGAAACCTTTAATTAGAAAAGTTTTAAAATGAATTTTAATTAATGCGAACTTTACTTTTGTTTATTATTTAGCAGAGAATTGCTGCACTTCTGATAAAAGTTAATTGTTAAAAAATAAATGCAAAGGATTATAATAAAAGCATAATTTATTAAACTAAAGTTACATACATGTTAAAGGCATGCTTACTATACTTCAACTGTAAATACATGAAATGAGTCATCACAAACACATGGGCGAAAATGTAAAATGCCTCTAGAATTACGCGAAGGCCACGCTGTAATCTAAATGATAAAATCAATAATAAATGAGCTAGAAAGATTCATTAGAGGAACAAACCCCTTTTTAATTAAAAATAAATGTGAATGAAGCAATGAAAATCTGTTGGTTCTAGTGTACGTCACTGAATTCTTAGCAATGTGAAATTTGCACTCTTATCTTATCTGACCTCGGGTCGTATTTGTTTATTCCGCTGTGATTACGATAATGACTCATTTCTTGTATTTATGGTTGAAGTAATTTAGTACTCTCAAATAATTTTTCTTAAGAATTTCACTACATTCATTCAATTTTATTAAAAAAATAATAGAGATTGAAACTCATAACCTATCAAATTTAAAAGTCAAAACAAAATTCGAAACCCTTTAAGTTAGCAAGAAATTTGTGTTAGCCAGCGCCCTCGCAATTGAATGGGCCAGCCATATAGAACCCATTTAAGGTTTTATTAATCGTAGTCAGCCATGGTACAGTCTAAGCCAATTTAAAAAATAATACTCTACCTGGCTGTTCCTATGGCAATATTTAGACGTTTAGGCCAACTTAATTTCTTCTCTTCTTCTCGCGTTCGTAACCTTTTATCCAAACTTCCTCCGGACATATATTGGTAAACAAGGCATGGTTGCGCCCCTGTGATACTATATCTAGAATTTTCAATAGTAAAAGTGACAATAATAAATGGTTTTAAAAACTATTTAATTTACCCATAGAGAGGCAAAATATTGTCATGTCTGCAAGCATTCAAGCATTGTAATTCTGTGATGGATTGTTTTATTTGTACACTGTGTGATTCAGGATCATCCTCTCTTTGTTCAATTCTTTTAATGGCAACATCAGTGCATTTCCAGGCACCTAGATTAATTGAAGATATTATCGCAGTTAGATGAATTCGTTATGTAATTTTTCTGTTACCTTTAAATACGGTTCCAAAACCTCCTTTGCCTAATATTGTTGAACAATCCCAATTATTAGTAGCAATTTGTAACTCCTCATAAGAAATCTGTGGAATTGGACCGGCCGATTCAGCAACACAGGATATATCAGACATTGTTACTGAAGTACCAACACGACCCTTCGAAAATATTAGATTACAATTATTATATTCGGATTTACTTACAGTATGTTTCACTTATTACCTCCATGCCCTTGAAACTTCCTTATTTAGTTTCTGACCAATTTCAAATTTTTATTAATTATACTACCAAATATAAAATTTAACCACTAGTGGGCATTAGTGGGTGTAAAATCCACGTGCCCGAAGTGCTGTTCGTGGATTTTACAAACTTACTATTTTAGTGGGTTTGTTATATTTTGATTTTAACATCTTTGTTATTAAAATTATACTAGCCTTTAAGAAGGTTATTTTTACAACTTTTAAAATAATTTTACTGCAAACCAATACCTTAGTGTGACTAAAAACAAATGCAAAAAATTTAAATATTACACGATCTAGAATTTTAGTGGTGAAGAGCAAAAAATAATAATGGAAATCTGCTTGTAGAGAAAGATAATACTTTCTTAAAAAAGATTAAATATATTTTGTACATAGATGTAACCTACATCCATGGAGAATAAACAACGTCAAAGTGTGAGGATAAGTCCGGAAAACGATAACTAACAAGTATTCACAAAGAGAGAGGTAGATTATTATCATTCATGCTGAACAGACCATGAGATTTATTCCAAACTGTTTAGCCATGTTTAAATCAGGAGCAAAAGTGGAGATTACCACCATGATATGAACTATGAAAATTATGGAAAATGGGTTAAAAATCAACTAATAATAATCAATTTGCCTCATAAATCCATAGTGATAACCAATAATGCACGATATTATAGTGTACAATTGAATCATGCCCCTACCAGCTTTTCAAAAAAGGTGTCATGGTGGGATGGTTACACAAAAAAATATATTCCTTTTTTGCCATCAATGCTAAAGCCTCAGTTGCTCGAACTGATTAAGAAAAATAAAGACAAGCATATGCAATATAAAATTGATAGGAGTAATATTTTGGTAAGTCATAATCATATTGTTCTACGACTACCACCTTTTTACCCTTACTAGAACCCTATTGAGTTAATAAGGGCGAAAATAAAAAACAATGCAAAAAGAGAAATGTAATATTCAAAATGGAGGTCAGCTGAAAATTAACTGAAGAAGAATTTTATCTATTTTAGTTTTGAACAATGGAGCAATTGTTGTGTGAGCATCATTAAAAATGAAGAAGAATACATGAAGAAAGAATTAAAAATAGACATCGAAACTGAATGTTTAGTTATTAATTTAGATGGTGATGTAACATATAATTAAAAGTTTATATTTATCAAATAATTAATAAATAAGTTACTTATGTAGTTCAGCTCTTTCATAACCTCCAAAATGACAGATAAATTCTATTAAAAAGATGCTTTTTTTGTCACATTGCATAGAGTATATTCTGTAAAGAGGTTAGAAGAAATTCGATGCGAGTGGAAGATTCCGAACGCGAGCGTGAGGAACCATGAGCACCGAAAATTTAAACTTAGCAGTATTTACAATTTGAAACCAAGCGCAATAACCTTAAAAAGTATGACATTTTATATGTAAACAATGAAATCAAGGCTAACCGTTTTTTTATTATACTGTTACAGAATATTCATTCCATATCTAGTGATGGAATGAAATACATGCAAAACACATAAGTAGGGTAGTGTTTTAGAATATTTATTCTAAAACAAGAGTTAGAATATCAAGTTTTTATTATCAAAATTAATTTCAGAATTTACAAATTCCATAGTGGTCGTGGAGAAAAAATATATTACGTATTAGTTAATTAAACGGTGAAAAAATTAAAATTCTTTTTCTATGTTGAAGAATTGATCTCTGAATATACTAAACTTAAAATGGTAAAATAATCTTTTCCAGAACAGTAGGAATAATTAAAATAATGTGTTAGCTTGGAATTCCCATATATAAGTGCTATGTAAAATCTCGTATTTGAAAATTAAATAACTTAAAAACTACACGGTAAAAAATTAAAAGCAGTTGTAATTCCCGTGGATACCTATCTTTAATTAAGAGAAGTTTTAGAATTTAATGTTTATTTTTATAAATGCAAATGACTCCTTAAGTAGTTCCTTTTTTTAAAAACAAAAAAGAGTACCTATTTGTGTTGTACTTGTATTTTTAAAGTTAATGTTCGTACTCTTAGAGAAAAATATCTTACTAATCTTACATTTAATTCAATAGGCTTTATTTGTAAGGAAGTTTATGTCATATACAACTATATAAATAATTTCACTGATGCTTCAGGTCCACTCAAGAAGACTTTCAACGCATGCTGCTGTAATGGCATAAACTACTCACCCAACATCAGTTTTGAGTCCGGTTAGTTTAGCTTTCCTTAGGACGAGGATAAATTATTAAAAATAATTTTTTGATTAAAATTTGGATTTCGATAATTTTTGTAATTCTGAAAAACTTCTTTAAATAATTTTCTTCAATAAAACTAGGCCTACAATGATGTTTCAATTATTCGC
Organism: Agrypnus murinus; assembly: GCA_929113105.1. NCBI lineage: Eukaryota > Metazoa > Arthropoda > Insecta > Coleoptera > Elateridae > Agrypnus > Agrypnus murinus. Next base: position 54,442,621 of record OV816025.1, read on the forward strand.
ATTTGTCCTAGTCCCTGCCCCGTCCTGGTCCTAGTAGGCTACTGGTTTGTAGAAAAAATTATTTAAAAATTGTAAATATAATCCTTTCAAAGAGTACTATAATTTATCAAAATTGGAAAATGATCAGAAAATAAATGCAGGTGCAGGTGGGCTGCAGGTGAGAAGTGAAATAAACTGTATTTCTTGATATTAAATACAAGTATGTAAATTTAAATCAAAGTAAGGCCCTTCTTTCTTTATTAACAAACCAATTTCTTCAAATAGTTAATTTGGTGTATTTCAGTTTATACACCAATATTTTCTTGTATTTGAGTTTTTTAATACTATTTTTAAGAAAAAGTAATGTGACGTTTTTTGATATTAATTTTATTGACAAAATTATATTTTTTCAGAACATATTTGATACTATACTATCGATATGATAAGATATGATAACACTATTATGCTCAATATGGAACATACTACCAGCCTTGAAACATTCTCCTGTCAACATAAGAGTATATTTGATTCTAAAACTAATAAAATACTCACAGGTATTCTCAAATCTGTCTTCAACCTATATTATTGTTTCGATATATTGTTGAGTGTTTTTTTCTCAAATTGCTAGTCCTGATTTTAAACTGAACGGTGACAGCAGTTTATCCAATGTAACAAAAAAATGTGTTTGCAGTGAAAGTTTAGAATCAACTTACCTAAGAGTGCAATAAGTAGGTTACTTACAGGATGATTTTTGGCCATCTAATTATGTTGTAAGGTATAAGAATAGTAATAGTGCCATAAAATAGAGAATGATTAGTATTTACAGGAAAACTTGATGTGCTTTCTACAACCACCCACAGGCAGACCACTCAAAAGGTGTTTACCTACATCATCGAACTTAAGTACAAAACTAGCATTAATTAACAACTTATATCCACCTGTATACAAAAGCAAAGGTGCAACCATGTGGCAGACCTTCTTTTAGATTGATGGTCACACTAAGCTAATCTCTCATAGGGTACACAAATACTATACAAGGTGGCTCATAATAAGGACATCAAACATGGCAGGTATATAGATATTGATAAGACAAACACAAAATCCCTATAACATTTTTCCCCAGAAGCGTTGTTTTCAGAAAAAATGCAAATATAGATGGGTATAATGTTTTTAACACATACAGTAGTGTTTGTTATGTTCTTCAAACAAGATGTTTTATGGTTTGTTATGTTTACGTTGCAACCTGATCCTTTTATGTTACAATTTTATGGCGTCCGTCAGTCAAACGATAATTTCCAGAACGCAGATAATTAAGAAAAGGATATTGGTATAGGTGAAGTCTTTGTAAAATTCGCCGTATATTAAAAACCTGGAGTTCTCATTATTAAAATGTAGTTAAAACAAAGAGTCATGTGATTTGGGGGATTCCCACGACGCATCGCAGATATTAGAATTCGTTAATGTAATTTTCTTAAAAAGTCGAAAGGTTTTGTTTTTTAAATTAAATTCAAAGCCCCACACACTAATAAAAATTCCCTTTAATCTAATTAATTTACGTGATTAAGAAATCAAATGTTCTCTAAAAAAGCAGGTAAGACATTGTTATTAGTCTTGAATTTATTTCAAGTTTTATGTTTTTGTTATGTTTACGTTTTCCAAGCCAAAACACTGCGTTCGACCGTTGATGCACCATGGTATGTACCCAACATGGTCATACAAGGAGATTTGAATATCCAACCATTAATGAGGAAATACACAAGCACAGCATGCGTTATTATGACCGTCTAAGTGCCCATCTAAATGTTCTGGTAGAAGAATTACTAGAAAATGACGGCGAGGAATCCAGACAGATTTGGTAAACAGATTTATGTAAATGTGTGAGTGATGTGTAAATGACACATGTGTAAGTGACAAAACGTTCAAGTAATATAAAAGGTGAATGTCAGTGGACTTTTTACCGACATGTTTTTATATAATCACTATGATACAATTGTCAAATTGCTTACTAAATGTTGAATTTCAATTGTAAAAATATTTAATTAAAAAAAAATGTTTACGTTCCTGCAACATGACCCTGTTTACAATACAATTTCATGAGGTCAGTTAACCAGATTATCTATTCATTATTTAGATTATCTTATCAGAGAGAAATTATCTAGGATAGACGGATAGTTACGCTTCATAAAATTGCATAAAAGGGAATCAAGAACTGAATGCTGTCCTACCCTTGCTTGAGCGCTCACAGCGCATGTTTCAGCCTAGGGACAAGGCCAGTCATTTCGGGTATCTATGTCCATCTCAAACACGTGATTTGTGATGACTCATTTCTTCTATTAATGGTAAATACGTACCTCTCTAAAACTGCATGTATGCATTAATAAAATTGATATTAATGCAATAAGGATTTAATATATTTCCGTTTTTTCATCACATTTTACTCTTTATCGAAAAATTAGTTAACAAAATTGCCAAATGTAGAATTTTACAGTACCAGATATGTAAGGTCACGTTTAAATGAAATTAAATAAATTCCTGTTAGAAAGAGATGGCTTGTAAAAATAAAATACACAACTTTGTTTATTTATACGTGTTGTATGAATTACAATTAGTCATCATTTGAGACGTGCATTTTAGTAAAGCAAAAACCACTATGTCAACTAAGCAAAGTAATTTAATCTGCAATAGCCCAATGTAAAACAAGTGGGCGCTCGAAAACCATGGGTTTGGAGTAGATAGGGAGCATAAAATCACAGTGAAATATGATCTCATCATGTTTGGCTTGAAAATTTCAAAGCTTGCAATTATAAACTTGTATTTTTTATTCATGATATCAATACCCGCACGTTATAATTTTATACGTACTTTTTTAAAAACGTCAACCAAAATTACTAAAAACTTGGACTTTCTCTAATTAAGATTTTTTGATCAAAATGCCATCAGAAATGCGCTGGTAAAGTCTGGTGCAGGAGCTCTGAGACACCCTGTATTGCCATAAGATAAAGGTCAATAAGTATTTACAGAAAAAGAAATAAAAACAGAGAGATTTGCAGAGATTATTGATACGGATATAATAAGAATGGGAAAGAATAAGTTAAGAAAGGAAATTATGAACGCTATAAATAAATCAACAGAAAAGTCCAAGTCCCAATATATGGAAAAATTTAGTTATAACCCTCATACCGAAAGTTAATCCTAAGGATCAAGTTAGAAGATGTTTCATTCGCCATAAGATCAAACCATTTAAACAAAAATTCTTATATACTTGGTAAGAGGATGATGAAAATAAAAGATTTGATTATCATTTTTGGGCCGAAGGTAATTTTTTAAATTACCGGAATTTCCTGAATAACATTATGTTTATTGATAAGGCTACATTTACGACTAATGGAGTGGGTTTATCGCAAAACTGTAGATACTGGGCTACAGAAAACCTCCATTGGATTATAAATTGCAAAGACCAATATTCACAGAAAGTAAATGTATGGTGTGGAATTCTAGGAGACCGAATAATTGGTCCTTTTTTATAATAACTCGTTAAATGCTGAACGCTTGGTTAACTTTTTCGTTGGAGAATTTTGGGATGTAGTTGCAGACCTTCCGCTTAATGTTCAACAGAATATGTATTTGCAGCTGGATGGTGCATCAATCTGCAATTCCATAATTGTTGGTCTATGGTTGAACGAATATTTTCCTATGCGCTGGATCGGAAGAAACAGTCCTTTTGAACTGTGGCCTCAGAGATCCCCGATGTCACCCCTCGATTTTTGGGGAATGGTCAAAAATAAAGTTTATAAAACGCAGTCCAAAACTCGAGAATAAACCAAGCCTGTCGCGTGATCAGCATTTCAGAACTTACAAGAGTCGCTTAGCAGAATCGTAAAAGAATTGAAATTTGTCTTTGTGCAATAAAATAATCATTTCAAAAATTGATTATTTAAATTTTTTTTACTTATACCTACCAAAAATTATTTTTTGCACAATCGGGTGTTTTGTTCAATTACAAGCTCTGCTTTCAGGGTGGCAAGTTCAACTTACCACCCATGGCAAGTTAATAAATTACCTCATCATTTAAGTTAAAAACACTCACTACCATTCGTCCGTATTGAAACAAAACTTGTTTTGTTTACTCAACTCCATAACAACCAGGCGCATTAACCGACTTGATAAAATCCATATTTTCAGTTTGATGTTTTTTAATGTTTACTCTATATGTTTAAAATTAACTCATAGATCCAATCAGGCAAAAATAGTATAAGCATTATGGGCATTAGGTACCACCAGTCTCGGCTAATATGGAGACCTCCGCTATGCATCGGTCTCCATACTAGTTGCCTCGACTTGTAAAGCGTACCTACCGCCCTTAATACTTTAATTATTATTTGGTTTTCTTTTCTCTTAAATGTATTTCTTGTCATATTGACATTTCCTTCAATAAAATTTAATTTTTTACGACACTCTATTGAATTAAAAAGTAAACTTGTAACTGTATGCAGACTAAACGCTGAAATACTGAAAAACTAAAAATGCGATTTGTCATAAAACTTGCTATTAAGGATCAAAATTGAATTCTAAACCACTTTTTCTAATAACTTATTCGATATCTCCATCGTGAAGCGAAATATCGAGAATTGGCCTTGTTTAAAGGGTCGTAGTTCACATTTAAGTTAAGTAGCTCAAAAAATGCTCCTCGTGAATATGTATCTCTGTGCCAACATTCAAATTTTTATTCCTTAAAATAACGAAAAAAATCATTTTAAGCGTGACACACTGTATATGTGTTCTATTGATGATATTAAGGAGTTTAAAAGAAATATGGCCATGGTAGCTCAGTGGGTATAACACTTGACTATCAATTTTGAGGTCCTAGGTTCGAATCCCAGGGATGATACATAGGAATTTTTAAAATATCTAAAGCTTCCAGGTCGTAAATTTTTGTAAAAACGTTGTTAAACTTGGGAGTTAACTTGCTCCCATAAGTAAGCATCCTACGAAAATTATGTTTAAATTAAAAAATATAGTCCGACATGCAAGCAATACAATGGTTTTTACCGCTTGTCTCTAGGACCAATCCTTCTTGATATCTCAAGATTTACGTTTAGATCAAAAAACTTCAAGAACGTCGTGCACCACGAAACAAATATGGCTGCCATATTTCAATCAAAAGGAATAAAAATAAAATAAAAGTGGTTTTGATACTTAGATGTGATAACACACACAAAAAAAAATCTTTTTTGAAATGATCGAGCGACCAGTACTGTACCACTTTATTTGAATTGATCCTAATTGCTGTGATGGGGGATGACAAAGAAATGGTCATTAGTTTAATCCGGCAACCTCTACAATATCAAAGCTTAGGTATTTCTCGACTTATATTAACAATCAGAATGAGTCCAACAGGTTCTTTTATACGGAAAGCCTCTGGGCGTCCGGTCTAACAAAAAATCAAAAATTTGTCAAATTGTCGTTTTTTCGGCCGTTGATTTCGACCATACCACTAGCCCAAATTTAACGTGTTGGATAATCGTCCGACGCAGAATTCAATGCTCTTTAATTCTTGTAATAGTGAAGTTTTCGTTAGAAAGCCCCGCTTTGGAGTTATAAGCGAAAAACTAAAAAAGGTCTGAAGATTTCGTGGTTCTTTTGATGCCCCCAGGTAAGCTCGAGTCGAGTGACCGTGCAAGCCTAGAATACTTATATTTGACGTCAAATGAAGTGATCGAAACGATCTCCCGCTTTCCAACATTTATTTCCACCAATGGTCCCCATCGGGTCTAATTTTACTGGCCTATAGCAGATATTTGCTAATAAATACTATGTTAAATATTCTCAAATATTATGTTTTTATGTTGGTAAACTTGACAGGAAATGTGTTGACATAGTAACAAAAAAAAACAAATAGAATGTCAAAGAAGTTTCCATTAAGAAATGTCACAATGTAATTTTGTATTATTGTAAATGAAATAAACACCTTAAAATTAATCTTTTGATAATCAATCCACTGATATTAACATTGGTTATGGGCCCAGTGGTTGTGCAATAAAAGAGAGGATATGAATTAGTAAGTTGCAGGTACATGCAATTTGTAGGTGTAATGGAGCGATTGAGTGAAAACAAATATGGGATTATCCCGTTTAATGGCAGTAATTTTGATAATTGGAAGTTCAGACTGGAATCTGTGTTAAAAGCTGTTGATATTGACATTGTACTAAAAAAGAGGTGATGGAATTGTAAAAGATGAAGAGTGGTCTAAGAAGATTCTCATCTTGAATATGTTAAAGATATTGATGAAGCCATTAGAATGCTAGAGAAACTGGAAACAACTTTTACAAAGAAAGGTATGTGCTCAAAATTTTATTTGCTGAAAGAATTAGTCAATTTAAAGTATGACGTAAAAGAAGATTTGCAACAACATTTTTCAAAATATGATAAGATTTTTAGAGAATTAAAAGGCTTGGGTGCCAATTTTGAAGAATCCGACATAGCTTGCTTTTTGCTATTGTCAATGCCAGTTGAGTATGAGAATGTTGTAACTGCAATAAGAACTGTGTCTGAAGATAATTTAAAACTAACAATAGTTAAGAATAGATTACTTGAATTTGAAGCAAACAAAAATATTTCAGTAAAAGTCAAAGGTAAAGTGGATGCCGCGTTTAGTGCTGCAAGATTAAACGTTAAATGTTTCCGTTGCGGAAAGGTGGGACATTTAAAGAACATGTGGGATAAAATGCTTTATATGTAATAAATTTGGACATAAAGCAGTAAATTGTAGGAAGAAATCTGGTGGAAACAAAAATGTTCGAGCCAACTATGTTAAAGAAGAAAATAAAGATTTTGTAGGTAACAACAAAACAAGTGTTAAAGATGTGGCGTTTTGTTCAACATCCAGTGAAAATGTTGAAAATAAAACTATTTGGTGGTATGTAGATTCAGGGGCTACACATCACTACATTAATGATGAGGATATTCTGATTAACAAGAAACTGTTTGATGAGCCAAAGTTTATTCAATTAGCAGAAAAAGGAAAATCAATGCTGGCGACCTGTTATGGTGATGTAAAAGTAATAAGTTCAGTAGGAAATAAGGAAATACCAATAACACTGAGAAATGTCTTCCGTGTTCCTGGTTTAAGAGTAAATTTGTTATCTATTTCAAAAATAGAAAAGGTAGGATTTAAAATAGTATGTGTTGATGGTACTATTTCTATTCAGAAAAATAAAATTGTTTATGCTCAAGGTGAGCGTTCAGGTAATCTTTATAAATTAAAATTTAAGATCTCGGATAGTACCAATAATGCAAACTTAGCAGCTAAGTTAGATAGTGAATTGTGGCATAAGAGATATGGCCACTTGAATTATGATTCATTAACAAAAATTAATAATTTTAATCTAGTTAATGGTCTAAACTTTAAAAGTAATAATGAAAAGCATTTTTGTGAAGTATGTGTAAGGGCTAAACAAAAATGTTTTCCGTATTATTCAAAAAGTATCACATCAAGTAGAGTTTTAGAATTAGGTTACACAGATATTTGTGGGCCTATTACACCTGTTTCGCATAATGGTAACCGTTATTTTGTAACCTTTGTAGACGATTATTCAAGGTTCGCAATGGTATATGTAATACAATCTAAAGATAAAGTTTTTCAATGTTTCAGAAATTATGAAACCAAGGTAACAGCATTATTCTGTGGTAGAAGGGTATCAAAAGTCAGATGTGACAACGAGAGGGAATATTGCTCAAAACTATTTAATGATTTTTGTACAGATAAAGGCATTCAAATTTCGTATACTCCACCATATACTCCTCAATTAAACGGTGTTGCAGAAAGGATGAATCAAACTTTAATGGATAAAGCATGAGCAATGATTATGCAAGCCGGTATGAGTAAAATTTATTGGGAAGAAGCAGTTCTCACTGCTGCTTATATAACAAATCGAACACAGTCTGTTTTAATTAAAAATAAAACCCCTTATGAATTATGGTTAAAAAGAAAGCCAAATGTTGCCAATATGCGTATTTTTGGTTGCATAGCTTATGCACGAATACCTGATTCACTTAGAACAAAATTAGACGATAAAGGAGTAAAATGTAGATTTATAGAATATGCAGAAAATGGTTATAGGTTACTAAATGAAGAGGAAAATAAGATTATTCACAGTAGAAACGTAATTTTTGATGAAGATAATTTCTGTATGGTGAAAAGTAATCAAAAAAAATGAACTATATGAAAGTGAAAATGATGAGGAAAATGAAGTTCAAGAAGAAAAAGTAGATTCAGAAGTTGAAATACCTGAAATTAAAGGTGACGAAGCAAGACCAACACGAAATAGAAAGTTACCCTTACATCTTCAGGATTATGAAGTTGATTTTGGTTGTCTAGCATTATTAAGTAACTTTTGTGATGTTCCTAAGTCATATGCAGAAGCAAAGAGAAGCTTAAAATGGGATCACTGGGAAAAAGCTATTGAAGATGGGTTACATGCTTTACAAGATAATCAGACATAGGAATTAGTCGATAAACCGTGTGATGAAGAAATCATAAGCAATAGATGGGTATTTAGAGTAAAAGAAAACGAAGAAGGGAAATTAATTTATAAAGCAAGATTGGTTGCTAGAGGTTTCGAACAGGATGTTACTGATTTTTCTCAAATTCATGCACCAGTGGCAAGGCTGTCAACATTAAGAATTTTATTATCAATTTGTATGAATCAAAATTTACTTTTGGAACAATTAGATGTTAAAAATGCTTTCTTAAATGGTGTTATAAAAGAAAAAGTTCATATGAAGATTCCCGAGGGTTTAGAGATTAATGAAAATGATAAAAACAAAGTATGCTTATTAAATAAAGCTATCTATGGTTTGAAACAAGCTCCAAAAGTGTGGAACGAAAGATTCAATAATTTTATGTTAAGTTTGAATTTCAAACGGTCAAAATCTGATTACTGTTTGTACACATACAATGCTATTTACTGTTATATGTGGATGATATTTTGTTAGCATTTAATAATAAAGATTTTGCAGACTATGTAAGATTAAAATTGTGTGAAACTTTTAAAATGAAAAAGTTAGACCATGTTAACAATTTCTTAGGAATAAAAATTAGTAGGGATTCTAAACACAAAACTATAACTATCGATCAACTGTCAGCAATTAAGAATTTAGTAAAAAGATTTAATGTAGAAGATTGTAAGAGTTTTAAAACACCTATTGAAAATAATTTAATTCTGGAAAGAAACTGCGACGACAATTTAAAAACAAAACTACCTTATAAAGAACTTTTAGGTTCACTGATGTATGTAATGATGGGTACAAGACCAGATATCTGCTATTGTGTAAGTTATTTTGGCAGATTTCAAGATTGTGCAACAGATGTACATTTTAAGCATTTATTAAGAGTATTGAAATATTTAAAGTTTACAATAGAGTTAAAATTAACTTTCCATTCATCTGATAAAAATTTAATTGGGTATGCTGATGCAGATTGGGCAAATGAAACAACTGATCGAAAATCTATTAGTGGATACTGTTTTAAGTTGTTTGATAATCTTGTATCTTGGAGTTCAAAGAAACAATCAGTTGTGGCTTTGTCCAGTACTGAATCGGAATTTGTAGCTGTATGTATGGCTAGTTGTGAACTCTTATATTTGAAGAATTTGCTAGATGATTTACAGATTAATTATACATTACCATTTACTTTGTTTGAAGATAATCAAAGTACTATTAAACTTCTTCACAATTTTGAAAATAAAAGATGTAAACATATTGATGTTAAGTTTAATTTTGTATTAGATTTGATAGTTAAAGGTATTGTAAAGGTAATCTATATATATAAATATCTTAGCAGATATTTTTACCAAATCGTTATGTCATGTGAAATTTGTTAATCTAGTTAAAAAGTTACGGTTAAGTTAATTCTGTCAAGTTTGAGGGAGGGTGTTAAATATTCTCAAATATTATGTTTTTATGTTGGTAAACTTGACAGGAAATGTGTTGACATAGTAACAAAAAAAAACAAATAGAATGTCAAAGAAGTTTCCATTAAGAAATGTCACAATGTAATTTTGTATTATTGTAAATGAAATAAACACCTTAAAATTAATCTTTTGATAATAAATCCACTGATATTAACATACTACTACTACTTTTGACAAGATGACATAGGTAAACAGCTTTAAAAGTTTCACATTTTGAGTAGTTTGCCAAAGGGTTGCGGTGTGATGGTGGAAGCCACACCAAGTTTTTCTGTAAATACTATTCTTATACCTTATGATGTAATTAAACAGTCAAAAATCGTACCGGAAGTAATCTATTTATTTCAAACTCGTTCAGTGAAATTTAGGTAAACCGGTTTTTTTAAGGTAAATCTACTCTAACACTTTTACTACAAACATTTTTGTGTTCTTATGTTTGATGACATAGGATAAACTGCAGCCTCTGCTTAGACTACTTTACTCTCGAATACCACAAAATTATTGCTGATTTCTTCCATTGGACTCGAATGGACCATAAAATAGTGTATATCAGTTTATACATTAATATTTTATTTTGTTGACCTTTTAAATACTATTTTTAAGAAAAAAATGTGTCGTTTTTCGATATCAATTTTATTGACAAGTACAAGATAATATTTTTTTCATAACAAACTTGTTATTAAATTATACTATGGATAACAGCATATTATGCTAAATACGGAACACACACCATTAATTAATAATCATTTGGTATTTTCCAAAATTCATGACAGACAAAAGCTTGTTCTAAAATAAAAAAAAGGGAATTTAATGGGGCCCGATTTGAATTACTAGAAAGTCTTTTTATTAATTTATTATATTCTTATTAAAGTTATTCCTATAAACTTTCCTAATTTGTTTTAAAAATCTTTTAAGAAAACATAATAAAAATCAATAAGAAATGTATTTTGATTGAACACACTTTTTAAAATATTTATTAACCTCCCTGACCTTTGAGGGGTTGCAACTGTTTAGTACTTTCTCTTTATTGAATTTATCTTCCAGGTAATGGGGTTTCCCAAGTTCAAATACATTAAAATACCTACTTGGGAAAAACCCATTGCATCAGATGAAAAAACCCAAAAATATTTTTCTCATTTTTTAATATAATTCACTGCAAAATCTTACAGCTTATGACATGAATTCGTATGCTATGGGTAATACAAATATACATACCAGTGGAAATGGGGAAGGCAACTTCGGTTTTAAAAATTGTCGATTATTTCTAATCACAGTCTCGTTATTTTCTCTGCTTATTACATCTGGTAGATTTACTGGAGTATGTTTTGTCACATTATCTACTTTTAAATCAATATTCAAAATTTTCTCTTCATTATAATTCGTTTGCGGAATGGCTAGGTCTTTATTAGTAATAGGAGTATCTCCTGGTGATCGATTATTCCTTAAATTAAGATTTTTTAATAAACGATTCAGATTTTCTTCTCCCTCTTCTAATAATACATGATATTTTTCATCCACAAACTTTTTTATCACAGACATTGCTTGATAATGTTGCATGCGACTTAACAGTATAAACAGTTCTACAACAGTGTGGTTTTGATGACTCCACATTGTTAATAATTCTTCCGTTGGTGAATTTCCTTTATAGATTTCTCTTCGCAATTCCTGAAAAAAGTTGCGTCTAAATTAAAATAGTTAAAAATTAAATGTAGTTGAATTACAGATTTACTTTATGGTTGACTTGTATGTTGATATAAAATTGACAATTATAGAAAGGTTAAGTAGATTTATCTTATAATTTGTATAATTAAATTAATTTTACTGAATATAGTTAGTAATTTAAACATTTCATTAGTCATACTAACATGTATAGTTGAAACTTTATATTGCATATAATTTCCACCCAGATCTTCCCATGAATTATTTTGATCCAATATTCGGCACAACTCTCTTCTTTCAGCATGAGGTAATTGATAAATGTACATATAATTATTGTTATTCTTCTTATTTGTTGTCATTTTCTTGATTCTTCTTGTGTTACCAGCACTACTTTAAGAGCCTCTTGTGACAGCTAAACGTCAGTTAAAAGAAGTAGGTTAGGCTAGAAAGAAACATTAAGAATATGGCAGTGATGCCAAAACTAGAGTTTCTAATTTTAAACAAGATACAGGGTGTTCATGAAGCTTTGTAATAGTTTTGCTAAGAAAGCTATGCTGCTAATCAGCTAAATGCCGAGAGTATAAAACTGTAGGAAGGAGCGTAATTACCCAGCGCAATGAGCTTTAAAAGCGACTGATATGACGTCACACTGGCCACCATTAGACACCACCTATTATAGATCTCCTTTTCTCTCAAACTCCGACAAATACGAAGAAGGGAATTACATTTCATAGGTAAGTATTCGTTTGTTTAAAATATTAAATATAAAATTTATATTCTGAGATTAATTTCAAAATACTATGTTATTGAGGTTATGCAGTTTATGTGTGCATTTCAAGACAGTGAGAACCGCCAATGGAAACATCTACTCCGCCATATTGAGATCCCATCCCAGTTGTATGTGGTAGATGATTATGTTCCTTCCCACAGTTTTATATTTTAATACTAAATGTAACTAGAAACATCACCACTTTATTTGCATAATAGTTATTTATGGTACTAGTGAATAAAGAAGACATTTATCCAGGTGAAGATGTTTGCACACAAGGTGAATGCTACTCATAACTCTCTTTATTCGCGTGGATCATACTATGTTTTATCTAACATCTCAATATTTAAGTTCAAATATTTAGTTTGAGATGTATAATTTAGGGCCGGTATTTTCATCTTCTGTATAAACTCTAGTATAGCTATCCGACAGATATATTTATCGTTCAGATAATTCAAAGTAGTATAAATACAAACGAGTATTTTAATGAAAGTCTAGAGTAGGTATAAAATAATCTTTCAGTTTGATTTCTCCTTATTGAAATTTGCATATCTGTGATGTTGTTTTTTTTAATACTTTAACTGCTAAAAATCATTAAAGTTTTGATTTTTATTACTTAATCTGTTATCAAGAAGACGTTCTACTGTCAGTAATTGAAGGGTCGACCTTAATAACGTTGTATGTAACAAATGGATTGAACAGCAACACGAACTGACAACAGACCCACAGCGTTGTTAAACGGCATACTACAAATTCACGCTTTAAAAACTAGGATTCCAGGAATCTGTTTATAGTATATTACATAACGAGAGTGGAAAATGGCATTTTTCGTACGAGCGTGAACATCTACGTGTGGAAATCACACGGGTAAGAAACACACTTTTCACCGAGTTATGTACATTATTTTTCCTACGACCAGAAAATTACACTTTCTTTTTGAAAAAGTTTATTTTAATGCTAACAAAAAAACAGTTTACATTTTATTTAGTAATTTTATTTTTATAATTATTTTCAGCACCAATAAAGTTTATAACTATATGATTATTGTAACAATTTGTGCAATTAATTGGAGTTTGTGAATTGCGTGAAAGAGTGTTTAAGTGCGTTTTGAATATTGTCAGTATTATTGGTTATTGTTTTATTCGTAAAAGGGGGTTATTATAACAATTAGTTAAATTACTTGGAATTTGAGAGTTATAAGAAGGTGTTTGTAAAAATTACTTTTCAATATTTTAGCCATTCTAAACATTTTAAACCAAAGAAAACTTTACAGCTACTAACAATAATAAATTAGCCTCTATACCTACTTATGGCGTCTTTAAATGATAGACTATGACACGCATATCGAACTATATTGAAATGAATAAATGAATAAATTAATGAATAGTAAAAATCAAATAAGAATAAAGTAGATGGCGCTTTGATCCAAGTTATATTTACACACCTAAAATTACCAATGCGAGAAATTTGAAAATTAACACTATTACTTTATTTTGTTTACTAAACTGCACGTGACCACATGCCGCAATACAAACAGCAACTACGTCTTTCATATATTTGTTTTGCTCTTTAAATAGTAACGTTTCTACTTATTATTAAAGTTCTTGACGTACCTACATTGATAGTTTATGTGTAGGTGTAACTACTGCATAATAATTGTGTGGTTTGTCACAAAGGGTGAGTATTAATAATTACTTGTTCCGTCGTGATACTACATAACCTATACAATTTTAACCGTTCGACGATTTTGTGAGATTACTATTGTTAATAAATTAATACTAATGCAATGGTTTCTTCCCATAGTAGCACATATACAGATATAGAAAATCAAGTTGGAAGTATCTAAGAAACCATATGTATGATAAGGAACCCACTAATAAAATAAAGAAGGGTTTATATCGGGTCACGCCTTTGCTCTTCTTAGTTTGTGTTAGTGGGAAAATAGTCGAGCATTAACGTTGTTTAGTAAACTACAAACGAAGCATTAGTACAGTTGTTTGTAATTGAAAGAGCATTTCATGATATTAAATTTTCCCAGAATTAAAAAAATAATTTTGCAAATTAGGACCAAATAATCTTTTGCTTTATAAGTAGCTTACAATTTTTAGCCATAATGACTGAAAATAAAATAAATATTCTTATAAAAGCATAACCAAGATAAAAAGAGAAACCTAAACTCCTAATCAAATTAATAAAACATTTTAAAAACGTAAGAAATTTTCTGATCAATTAAAATCAAAGCTATCGAATTTCTATTCTAACCTGGTTACAGAATATTCATTCCATATCTAGTGATGGAATGAAATACTTAGTTAGAATCTTATGTTTGTATTATTAAAATTAATTTCAGAATTTACAAATTCCATAGTGGTCGTGGACCTCGACTTTCGACCTCGAATTTTATTTCAGCGTCTAGTGTGCAACGAATCACCTAAAACGATTCCTTTTCTGTCCCGAAACAAAGGAAACAGACTCATTTAAGTCTGTAAAGAAGCACTTTTGCGAACTCGTCTGTCACTTTTATTTGCATTGTTTCACATGTATCTGACATTTGTTTCACAAAACCACGTTGACTTAAATGCCTACTCTACTGATATTAAAAGCAAGTACACTGCGCTCATGGTTTACCCATCCAACTACTGACCGCCACAAACTCGACTTAACTATGTTAAGCGATAGAAATCCACTATAACCACTCTGCCGTGCTGCCGACTTGAAATTAATCATTATTCAAAATAGTATATTAAAGAACAAGTTTTATAAGGGTTGATTTGGCGCACGAATCTCAAGTTAGAAAACGAGCCGCAGGCGAGTTTCTCTATGGGATGAGTGCGCCAATGCCCTTATAAAACGAGTATTTTATGCTATTTTTTCTAATTTGCGCCCTCTTTTTTCTTATTTTAATACAAAAAAATATTTTGGTCGTCTAGAGAATTTTGTGTTAGTTGGTAACACTCGGCGCCCACTTGAGTTTTTGAATCTTTTGTCATCATCCGTCACTTCAAATAAATTAGTTATTACTTTTGTTACTTTATTAGTGTTACAAATAAATAAAATATGAGCGAAGACAACTTAATTTGCACTCCGCCCGAAATTCGCGAAAAAAAGCAAAGATGATTAAATCGATGATACGTGTCTTGTTTATAGTACCATAAAATTACAAACATGAATTGGACTTACTGATTTGTCCAAGCAGATTTGATGTAGGTACGAGACTTGTTTATGTTACTAATTAGGAATATCCAAAACCTAACCTTCTTTCCAAGTAAAAATAGACCATAACTTCAAGTGAAATTTCATGTAAGTAACAATCAACAAACAGCGAACCAATTCAACGATATTAATTAAAAATTTATCGGAGGTTGACAATTTTGACAGATACTTGTAGTTTGAAGTTGTCCCTCCAACCCTTAAAAACTAAATAACCCTATAATTCATTAAAGTACAGTGTACTTTTATAGATAGCCATAAACGACTCCTACTGATAGACGTTAATAAACGTATTACAAACGCAAATTAGAAAAAAACCTAATGAACTTCTATTGAATTAATGCTGCAATAAATAAATTTATTGTTTCTTGAGTGCTATGACCCCCAAAATACCATTTTAAAATTTGGGTTTTTTCTTCATTTGTATAAATAGCCGGCATGATAACAAAAGTGCAAAGGACAACAACCACGCCAATGCTTGGTTGTAGTGTGCTACACAACTTTAATGCTCGAATATTACCACTAGCACAAACTAAGAAGAGCAAAGGCGGGACCCGATATAAATCCTTCTTTATTTTACTAGCGCTTTCCTTATCATACATACATATGCTTTCATAGATACTTCCAAGTTGTTTTTCTATATCTGTATATTAGATAAATATTCGCTTCGACATCCTCCTAAATATTTATATAATACATATATTATTTAAGATATTTCATTAATATTATTTTAATATTATTTATATATAATATTTATATTTATCTACGACATAATAATGATAAAATATTTGTTTGATATTCGTTTCAAAATAATAAAAATTACACACAAATAACATATTTATTTAATAATCAAAAATTATAATACAAAATATTTGCATTATTAAAAATTCAAAGTGGGGAAATTTTACAAAATAAGTCAAAGTGTGACAATACTAAACCCACAAATATAAATGAGATGTGTATAATTCACAGGAGACACTCTAGGACAGCTGTTTCGATCTTTTTAGATCTCATCCAGTGGCGTAACTACCGCCCCCGCAGACCCTGCGACGCGGGGGGGCGCAACCCTCCGAAGGGCGCTGCTTTCGTGAAACTTTATTCGTTGGGAATAGAAATTGTAAAACAAGCATTGGAGGTAATAACATTATTAGTTATTGCATATTTTATTTTAACAAATAAAGTTACCATTGTATATAGAGTTACAGAATGTAACAAAAGTATCAAATAATGACTGTAACTCTTTAATTTGAAGAGTTACAGACAACTGTTAAATTCAAACGTTTTTCGTTTATCTAGATGCATATGGCGACGTTTTTAGTTTGTTCCTATTTTCTTTTGTTTTGTAATTGCAATAGCAGCCAACCGTATATATTCTTTGCATTTTTGAAAAGTGTTTATTCTTCTCCATTTAGTAATGCCATTTTAACATAATAAAAAAAAGTTAAAATTAGAAATAAATATTTAAAAAAAAAACGGAGAAAATTAGTTAATTAAAACTGATAACTCGCTTGAAGTAAAATGAATTTAATAACACTTAATTATCAATTTTGGTTAAGTATACTGTGGAAATTTGACAAATAAAGTTGTAACAAGCAAACACCAACAAACGAAATAGTATATTACAGTACGAGTGGAGAAACTAAAAGATTCACCCACGCGTGTGTCGGATTTACACACGAGGCGAAGCCGAGTGAATTAGTTTCTCACGAGTGCTGTATAGCGTTTTGTTCAATCCTGCCAGCAAATTTTAAAACAAATTGAAATTTTATAATTTGTGCTATTTATATCATAAAACATAGCGGGCACTTTCGTTGTCATGAACTCGAAAAAAATAAACAATTGCAAGAGTAAATAAACTTGGGAGAAATTACAATTTGACGTTTTTTTCCCAAAAACGTGCATAAGATTAAGTGAGATGGAGAAACAAAATGATTTCATTGTTCCGGATGATATATTAGAAGAGGCCGACGCTGCTACCTTTAATTTACTGCCTGCAAAATCTAAGGAAAGATATTTGAACGTGTTGGAAAAATTTCGTGGCTGGATGAGAACGAAAAACGTTGATGTTATAAGCGAGGAAGTAATACTGGCTTATTTTAATGGATTAATGGGAAAATTGGCGCCCCCTTCTTTGTGGTCTACGTATTCAATGTTAAAGTCGACTTTATTCGTTTATGAAAAAGTAGATATTAGCAAGTAAGTTATCTTTATTTGTGCAATTATGTGGTATAATTAATTATGTAACGAATTTTCAGATTTAAGACTTTGTTCGGGATTTTGAAAAGTAAGTCTAAGGGATATCAACCCAAGAAGGCGAAAACATTTGAGCAGAAAGAAGTGTCAAAATTTATAAACGAAGCTTCTGATGATATTTATCTATTTATGAAGATGGTGGTTGTGATGGGTGTTATGGGTGCTTGTAGGTGTGACGAATTAGTAAATTTGAAAACCGCTGATATTGAAGACAAAGGATCTATATTGATCGTCAATATACTAAAAACAAAAAACTACAAACCTCGTTCTTTTGTTATTACTGATGCTGAAGAAAGTGGTTTTAACGGTTTAGCGGTATACCGAAAATATGCAGCGCTTCGTCCTAAATCTCTCGGCGAGGGCAGATTTTTCTTGTGTTATCGTTCGGGAAAATGTACACAGCAACCCGTAGGTATAAATACTCTGTCAAAGATACCTAAATTGGTGGCAAGTTATTTGAAGTTGAAGGACGCCCATTTATATACAGGACATTGTTTTCGACGAACATCAGCAACATTATTGGCTAATGCCTCTGCCGACATTCTTACGCTTAAAAGACATGGAGGCTGGCGTTCTTCTTCTATTGCCGAGTCCTACGTAGAAGAATCTGTCACCAACAAAATTGAAACAGCAAGAAAAATTGTCAGTGAAGGGACAAGCAAGAAAATTCGTCTGGAAGATGAGGTACCCGAAGAGTTATCGAAAAATCAATCCAGTTCTTATACTTTTAATAATTGCACTGTATATTTTTATACTAGCAAGTAAGTTTAATAAAACAGATTGACGATTTATTAGAACTTTTGAATAAACATGTTGAGCAATTCTAAACGAAATATTCTTCTTTGAGTGGAGTAAATGAGTGGGCAAATGATTTTACCTCACACTTTTACCTCACGTTGTCATAGCAAACAACATGAGTGAGCAAAACAAGTACTTTCTCGTTTTGTATCCTATACTATAACCAAAAAATGAAGGATCTAAACCGAGTGAATCTAGCAGGCGCAGGTTAGCAGTTGGAGTTGATTGTGAGCGAGCCTTGTTCCCAAATTGTCAAATTTAGACAGTTTGAAATTAAAAATTGTCATTGCAATCTGTCAAAGTTTTAAAAGGTTTTTCACAACTCCAATTGTTAATTATTAAACTACTATTAATAAATAACCTTCTGATAGCAAAAGTGTGCAATACATTAGTTGCTGCTTAAAAGATTTTTCACAACTCCAATTAATATTTATTAATAGTAGTTTAATAATTAACAATTGGAGTTGTGAAAAACCTTTCAAAACTTTGACAGATTGCAATGTCTATTTTTTTATTTCAAACTGTCTAAATTTGACAATTTGGTAGCAAGGCTCGTTCACAATCAACTCCGACTGCTAGTCTGCGCCTGCTAGATTCACTCGGTTTAGATCCTTCATTTTTTGGTTATAGTATAGTAAGAAACGACACGTTTCGATAGCAGGATTGAACAAAATTATTTTTTTTTTATTGAAGCCATAACAATAAATGGAACACGAAAAATACCTATTCTAAATGCAGGAGGAAACATTAATCTAATGTGGGGTACTAAATTAAATTTTCAAATTGAGCCCCATTGACTGCCAGTAATGATCTAATCATTATTTAATAGTATATTAAAGAACGAGTTTCATAAGGCAAGATTTATTGCACGAGTCCAAATTTAGAAAACGAGCCGCTTGCGGCGAGTTATATAAAGGACGAGTGCAATAATGTCTTTTGAAACGAGTTTTTTATGCTATTTTATTCCCTTTTTAAATAAAAACATTCTAAAATTTAGGGATTTTTGCGGTAGTTGACAACACTGATGTGACATTTGAAAATTCATTGATTGGCACAGAAAATTGAGTGAAGTTTGTGTCAATTTTCTGTCTTTTTTAATTATTTTTGCAATGCTACCAACTTTGAAAAAGTTGGGCTATTAAAGCAGTCAAATGAGCTATTAACGCACTGTTTTGGGTGCTTTAACAGCTTTGTTATAGACGCAAAATAGAAAAAAATTATTACAGCTCTTTGTAACAGGTCTTCTGGTGTTCTGCGCATTTTGAGCAGCTATTCTAGCCTTCAAATCATCCAATTACGTGGTATTTCTTTACATACATTGTTCTAAAATGTGCTTCAAAATGCGCGGGGGGTCTCCGTCGTGTTGGAAAATAATCCTGTTGTCAATACCTTTATTTTGCAATACCTGGAAATATTGCAGTCATTGTAGTTATGACATGATTTTGAAGTAACTCAAGGTATCAAGGTAGTGGCAAGAAAAAAGGTCCTATGATATGTCCTTCTATAATGAATGGCCATGCATTGACTTTTTGTGGATAGTGTGCGTGTCCTTCTTTCGCCCAGTGTGGATTTGCGTACGACCAATACCGACAACTACATCGATTTATCGTATCGTTCAGATAAATGTCGTTTTAACGTAGAACACAATGTTAAAAGCAAAATTGTCATCCATATTACATCTTGCCATCTTCTGTTCAAAAACTTCCATCCTTCTGTCAAAATCGTCTTCATTTAGTTCGCGAATTAACTGGAGTTTGTAGGGATGAAATTTTACTTTCTGTAAAATTCCATGACTAAAGATGTTTGGCTAATTTCTAAATTATCTATTACTTATGTTTTAGAAACCTTTGGCGTTTCTTCGGTTGCTAATCAAACAAACAACGCTTTATCTGTACTTGTTGTGGATTTGGGCCTGCCAATTTTTTGCATATCTTTAACACCACCAGTCTCACGAATTTTTTAATTAATTGAGATATCGCCTTGGGAAACTGTAGTATCTGGGTAGATTTGATTAAATAAATTGCATACTTCAGTATGAGTTCTCCTCCTATCCCCATATCCATACATACATCGTTAAGATCTCAATGAGTTGCTTCGCAGTTAAATGAGCCATGTCTTCACAATAACTTCAAGTAACTGTTTGTAACAATAACTTGTAATTAATTTTAATAATTCGTTATAATTTGTAATAATTTATAGGTACCTAATAAATACTTTGTAATTAATAGAGTAATAATGATGTACTTGTTTGTTTATTTGCGTTTGTTTGCTTGTTACAGTTTTAGTTGTCAAATTCCCATAGCATACTTGACCAAAACTGATAATCAAGCCTTACTAGGTTAATTTTAATATAAGCTAGTTCGCATTATTAATTGATTCTTTCTGGATTATTTTTCCAAAATACCTATTTGTTTCTAATTCAAAGTTTATTTGTTATGGTAAATTAGCATTACTAAATAGAGAAAAACAAACTATTTTCAGAAATAAAAAAAGAGATACGGAAGCCATTTAAAAACAAAGTTAATTGTTATAGTGATTGCAACACATCAAAAGAAGATACGAACAAATCAAAAACACCACAATATTTATCTTGATAAATTAACTCCTATATAAAATGTGTCATTTAATGATGACAGTTTTGTCATTTTGACAGCGATAAAAAAGGTGCATCCTTTTTTATCACCGATAATTTAATTCATGTATAAAAAATCCCATAAGCCGCGATACATTTGTCACTTTGACATCGGATAAAGTTAGCCCTAACTTTGCATCTGGATAAAATGTGTTTAAACTTCCATGGCTAACTTTCTCGAACCTGATTATTGTTTTTAATAATTGTCATTTTCAAGTTAATAAATGTGTTCTTGACTTCTTCATAATTACCTAGTTATTCCTTTTTATTATTCATTAAATTATCTCATCGAATTACGCTCGAGGTTTTTTTCTCCGGGATAAAATTGATTTTTTAAACTCTAATTTGGTTTCTTTTTGGTAAACTGACTCTACAAACCACCAGATAAAAAAACTCGTCCTTCGGACTCGTTTTTTTATCGTAGGTGGTTTGTATCGTCAATTTACCAAGCAACCAAATTATCGTTAAAAAAATCAATTTTATCCGGACAAAAAAAGACCTCTCGTGTAATTACAGTCGATAAAAACCCCTGTTCCTCATAACCAGACTACATCTAGTACGCTTACGTCACTTTAATTTCTGCCCTGTCAGTTATAATTATTTATAACAATTGTGTATTTAATAACTGTTCAATCAAATAATTTAATTGTATCAATAAAAATAATTATTGTTGTTGTTCATTCATATATTCAATCGTTAATTTATCTTGCCAAAAAACACTCGAGCTTTTCTTTTAAGGATAAATTTCTTTTTAACTCAAAATTTTTCCATCAGTAATTTTGCTCGAAAAACTGACATTTGGCAAAATCGCTCGACCTTCGGTCTCGCGATTTTGCCATGTCAGTTTTTCTCGTAAAATTACTGTTTTGCAAAATTATTTCGTTATAAAAAGAAATTTATCCGATAAAAAAAAAGCTCTTGTGTTTTTACTGTTGATAAAATATTGTATTTAACATTTGTTTGTAACTGTTCAAATTACAAAAAAAAAAAGTTACGGCCATTATTTTATACTTTTGTTACACCTTGTATGTAAGGGGCGCAAACGTAAGAATCGCAGGGGCGCGCAGTCAAACGTAGTTACGCCACTGATCTCATCAGCTAGAGATTTTTAATTAATTAATTTTTAATAATGCAAATATTTTGTATTATAATTTTTGATTTTTAAACTCGAATGGAGGACAAACCATTCATATTTATTGTTGTTTGGTAGAGAACACCACTCGTGTTGCGCACTCGTGGTATTTAAATGCAAGCATGATAGACATTCGTGAAACCACCACAAAAATAGTCGACATAACTTTTGACTACTAATGGTATTATAAGTGAATATTTGAGTGAAGTAACGTGACATATTACTTCACTAATGAAGTAATAAAATAAAAATCCACTCTTTAAAATAATTCGTTTTAATTTCAAACTCAATCTTAATTACATGCTATTATTGTTCAAACTCAATCTTAATTACATGCTATTATTGTTATAAATATTAACAACACAATTTTCACACCTATTATAGTAGGACAAGCCATTTCTGATACATTTTTTTCGATAACAACTGTCGATGCAGTAGTTCTAACTGTTATAGTATTTTTGTCAGTCAGAATTTTTGAAGCAATTTGTTTTTTATTTTCTTCTGCCGTGTCTATATACCCCTCCGCCACTGTATTTGAGCGCCAGCCCCCATGACATTTTACAGTTAAAAGATCAGCTCCCGAATTAGCAAGCAACGAAGTAGATGAGCGCCTATAACAATGTCCCGTAAATCCTGCTGGATTAGGTAACTGAAGAAAAGTAGCAATGTTCTTGGGGATAGCAGCAAATGTGTTTATACCAACAGGTAACTTTATACACTTCTGGTTTCTGTATCCTAAAAAAACCGTCCACTACTGGCGTTATTGGGGCGTAGTGCAGCATATGTTCGAATTAATTCTAACATGTTGACTCCATCAATTCCGCCTGACGTAATAAAAAATTCTCTGGATATTTTCGTTTTAGTGTTTGGTTTTAGAACATGGAAGAATTGTCCCTGATCTTTGACATCTTCCAAAAAAATGTTGGCAAGTTCTTGGATCCTACAAGCTCCACTAACTCCAATAATTAAAGCAACCTTGAAATTAACATTACTTAGTAAGAATAATTTATGCATAAAAAGGGTACAGTACCTTCATTAACAAACATTTATCATCATTTGCTTCTTGTAAAAATTTGCTAATATCTTGTTTAGTGAAAATTTTTTAGCACGATATCCTTCAGATTTTCTTTTCAAAAAGGCGATTAAATGCACGTATTTACTGATGTCAACATTCTTCTTCATTTTCATTATTGTTCTAATCATAGAATAAAAAGCCCAGAGACTCGATGATTTATACTGTTTTGATAAATGATCAAAATATGCAAGTAGAACCTTCTCATGCGTAATATTTTTAACATTTTTCTCGTCGCACTATGAACTGAACCGTTGAAAAGCCATCTCGTACTTTTCTTTGGACTTCACTGGCACCAAGCAAGAAGCAGCATTTGTCGCCGCTTCTTCGATATCAGAAGGTAAACTTTCTGAGTCACTCATGTTTACAATTTTCTTATTTTTACCACAAAGCACAATTTTTACTGATTATCTCAAAATGGCGAGCTTTGTTTGAAAAATTGTAAGCGGTTGCCATAGTGCTTACTGAACATATCCATAGGTCACCTTACTTTTGATG
This sequence comes from Agrypnus murinus, assembly GCA_929113105.1. Lineage (NCBI taxonomy): Eukaryota > Metazoa > Arthropoda > Insecta > Coleoptera > Elateridae > Agrypnus > Agrypnus murinus. The sequence goes on from OV816025.1 coordinate 54,466,591, forward strand.
TAAAAAAATAGGAGTTATCGGCAGCATTAAATTTTCGATTTTCTTAATTTTTTGCGGTCATAGATAAAGTTTTGTATATCATACGTGGGCTAGAGCACATTACAGTAACTCGTGTGTTAGAGATACTCGGGCTAACGCCCTCGTTATATGTAATCTACACACTCGTTGTGTAATGATGCTTCTATCCCACTAATAATAATATAAATAACACAAAAATGTAAAATATAAAAAAATTTTAAAACACAAAGTGTTTTATTAATGTGAGTATTTACATATATAAAATAATAAAAGTTTGAAAAATTTTCAAACGTTGGACGACTATGCTCACAACATTTCAATATGATGTGTATGTAAAATCACAGACAGCACCCTAAGACAGACTGTTTCGAGCTATGGCTCTCATCAGTTAGGGGTCGCTGTCCATGATTCCCATACACATCATTCGAGCTTATATACCAGCTCGGAAATAACATTAACACCGACATATAATTGTGGTGCCTCCTGTAGGAATCAGACCGCACCAAGCGGTTTTCTTCTGATTACCCAATACAGGATATACAAAATATAACAATAAAACCGGTCAAGCGTCCGACCGTATAATTAATACACAAAAATGTAAAATATAAAAAAAGACTCGAAACAGTCTGTCTTAGGGTGCTGTCTGTGATTTACATACACATCATATTGAAATGTTGTGAGCATAGTCGTCCAACGTTTGAAAATTTTTCAAACTTTTATTATTTTATATATGTAAATACTCACATTAATAAAACACTTTGTGTTTTAAAATTTTTATATTTTACATTTTTGTGTATTAATTATACGGTCGGACGCTTGACCGGTTTTATTGTTATATTTTGTATATCCTGTATTGGGTAATCAGAAGAAAACCGCTTGGTGCGGTCTGATTCCTACAGGAGGCACCACTATTATATGTCGGTGTTAATGTTATTTCCGAGCTGGTATATAAGCTCGAATGATGTGTATGGGAATCATGGAAAGCGACCCCTAACTGATGAGAGCCATAGCTCGAAACAGTCTGTCTTAGGGTGCTGTCTGTGTATTACATACACATCATATTGAAATGTTGTGAGCATAGTCGTCCAACGTTTGAAAATTTTTCAAACTTTTATTATTTTATAAATATAAATAACTATTAAGTTTGCGTGGTCTCAATTTGAAGTTGATTGGTCTTATTTTGAAGTTAAAAAGGTTTAGTTTGTAAAGACATTACAAATCAAAAGACCCTAATTATTCTTCCCGTGCGTAGTACTTTAGATGACAATGGTTGTACTTTCCTTGCTTTTACCTGTCAGCTGTCACGTTTATCAATTATCAAGACTTGGCAACGCTGCTTCAAAATTGCATTGTAATCCATAAAGTGTTTTGATTTGATTTTTTACTAAAATTCATACATGATAGATATATTTGCATAACTTTTTTTGTTATTTAGTAAATAAGAATCTATAGATTAATAGCCTTTATTTAAGTTCATCTTAATTTATGAAAGGAAAGTGAATTCATTAATGCCGTAACTGTATGTAATTAAAAATATTACAACACTTGCAATATGTAAGTTTGATAATAAAAGCAATTGAATTAATTTAATATTTTTATTTTGCAGAATAAGAATATAAGATTTTTAAGTTAACATTTTAGAAAATCGCATTCCAAGTAAAGACTTCAACATGCTTTCCTTTTACCGAAGCGGCCTACTTTCCTTCAGTAAAGAATGTTCACATATTTTATCATTTAGCAGTAGAAACATTTCAAGTAAACCAAAGACTGGCATTGTTATGCTGAATATGGGTGGCCCTCAGACAACAGATCAAGTACATGATTACCTTTTGAATATTATGACTGATCGTGATATGATTCAGTTTCCCATAATGCAAGATAGGGTAGGAGCCTGGATTGCTAAACGTCGCACCCCTGAAGTGCAACAAAAATATAGTGAAATTGGAGGAGGTTCTCCTATTTATAAATGGACACAGAAACAAGGGGAGCTGTTATGTAAGCAGTTAGATAAGCAATCACCGCACACTGCTCCTCATAAATATTATGTTGCATTTCGATATTGTAAACCTTTAACAGAAGATGCGTTTTCAGAGCTTGAAAAAGATGGAGTTAAACGTGCTGTTATATTTTCTCAATATCCTCAATACAGTTGTTCAACATCTGGTTCTAGTTTTAATGCAATTTATAAATTTTATAAGAATCGAGAGTATCCTAAAGATTTAAAGATGAGTATTATTGATCGTTGGGCAACACATCCATTATTAGTAAAGACATTCTCAGATTTAATTAAAAAAGAGTTAGCTAGTTTACCAGAAAAGAAACGTAAGGAAGCTATCATTTTATTTTCTGCGCATTCATTACCATTAAGTGTAGTGAATCGTGGTGATTCATATCCATCAGAAGTCGGTGCTACTGTACAGTTAGTAATGCAAGATTTAAACTATTGCAATCCTTACCAGTTGGTCTGGCAATCAAAAGTTGGTCCTTTACCATGGCTAAGACCATTTACAGATGATGCACTAAAAGGCTATGTAGCACAGGGAAAAAAGACATTTTTACTTGTACCTATTGCTTTTGTAAATGAACATATTGAAACTTTACATGAAATGGATATTGAATATTGTAAAGATTTAGCGAAGGAATTGAAAATAGAAAACATTCGAAGAGTACCTGCACCAAATGATCATCCGTTATTTATAGATGCTCTCACACAATTAGTAACGTCGCATCTAGAAAATGGTCCATCAGTGAGTCAGAAATTTTTAAATCACTGTCCACATTGTATTAACAAGAATTGTTGGCAATCAAAAAGGTGGTTTAGAAAAATTTGTAAATGTTAAGTTATTAAATTTTTCAAAAAATTATTTTTGTAAGGGCAAACAATTCACAAAATAAATGTACTCTACTTGTTTTATATAGTTTTATTTATAGATAATTTCTAAATACAAAACATTATTTAAAAATTAACAAGAGGTATTCCTAATTAAAGCTGATTTGGGTTTTATTAAATTTTACTAAGAAGATTGAATCTGATTACTAAGGCAGACACAAATTTCTGAGCAGTTTCTTATCTAAGCACTGCAAACTTATTTGACTCTGTCGCACTCACCTGTTATTAAAATTATTTATTAATGAATCTTGACAACACCATATTTTATTAAAAAATTACATAGTGTAGGCTTTTATTCTGAAATAATTTAAATTAAACACGTTATCCAATATTAACTTTATTATTTTTTTATTTATACTATTAATATATTAACACTAGTTGACCCGGCGAACGTTGTTTTGCCATATAAATTATTCCTAGGATTATTTTAGTAGAAAAAAATGACTAACTTATTGTCAGTGTGTGAGGATGTGGTATATATGAGTGGAAGAGGCATGGAGCGCTGTGAACGATGATGGAATATAAAAATAACACAATACCAAACATTTATATTTTTAATTCATTGTAATTTATTTTTTAAAATTATATATATCGCTAATTATAATAATTTTACTAAAAAACAATATCAATCCCTTAACGCAATAGAGTGTACAATATTTTTTGTTATCCCATCTTTAGCTAACACAAACAAACTGGATGGTTTGCCCACTCGAGAGCATGCCTACTCCGTGCTGTTTACTGGGTCAGAAGTGACACCGGTAGACGCCTGGCGGGGATAATTGATCAGTTATCGACCGGGGTTGAAAATTATTGAATTACTAATATCGCTATTAAAAAATAGGGGTTGATGGTAGAAGGGTGAAAATTTAGGGTTGTATGTATTTTTTAATGCCACATCATAAAAAAATAAAAAATTTTGTCCAAAAAATAAAAAAGAAAATTGGGGTGGACCACCCTTATCACTTAGGGGCATAAAAAATAGATAACAACCTATTCTCAGACCTACTGAATATATATATAAAATTTCATCAAAATCGGTCAAGCCGTTTCGGAGGAGTATGGTAACTAAAACTGTGACACGAGAATTTTATATATTAGATAGATGTTCAGTTCTTTTTTTATATATAAACGTAAAAGTTAGACATAATAATTATTTATTTTTGGGCTTGGGGTCGAGATTTAAGGCACAACGTGTTAGCAAACTGCTTTAGAAAAAGTCAAGAGCCTGAACATTGTCAACAAATGCGTATCAAACAAAATTTTTGTATTTGTTTACACAAAATTATAACAAGCATTAATTTATTGTAAATTTTGAAAAATTTTGACGATTTCAAATTGTGTACACAGAGCTTATACGAGGTGTAGACAGGCCCACAAAATAAAAAGAAAGTCTTGTAGTTGATAAGCTAGGTACCATACCGTACACCTTTTGGTATGCTGAAAAGGAATCCGGGGTCAGAATTGACTAGTCACCCCAGAATTGTTTTTTTATTTTGTGGGCCTGTGTTATTTTACAGTAAAAATATTTGAGAGTGCTCTAATCAGAAAATCTATCAATTGAACGATGCCGTTGGATACAGATTACCTTTGATCATAACCAGATGAAGTAAAGAAAATAAAACTTATCCCTTGGAAAGATTGGAACAAAAGTAAAATATTTGCTACCTAAATGTCATTTTTAACGTTTGATTGTACTGCTTGACTATATTGAATTTGTATTATAGCAAACGAAAGTTGTAATCGGATGATACTCTGCAAACAAGATGTATTATTATGAACTGACAGCTTAGGGAACAAATTGTAAGATTCTTTTGACAATAATGATTGTTGTATATGATGTACAAATAAACATTGTCAACAAAGTATATTATCAACTATAGATAACGAGTAACATTTTTTATTATAACAAAGGTTAAATAATTTGCATTTACTCCAGTTATCTCTGCTCTATCTTACATTCAGAAATACCACAAAACACAAGTTTGACAACTTTGGTTGTCACTTGTCAGGTAAATAACTTATCGCAAAAACCTGGAAATTGGTTCAGTTTTATCAAGATTTAAACAGTTCCTTACAAAAAAAAGATCTGTCAATACGACAGTAACTGTAGCATTTTTTGCATAAAGTATAAAACTATACATTCAAACGTTAACTAAAAAAATGGACACATTGTAATTGCACCAATTTGGGATATTATTAAAACTGTAGGTACAATGGTGGCCAAAAAAGTGGAAACAATTTTTTTTTACTGTTGTAAATGGATATATTGAGTTAAGATCAAGATTGCTGATGTAATATCTATATATTTAAAACAAGGCTTATTTTTGTTCCAGTTCGTTTGAGAGTTCCACCAGGCTGTTCTGAACGATTCTTTTTTTATATTAAAGCTTTCGCTGTGTAGATTAGTCAACACTACTTAATTTTTATATATTTTTAATGTTTGTATTTTTAATTTGAAAAACTCTAAAATGTTTAATTTGAGACGGACGAATCGGACATTCACTTGGGACGCCCTCTCACTTTCTCCGGTGGTGAGTTTTGTAAGTACTCTCACTCTCCCACTTATAAATATAAAAGGGTGATTCAGTCGTCCACTTCCATTTCATTGTTGCTAGAGTAAAGTACTAGCATCCTATATTATAAGTTTGATTGTTTTATAGATATATTTTGTCATGTATTTATTTTTTATATTTTCATACAAAATAACACATTTTTCCAACATTTTTTTGGTCTACAAGGTGGCTGTTTTTTGTTGCTAGAGTAAAGTATTGCCCCTGCATTCACTCCATGTCAAGTTTTATTAAATTTTATTGGGGCAGGGATCCTTTCCCTTAGGGATCTTAGGGGCACCGATACCGCCTGTTCGTGTTTGCCCATATTGATCAGAGCTGAAGGGGTAATATAAGGGATTCATTTAATAAAATTTCATGAAACTCAGCATGGAGTAAGTGCAATGACGGTTCTAAACTTTAACATCAAGAAACAGTCACTGCGTGTACCAAAAACGAGTTTTTGGGACGTCCTTTAACTAACAAAAATAGAAGTGTGTCTATTTCAGTGAGAAAGGGCTCGTATTTGTCAGTCTTTACCAAAAGTCTTTATTTAAATAACCTTTAAAAATAATTTATAACACTAAACCCCATTTACGGTGTGTAAAATTATAAAGAAGAGCCAACTTGATTAATGCTGGAGATGTTAGCCTAATATCCAAATGCTGTAAGAGCTGTTACTAATGTTATGATAGTGACTGCGACACCAAATTGCTATATCAATCTACATAGGGTAAGTTCGGCATTATAACTCTTTTTGCTTCAAAAGCTCTATTGCCATAGTTACAATTATTTGCAATAATGGATACTATGGAAACCGAGCTTTTCGAGTTAAATAGATCTGAATGCCGAACTTACCCATAGTAGACTTCATGCCAGCACCCATTACTCAATAAAGATCAATACACCTAAATCATCAATTAATTAATTTAATGTTAAGTCTACATAAAAACTATGATAAATAAGTTTATTTTATGCCTTGCTAAATTACTACATCAAAGTAATAAATGAAATAATTGTCGTTTATCTACCAAGGTATGATCTAGAAAACATTTGGAGACTCCAAAGATACAAAATTTCTTTTGCAGCCGGCAAATATTAAATTATAATAAATTAATTTTAAAAATATTATATGTATAGAAGTAAAATGGTGCCTTTTATTAAGTGAATTTGTTTGAAATAAAATATGAAATCTGTGTTATTTTCCTAGGACTATAGTGACACTAGCAAGTGTCACTATAGGCATCGGTAGGCACTGGCAACCGAATAAACAAATGTTATGAGCCTTATCATATTTTTGTAAAGAGTGTCTTAAATTTAAAAGACATTACTGGAATAATTTTAAACACTGATATTACGGATCATGGATATAAGGGATAGTGTTCCTATCATATCGAACAGTAATGAAGCTCCAATTAAAATACCAATCTTCAACAAATTACAGTTTGTCAAAGATGTTTCGGAGGTTGTGTGGGACGACGTTACGGATACAACTGATCCAAATACGGGCCTCGAAAACTTCTTACGTATTTTTTGTGGTATCAGGGAAAATAATACATTATATATATGTAAACTTTATAATTCAAAAAACAGAAAAAGGAAATCCTGGATTACTAATAGTTTAATTAATTCTATTAACAAACGAGATAAACTAAAACAAAAACTGAAAAAAGAGCCAGATAACGTACAATTACAAAACTACTACAGAAATTACCGTAATATCTTAAATTCTTGCATAAAACAAACAAAACACTTTTATTAAAAAAAAAAATATGCAGTCTCCAACTGATGCTAAAAATCTATGGAATGTTGTAAAAGAATCAAATACAGAAAGTAATGATCGTAAAACAATTAGTAAATTAAAATTAGAGAATGGTAAGGATATAGAAACTGAATTTGATATATCTAATGCATTTAATGATTTCTTCAATGAAATAGGTCAAAATTATGCAAAAAAACTTCATGATAAAAATATTAGTACTAATAATCAAATCCAATTACCTCCATTAACGAACATTACATTCTTTTTAACACCAGTGACTATTGAAGAGGTTCATTCGGTAATTTTGGGTCTAAAAAACACTAAAAGCTGCGGAGATGATGGAATAAGTGTAGAATCTCTTAAGCTGGTTGCGAATTATATAACACATCCTCTACAGCATGTTACCAATACAATGTTTGAAATGGGAATTTTCCCTGATTCTTTAAAAAATGCAGTGGTCGTTCCTATCTATAAAACAGGTGATGAGACTCTGGTAAATAATTATCGTCCTATTGCTATCCTTTCAAATTTATCAAAAATTTGTGAAAAGCTAATAAAAAAGCGTATTATTGAATATCTTGATAAAATAAAATTACTATCTCCATTTCAATATAGTTTTAGAAAAAATAAATCAACAAGTGATGCAATAGAATCTCTTACATCAAAAGTTTATCAAAATTTAGATAATTCTTTGGCTTCGGCTGCTGTCTTTTTAGATTTGGCTAAAGCTTTTGATACTGTGTGTCACGAAATTCTATTACAAAAGTTACATAATTATGGTTTTAGAGGAATATGTCTAGAATTGTTAAAAAGCTATCTTGAAAATAGAACGCAACAAGTTAAAATTGGTAATACTGTAATTCACAAGAAAAAAAGCGCATATGGCGTACCTCAGGGAAGCGTGCTCGGGCCGGTGTTTTTTATTATTTATCTAAATGATTTATTTAACATAGATGTTCACTGTGATATTATATCATATGCAGATGATACTGTTCTATATTTTTCGGACAAATCATGGCCAATGCTTTATTTAAAAATATCAAATACTCTCCCTGCAGTTATAAAATGGTTAGACGGAAATTTATTGACCATTAATTTGGAAAAAACTAAATGTCTTCCTATTAGCTCTTATAGAATCAATCTACCGATCTATAAAAACATTATATTAAATGGATCTCAACTTGAGATTAAAATAGTTGAAAATATTAAGTATTTGGGTCTGTGGATGGATAACACCATGAAATGGGAATGTCATATAAACCAGACAGTATCAAAAGTTCGTATACTGTTTTATTTTTTTAAGATAATCAAACAATTTCTAGAATTAGATCAATTGAAAATTATTTATTACGGTTTGGTACATCCGGTTCTTCAGTACGGAATCATTGGATGGGGAGGTGTGTATAGATCTACTCTATTGCCTTTAGCGATTGCTCAGAAGGTAGATTTTCCTCCAATGAACTTTTTACTGAGGCCCAAGTACTAAACATAAGACAAATTTATATTAAAAATGTGATTGTATTTTACTATGGTCAACCTAAAAAGACAGCAAGTCATAAGTATGCAACTAGAAATGTTACAAATCAACATCTAACTACAGCCAGAGCAATAAAAACGATAGGTATGCGATGCACACGTTTTCTAGGTCCAAGATTTTATAATTTAATACCCAGAGATATTATTGCAATAGACAATAACATACACCGATTAAGCGTCTTCTCACACAATTTCTGATGACTACCGACATGAAGTTTTACGAACTAATTGATTAATAAAATTCGTATATTAAATTAACGAGATATTTACGCAGACTATTATAATAAAACATCGTGGCGGTGAAATAAATAGTAAAATGTATATAAATATAATCCCAGGTACACAAGCTTGCTTAGACTGGGGATAACCTAATTAAACAATAATAATACTTAATAATATACTACTGCTACTGTTATATGTGATTGTGGACATTTACCCTTCAGAGATGTTTAAATGTCTACATATAACTCTTTTTATACATTCAGATACATATATCTTATGTTGTATTTTCTTAACTTTATTTATTTTTCTGTAAGTATTTTATATGTTCTACATGTTTATACATTTTGTAGCTATGGATGTATAGTATATTTACGTTCCTGGTAGTCATAGTCCCATAGATATACATCCCCTGGTATAATGCGAATCTAATATGTAACTCATCCATGATTATAAAGTATCCGTGTTATAAACTTTTCAAGTTGCTTATGAGTGCAGTGCTGCTAATCTTATTATTGATACATGCAGTACAACCCATTACACAAATGTCAAATTAATCATGGCCTGTACTCAGTAACCTCTTAATATGAAATTATAATGATAAACTTAATCAGGCCAAAATAGCACAGATTTATTGTGGTTTTCTATCAGAGTCAATAGGTGTTTCCTTGAACATTCTTTAATATAATCATATTGAATATTCATTGTATGCGACTATCAATATTTCCTCTGTAGTGACGAAACTTTTAGATTTTGATGGGAACATTTTTTTTACTTTTCTTTGGGCTCTTTGATCAAATGATCTCCCGTTTTCTTCCCGATCCAGATTTCAAGTTAACAGTAAGGACTCCTGTTAATGCACTAATAACATTTTGAATACTAGTCTTTGGAAATTAAGAAGTTTTGCGAACTGTCTATGAGGCATTTCGGAGTTTTTGATGTGTGTGGAAATAATTATATTTTGCCGTTCTCCTTGATGCAAAGCTCTTTTGAATAAAAGACACAATAAATACCAAATAATGCTGCCTCACTTTTGCCTACTTGACAGCAACAAGTTAAAAGTACAAATTATTAAACTTTGACATTTATGTTTTGTTTTACAGGCACCTATTAGTCGTTTTCTTTCTGGAACAGTCCTTAGGATGAAAAAGTGGAATTCTGTGTTTTGCCACCATCTAAGATTTAACAGGAAATCAATATAGTCTTTGCAGAATGGAATTTGTAACCTCCAGACATACCATTCGCTCACCAGCACAACGTTATAGTGATTCAATCCCAAAAACAACGAATTTCTTGTTGCATGTTGCTTCATTTTTTAGTCAAACTTATGTTCTGAATGTAGCTTCGTATAATAAAATCATGCTGTCGCAAAACATTTCTCAATGTTTCTGGACTGATTCTTATTCCATAATCATCTTCTATCATATTTGTCAATTCAGGATCACTAGTTTTAGGGGTTTCATTAATTGTTTTAAAAATAGTTCACCTATCCTAGAAGAAGCATAGTAAGAAAAATAAAGTGTTACGTTTGGAATTCATAAAAGCTCACGTTCAAAAAGCTTGGGCACTTGCAATCCATCCTTTGAAGTGACGAATGTAAATTCTTGATACAGGTGTGAGAAAGGTGTTGTAGAGATAGAAGAATGAAGAGTTCAAAACCGAAAATTTATGTGGTATGGTGAAACAGTGGTAGAAATGTTCTTGTATGGGGGTGTATGAGCTGTTTATTGTTGATTGAAGAAGAAAATACAAGTTAGTTAATTAAATAAATATAACTAAAAAAAAAACTAACAAAAGAATATATGTTTGTATTTAATAAAGAATTTTAAAATAAAAATAATAATTTAGATTTTCAATTAGGAGCAGGAATCGACCTAAGCAAAGCTTGTGCGTTGATTGCTGCTTCTACCTATCTCTATCTATCTCAACCTGTAGTGGAGTCATTAATAAAGTTTAGTTGACAGTTTCCAGCTGAAGTTATTCTAGCCAAACTAAGAATCCATGCATATTGTTTTGGAGTAGATAAGTTTTTGTTTTTCGTTTAAACGTTTTTTTATATCTAGAAAGCATCGCGGAAGTAAATTGTAGAATCTGGGGGCAAGGAAATCTATGTACCTTGTTCCAATGGTCTTTATTGCAGGGATAGTTAAAACATTCTTGTTTGTGGAGCTTCTAGTACAAATCGGATGATTAACATAATTTTTCTGTTGATCTTTATGGAAAATACATGACATCCAGAATATTTGATGCAGATTACAAATATGAGTTTCTTTATATAATTGATTAGTCGGATATAATTTAGGTCTACCAAGCAAAATCTTTATTAACGTATTTTGGACTACCATTTTAAGGGTTTTAAGTGGTACATGAGTGCTCCACCACACTCCACAATACCATATTCAAGTAATGATTGTGCCAGCGTGTAATAAACTACTTTTAATTGAGTTTCATCCAAAAAATATTTTATCTGCTTGAAGAGATAAAAACAACTTTCTAAGTTTGCCGACCAAATGATATACATGCAAATTCCATCGTAAGTGAGCGTCTACTGTAATTCCTAAATACTGAACATTATTGACTACTTTAATTTCATAGTTCGTATTTTAATGGTTTGAAACAGAGGTAATTTATTTTGATATGATGCAAAAGGAAGTATCTGGGTCTTCTCTAGATTTAACGAAAGCAAATTCCAGTCCAACCATTTATTTACTGCTTCAAATCCTTCACTTATTTTATTATATACCTCTATCCAGGTATTTCCAGTAAAATACATTACTGTGTCATCAGCGTATGATATCATTTTGTGGCTTTCAAAGGTTTTTAACACTTCAACACAGGGGTTGGGAATTTAAAATTTATGGAGGATATAATGAATCAGTATGTTTATTTGGATATTTTGAAACAAAACTTACACTCCACTGTCAAAGAATTGCAGCTTGAAATAGTATATTGTGTTACAAGTGTAGAAAAGTGCTAATTTCTCACAAGTGTGAAGAAGTTGCGGCATGAGACGAAGTCGAAGGCAGCAATCACGTGTTACACACTATACTTTAGCTATGACCATGAAAAAAGTAATAACATACCAAAAGCTAAGAAAAATATTTAACCTAGAATTTATACTTGCATTCATATTTTTTACGTGAAATATCTGACAATAAATTATGAGATATAATGTGAGCCGCTTTCATTTTCCCATCATCGGATTCACTCATGCTAAATCTAAAATTTCAAAAACAAGTAAACATTAAATTTCTAAAAATAATTTAATATCAGTCAATCTTGAAAAGCTAAAAAAAATACGTATGTACTCAAAACTTTCAAAAGTAATTTTTTATAATCAATCACAATTCGATTGCCAATGATATTTTTCAAAGCAAACCTTTAAAATACTAGTTTTAAATTGCAAAACAAAATAGGGCTATAACCAATATAATAGTTAAACAAGACTTGTAATCTTTTTCTGTTACCTACATCTGCATAGTGCTATCTTTTATCTAACCCCTTTTTTGCGAAACGTAAACATATTCTAGAATGCTTGCAGGTGGAGAGTTTTAAATGTAGCCATCGTCCTTGTATTTGTTAATTACATGAATGAAATGTTGCAAATTATAAAAGTTCTGATTGCTTTTATTGTAATTTAACAATAATGAATATTATTAATAGATATAATGTTAAAAATCAATAAATTCTACGTTAATTCAACAAGAATTTAAAAATAACTTCATATAGTAATAATAAATACATCCCGGTAAGTCTCTGTAGGTTAGCTGTACAGACTTTGCTTAGCAAGCATCCGGCCCAGCATTCGACTCCCATCAGGGTTTATAATTTTTCTGTATGGATTTCCATTCAAAATATAATTTAATGTGAAACATTAATTAAACAAAGAATTAACCTTTATCTAAAATTTATAATATTTTATATTTCAAATAATTAATAAGATTGTAAGTGCTGACATCTATAGCATTTTAATAGAACTACTGATCGTTGATAAATCATTCCTCACGGTCTTTATCGTTCAGTTTGAAGATTGTTTGCAATTGGTCGTTTTCACGGTTACTAGATTGTGCGGAATGTGTAACTTTCTATGGTGGCGTAGATAAAGTCATTTATCTTTCAACCGGATGATGACCTTTATAGTACAACGGGTTAAAAAATGGTTACTATATAATCTCGAAGCAGCTTCATACATTTCCACAATCCTTAGACATACATGAACACTATAGAGCATTTATGGGATGAATTAGAAGGGATGATCAGAAAACATATTATTAGAAACAAAGGTCAATTGAAATAAGCTATAACACAAATGTAGAGATCTATTCAGCCAAAAGTAACAAGAAAATTGGTAAATGCTATGAAAACAAGAATGTAAAAGCAAGAGCAGTTATTACATCTTAATAATCTTAAAAAACATAGTTTTATATTGATATTATTTAATTCATCATTTCTGTGTATGGAGACTTTTTTGAACTGTATTTATTCATTCCCATTTTACTTTCTTTTCTTATTGCTTTATGCTATAATTTATTTATTTCTTTATGCTTTGCTTGAATAAAGTTTGATTTTGTAAGAGTATTTTATTTTTATAATCACCATTATAAACTTTGTTATAAGTATTTTTTTGTGTTGTCAATACCATACAATATAAAATACGAAGGAACATTAAAAATCTTAGTTTGTGTATGAAGACTTATTTGCGTCAGTATACACCTGCCAACTCGACAGTTAAAAAAATTAAAACCAAGTCCTGTGCAAGTGATCAACAACTTTTTGAATGAAGAGATTTATTGAAGACGTGAATGTCACAATAATTAGTTCAAATGACAAATTGAAAGCTTAATTAAAAGTATTTGATCGCTTGATATAACTGATGCATACAAATTGTTAATGTTGAAAGGCAGTAGAAACAAGGGGGGTCTTTCATAAAAATAATTATAATTTATTATCCTATCTAATATACATATTACACCATATATCAATACTAGAATATTTAATATTTCTTTAAGGCTTTACGTATCAACGCTAATCGTTGCTTGTGTGACTCAGCTGTCATACTTCTTTTATATGGACGTAATTCATCTGTTCCAAATCCTGGCGTCCAGATTCCATAATTTCTATTTAAGAATTGTTGAACATCTTTAACTTCAATAGTATTAACATGCCGATGTTTGGCAATCATGGCAGCACCATTAAGTACACGGTCTAAAAAATCATCAGTATATGCTAAAAGAGCTTCTTCTACTTCATCTTCAAGGGTAAGCGTTGGATCCGTATCACGCACTAAATCATTTAATCTCGTCTTAGTTAATACCTGCTGTACACCATCTTGTGCATTTGAAATTATCTGAGTATTTTTAATAGGACTAGCATTTTGTACAGGAACGTTAGGTACTCCGACCATGCCTCCACTTGCAATAGGAATCGTTTCGACAACGATGCCAGTTTTAATTTCTCCAGACTGGTCCACAGCAGTAGGTACATGCGTTAAAGCTGTTGCTATGGGAATTCCATTTGTAGCATTCACATTTGTCATAATCGCATGATGAGACAAGGGTACTTGATTTATTACCATGTTTGGTTGTTGAATTATGTTGTTCGGAATATTTTGCATAGACATACTTTTATTGCAGTTTCGCAGTAATAAACAGAAAAAAACACTAGGAAAAACTAAATTATTTTAAATTTCAGAAAATAACTAAATATTAATTTATTTATAATAAACCCTATAAATAAACACAATTTGTATTAGGTTAGAAAGCTTAGCTTTTGTATACTTTCTGTTGTATAGAAAAGAACCGTTATAAAATGTATACACTATACTACGTAATCTCCCATTTACACAGTGTTGTCAAATGTAGATCATTGCATTAAATATAAAGAACTGTTTATAAAGCTAGTTTTTAGAAAAGAAAAAAGTAGATTTTATCGTCGTATTACTAAGTAATCAAATTTTGAGAAAATCCAAATATTAATCAGTGTTACACTGCACAGCAGTTTTACAATGATTGAATTAAACCAGGCTGTTTCGAAATTTAAGAACGATTAAACCTAAGCTAGTTTTTAAATGAGTTATCTGCATTGGCGCCGATTTTGGAAAATTTTAATGAGGGCTGACTAGAGCTGTGTACTAAGTTGTGTAATTGAATGAACAATAATAGTTTTTTGTTCATCGTGCAATAATAATTCACGATATTAAACATGACTAGAACCATGATGACCTCATCAGAGGCTAAAATCTTCATTTTAAAATTTTAAATAATATTAATTTAAATAATAACAAATCACATGGAAATTTAAATGATGAAATTACGGCGAGAGTTTTCCGCCCCCGGATAATCGAGAATCTACTGTATCTTAAATAATGTTTAATAACAAAATAAAAATTACGTTTTGTCGCAATATTAAAATATAATGGAAAAATAGAGGACAATTAGAAATTTTGCGCCCTAAACGCAGTTGCGCTCGTGGCGGGCGCCGTCTTCGCCACTCCCTAGTTACGGCACTGTAAAATGCAATTTCGTAATATCAACATCTAGAGAGTTTTAAGGTGTTATGGCTCTCACTATGACTGGACTGGTTTTAGGGCTCCCATCCTTTGACTTGGGGATGATCCCAGAACGGATGGACTCAGGACGCGAAGAGTAACTCGTAAGGTTTATCTCGGCAGTGTTACTCTGGTCACTATATTTGGAAAAACCGTTTCGCCAGGTGCTTCCTCTGGTGTAGTTGCGACTGTAGAGTGGCTTTTGTTGAGTTTGATGAGATCCATCGGGCTGTTCCCAGCAAGGCTATCTCACACTTAGGCTCTCAACTTAGAAACCCTACCTCTTTTACGTCTTTATTATGGTAGACCGAAGTGAGAAAGTCTTAGGTAATTCTAGGCTGACTAAGCCCTATCTAAAACCAAGCCCAGCCACACTTGAGGTTGGATTTGATCGGGCAGTGGTGGTCTGCTGGGCTAGGAGTGAATGAACTCAATCGGGAGACGGGTCCCAACCGGTAAGCATGTATTAACTCCGGCGTTAGCCTGGAGAGCAATCTCGGTCTCACCAGTGAGAGTTGGTTAAACTCACTTAAAAGAGCGCCGCGCTAATTAAGCATTCCTATTTCAATTCCTTGTCCACATATGAGTCGCGTAAATCCGTAAATGAAGATAGCAGACCTCTTTGCATTGCTAAACTGTCACTGTCAAATTCAAGATTTAACAAAAATGTTGGCTTTGATAGCCTTTTGACGGCCAGTAAATCGTTAACAATGCGTTTTTCGCATTCGTGGCAGTACTGTGGTATATAAACTGGCTTTGTGGTGCATTAATGATGCATCCTAATAATATAATAATACTAATAATAACAGTTAACAAACACTTTTGAATTGTATTTAAAATAATCAGGTCTTATTTAGAATAATACACGTTTCTTCGAGCACCACTTCTTTCAAATCAAGATATTTGCAGCTATCTGTAATTCTTTACAGGCGCGGATCCAGGGGGGAGGTCATGGGGGTCATGACCCCCTTCAAAGCATAATTTTTTTTATTTCGGCTCTAATAGTTAAGGTAAATAATTTAAGAAACAAAATTTATTTTTAAGGACATTAAATGGAAAATATTATCTAAGATATTATCTAACTATTGTTTGGTTCGCTATTCTAGATACATCTGATTTGAATTAAAACTGTATAATTAAATAAACGAAAACAAATACTTTGTCGGTATGTTATTGCGACCAACAGATGGGAGAACTGTGCCATTTAAGGCCTAGTCAACCATGTGACTACCGACATTTGCATTTTGTAAACATTTCAAATTAGATACAATATTTAAAAATAGTGAATAAAACCGTGTTTTAATGTTCAGTTATGAACCCTCCCCCTTTACATAAATAACTCTGTGACCCCTCTCCACCAAAATAGAAGTCTGGATCCGCCCCTGATTCCTTAGCAACGTTTTTGGGACTATTCAACCTGTTATATTAATGTCCTTGCCTATCAGTATATTGCTAATAGGTTTTCAGTCTGCATAATGCAGAGAATGATCTTTCAGCTGTACATGTGGATATAAGCAACTACTATCCATTTTTTTTCTAGAGTCCTCTGACTTTGAAAGCATATTGCTCGGGAACTACTGAATCAAATTAAATATTTTAAAAACGAGCAAGTAGTAAATTCATTTCTACATACAACAGTAGAATATTATATTTCTAACTGGTATACTTTTTTTTTATCGGACGATACGCAATAAAAGGTACCCATTTTTAGGGACAATTTCATTGAAGTAAGTTCACTAATTTTCTTCTCAGAAAGTATATGTCATATATCTATGAGATTTTTGTAGGGGTTAGAAAGAAACCTTGCGGTTCTTATGCTATTGATTTTCAGACAAAAAAGCGTTTTATTTAAGATTTATGTGAAAAATAGCGAACAATGCGTTCTTGTTTATTAATAGAGATAGCGTCAAAATTTTTTCGCTAAATCAACACTTTTTAGGCGTAGACATTATTGTTTTTAAAAAAATGTTCCTAATTTTAATAATAAAAATGCGGAAACAAAAAACCGATTTTTGATGATAAGCGGTTGCGACAAAAAACGGTTTTTTTGTTATTGCACTTTTATTGTTAAAGTTCGGAACATTTCTTTAAAGAAAATAATGTCTACATATGAAAAGTGTTAATTTAGCGAAAAAAGTTTGACGCTATCTTCATTAATAAACAAGAACGCATAGTTCGCTATTTCTTCATATATATCTTAAATAAAACACTTTTTTGTCCGAAAATTAATAGAATAAAAACCGCAAGGTTGCTTTCTAACCCCTACAAAAATCTCATAGATATATGAGATATACTTTCTGAGAAAAAAAATATTTAACTCACTCTCAATGAAATTTTCCCTAAAAATGGGTACCTTTTATTATGTATCGTCCGATAAAACTAAAAGTATATCAGTTAGAAATATGATATTTTACTGTTACATGTAGAAATAAATTTACTATTCGCTCGTTTTTAAAATATTTAATTTGCTTCAGTAGTTTTCGAGCAATACGGTATCAAAGTCAGAGGACTCTAGAAAAAAAATGGATAGTAGTGTTGAACAAATTTTTTGCCTTTTCTCAAAAATAATTACAAAAATAGCCCAGCCGGACAAGTACTACTTAGACTGTAGACTTCTTTCCTTAGATTTTCAATTAGAATTTTTATTACCCAAGATATATTAACCATGTTAATGAGGGGTCAGCCCTCATTAAATTATTTTAATGAGGGCCACAGTCTTCGAGCCACCATGTAGTCGGCGCCTAGGTTATCTGTTTAATTTATTTATTTAATAAGTAAGAAAGGTAGGCCCAGTTTAGCAGTTTTTCTTCTCGGTACGCGATCTACTACTTCCATAACTCTCAAAACTTTACGTGAAAACACGCAAGTAATGACACATAGTGGAGTCAAGGTGCAATCATGCTTCTATAAATTCGGGAAATTATCTAGTCATATATCGTCCGTGCTATAAATTTTACTGTGTAAGCTATAGGTAGCTACATTTTTACAAATCTTACTTAAAAGCAAATAATCTCGACTTAAATAAGTCTGAACATTTTCTAAGAAAAGAATACCCGTAAGAATTGAACTAATAATGGACACTAAATTTATGATATGATACATGTTATATTACTTATGAAGGTCTTATATTACTCTCTGGAGGTGGATATTAAGGTCTGGAGTTTTTGCTAACGGGTAGTTTTTCTCGCCAAATTATTACCTCATCATGACTTCAAATTTGAACTATCTGGTAGCGTAGTTATCCAGAAATATTCAAATAAAGTTAAACTATAATAGTCAGCTAAACCTTATTCATTAAATTTATTTAAATATTTTTTTCTACTCATGACATTGAAATCACTCATTTTGCAATCGATAACAATGGTTGAAATCGCATTTCAACCTCTAGAGGTTGAGATTATCGGACTACCGCGATTTTGAATTTCAAACTGTTCGACATTCAATTGTTGACAAGAGAAATGTCACTTTAATGTCATGTTTTGTCACTTAAATGTAATATTTTTTTCTAAAGTGCATTAATTTACTAAAAATTCGAAGAAAAAATAGTATATGGAACGCGTGGCTGATAAAATTTCAACGTCTCGAGTTACTTTTTTCAACTCGCTGTCGCTCGTTGAAAAAACCACTCTCTACGTTGAAATTTTATTTCAACCACTTGTCCCATAATATACTATTATCAATTGTCAATGGTATAATAATAATTATTAGTAATTAATTACCTACCTTTCCTTTGATTCAAATCCCATCAGTGAGTCCAGTTTAGAAGTTTTCAAAAACCTTTTCTTCTCGGTACGAGATCTGATGGAAGCAATTTCCACAACTCCCAAAACAATGTGAAAACATGCAAGCAATGACACATAGTGGAGTCAAGGTGCAATCATTAACCTTATGTAATGTCGAACCTTATCCAAGTCCAAGTAGTCCAAGTTTTTAAATTCATCGATAACAAAAAGATCTGCTAACTACAAACATTTACAGAATTAACCCAAGTTGAATAGGTATATTTTATCTTCTTTTGCTTCAAAGAAACAAGTGAAACAAATATATATAAACCTGTGAGTCAACCTGGGTTAATTTTCGTAGGTGCTAATTGAGCATGTATCAAATAGTAGAAGTCGTGTAAGTGTGCATTCAGTTTAAGATACATATGCAATTGCACGAATAAAAAATGTATATATGTTGTGTGATGATATGAGGCCCGTTCCTACCCGGGTGTGTGGCAAGGTAAAGGAGTGGAGTGAAGCGCCGAATGTTTATAGGTTTATACTATTGAATTTTAACATTACGATATAAAATATAGATAGCACAAAACTCAACAGCTTCATTCAAAGATTTTACAGCTATTTTGAGTGTTACTAAATGCCCAAGACATTTAAAACAAGACGGCAAAATACATCGACGTAAGATATAAGGGAAGCCGTTTCTAGGGTGTGTACCTTAGAATATAAAGCTGTAGGAAGGAGCGTAACTATCCGGCACAACGATCTTTAAAAGCGATGGAACATTTTACAAGTAAGTATTCGTTTGTTTAAAATATTAAATATAAAATTTATATTCTAAGATTAATTTCAAAATACTGTTTTAAAAAACCGCCAATGGAAATATCTCATTACAAAATCGGAAACACCTACTCCGCCATATTGAGACCCCATCCCGGTCGCATGTGGTAGATGATTATGTTCCTTCCTACAGTTTTATATTCTAAGGTGTGTACCGTATTCTGTCTTGGATCTTCAGTCTGACTTAAGTAGATTTTTGTAAACTTTTAAGCACGTCAAAAACCCTTTGATTTGACCTTTAACCACTCAAATTATTTGGCATATGTGGCGATCATGTATAAATGCGTCAATGATGCAGGTAGGTAAAAACAAATTTTTAGATAGCTGTAAAATCCTCAATGTAAACCAGAAAATTACGTTCGCACATGGGCGGTTAACACCTTAGAAACGGGCTTGATGATATGTGTTTGATACTAACTACAATAAAGTGATAACTACAAATGCAACACAACAATAAAAGACACAAATCAACAACAATATAATAGTAATGTATATTGCAATTAGACATACATAATAGAATTGTTTAAAAATATCACATAAAAGCTTATGCATTGCACTCTACAACTGAGCAAACTGCCTAAATAACATTCCTATTTTAATTATTACACTATATTACCTAAGGAGCGAATTTCCTAATTGTCATATCCAATACTTCATCAACTAAATTATCTATAGGCCTAATTATAACTGGAATAGTTACTAAACCAATACTAGTTACTACCCATTTTCTTAAACTACTAGGTAATACTTTATTTTTCTTTAAAAGATGATTTGCCAGTGCACAAGTTCTGTTTATAGTATAGCCAGGAATTATTACGGAAGCAAACATTTGCCATATTAGAGTATCAGTGGCTATATAAACGGTTTTTTTCATTTGATTTTGGTGATGTTGAGATTCCTATAATGCAAAATAAATGAAAATTAAAAATTTAAAACTTATGAATAGCAGCCAATCAAATGTTTGAAAACTATCACGACATGTTTGTTCAGAAATCGTTTAAAATTAGACATTTCAAGTGTTCAGACGTTTTCAAACAGACGACATTGCCTATTCTACATAAAAGTAATCTGGTCACAATCGGTTACATCAGTAACACTCTCAATATGTGTAACAAAAGGTATTATATGAAGAAAATCGGTTCTTTATGTGTTAAATACAGTGTGATCCAAAATGAGTGAGGAGAATTTGTATTTCGCGCCGTAGGTTTTAGTGTTTTTCACGTTGTTAGTGTGGTACTATTGAAGTGTACTACTTAAAATTACACCGTCAACTTTTCACTTTCTCTTTTACATTGTTGCGCTTTGCCACGTTGTTCCGGGTTTTTATTGAATTTTTGCTTTAATAGACTTGTTTGCCAACGTCACAAAACTTTAACGTGGGGGTAAATTTAAACCTTCGCAATCATTTTGGATCACACTATGTTTCAATTCTTCATTTTATTCAAAGAGATCTAATTTTTCTTAACTATTGCACTTTTAGGAGTTTTCCTTTGTCAAAAAGAAACCCAAGTATACATACGGCTCATTATGAGTAGATTTTAGTCTTCTTATAATTTATGAGGAAAAAAACTTCGAATTGGTTGTTCAAGGTTATCTGAAACATCCTTCATTCTGAAGTAACATTTGACTACATGTAAAACGGTGCACGATCCGTGCAAATGTGCCAGCATTTTTAGTTGCATCGTTGTCAAATTTAAAATAGTTGAACTGTAACGAATAAATGTCAATCCTTTAAACAAACTTAACACCATCTCGCGATATACTCAACGTGAAGAGGTGAGCGAAGAAGAGATGTTTATATCAAAATTACGTACTTTCGTTTATCCAGAGCCGAGTTTCTTCAAACTTGACTGCACAGTTTAATTCTTTTTGAGATAGAAATTGTAAATGTTTCTACGTACAAACGCATTCGTTGCTGATATCACTGGACGTGTCGGATAGTAGAACCGGTTGAATAAGCAAATATTAGCTCGGATAAGTAATTAGGTAGAACCTTAGAATATAAAACTATAGGAAGAACTTATTTACCTTACTTACCTTGTCCTCCTAACCTTACTTACCTTGTCCTTCCCTGTCCCCTAATTGTCTTCTTCATATTTGTTGGAGTTTGAGAGAAAAGCAGATTTAGGTGGGATCTAATGGCGGTCAGTGTAACGTCATATCCGTCGCTTTTAAAGCTCATTGCACCGAGTTAGGGTAGTTACGCTCTTTCCTACAGTTTTATATTCTAAGGTTAGAACTGATGATACTGGTTGTATCAGACCCGAAACAATTGAATAGGCAAAGATCAGTTCAGATAACTAATTTTCTATACAATCTTGTTGGGTTATAGACATACAAATATCATACATACACCGCACCGCATAACGTACAGATACGAATCAAGATGCGCTTGATTAACGCGCTAAAGCTATTGATATAGCTACCAGCTCACCACTGGTGGGAGCGAGGTATACCTATCTAAACCTCTACTAGCTCTCCAGGCTAGTACCGGAGTTATAAACGTACTCACTCGTCGGGAACGATCTCCCGGCACAGGAGATGACCCCTAGTCCAGCTTCGGACTTTCCCCATACTTTTATGGGACCACTGCCCGACCGATTCCAACTTCAATGTGGCTGGGCTTGGACGGTTGTGCCACTCCGGTCTACCATGTTTTAGGCCTGGTGTGCCCTCGACAGCGCTTCGTTTAATTTTACATAGGTAAAATCCCGGTGTGTATCTATAAAGGTGAAGTTGTCTTGTGAATAATGAGAGGCTATGTATTCGCATCATTATCCCTTAAGTGTAGTGGTTCGAGACAGTTTCATTAAATCATCGGACTGGAACTGCACAGTCATATGAGATTCAATTACTTCTTACTCAGAATCCGATCTACCTGATAGCATGCAGTTTTCCATCGGCTGGGGATTACCCCCCCCCCAACCTGGATAAACCTCACTTGAATTCTCCGCCGTCCAACTACATCAATCAGCGGGTAACCAGCGGTGCACCATAAAAGACTTCATCTTAGGCGATAATTCAATCTATCCACACCGGTACTCCTGTTTGTAAAGTTCCCTTTACAACGTTAATGAGTTTTCGTCCGAGATCACTTTCGTGAATCTCTACCACACATGAATTTATGATTGTATCATCCGTTCCCCAGATCTCTGGGATAGGGTAGAATACAGACAGTTTTATGGGTGAACGCCGTGTGGTCTGCACCGCCCACCACTTGTTGGGTTAGTCCTTAGAATATAAAACTGTAGGAAGGAGCGTAACTATTCGGCGCAATGAGCTTCAAAAGCGGCGGTATGACGTCACACTGGCCGCAATCAAAGACCACCTAAATCTGCTCTCAAACTCCGACAAATACGAAGAAGGGAATTACATTTCATAAGTACGTATTGGTTTGTTTAAATAATTAAATATAAAATCTATATTCTAAGATTAATTTCAAATACTATGTTTTAAAATTGAGGTTATTAGTTTATGTGCGAATTTCGAGACAGTGAGAACCGCCAATGGAAATACCTCATTACAAAACCGGAAACACCTACTTCACCATATTGAGACCCCATCCCGGTCGCATGTGATAGATGATTATGTTCGTTCCTACAGTTTTATATTCTAAGGGTTAGTCTCACTTAGTACCTGATCTGTTTTCTGTATGTAGTAAATTGTGTAGTTGTGTGAATTGTCATATTTAGATGTAATTAGCGTTTCCTATACACAATTAGTTAAAACTGAACTAACTATTTATTCTTTGAAATTATGTCGACCGATATTCTCGACAATTCAGATGTAACTTATTTAGAGTTATGTATAACGTGATATCCATAAAACTTACCAAGCTTTTATTGTTGTTACCCTGGTAGCCAGTGACACTTAAATTATCGTATGCAACTTTAGGATGGGAAAAAAAGAGGCGTGGAACCATGCATTTCAGACCAATACATACGTCCACCACCATAAAGTTTTTCACCTGAAGTTAGTACGAGTTCCAGTTCCACCGTTAAAGTAAAAGCATACACTTTTGGCCGTCATTGTTCGGAACTCACGTCACACATTCAGTTATTGCTGCCCGCACATACTGGTTAAAATGGGTAATGATCATTGTTTAATCAAGGCAGGTATACTGCACCTAACTTTCAAACTATACCGTGCCGAGTTTTCCCAAGCTTCTTCAGAATGGAATGCTTACATCGTGCTTAACCGATCAGCCATGCGAATTTATGGAAGTTACATGTTGATATATTTAACTAGACCAAAAAGTAAGCTTAAGATGGTCTCCCCTAACGACCGTGTGAGGGTCGTAACGGCTGATTTGGCTAGCAGACGACGTCGTCCACGATCTTATTAAAAGTAACATCATATAATTTCGAAATCAAATCAATATTCAACAATCTAAATGTTGACAAAGGTGACTTAATAGCAGTATTCTATATTTTTCAAAACTTCTAAGTTGAATATGTCAATGTTTATGATGGAATAAAAAGTAGTTCGGCCAGCTTGGAATTGCAAACACTTCTTATGGGCAGCTGATTTTTTCATTGATTAACATACTTGCATTATGATGCACCATTTTGCTGAAACCACAGTAACTGGTTGGATAAATTACTTAAATCAATACACGATTAATTAATAATCTGAATACACGACAGTTGTTAAAGTGATTAGAAAATTTTAGTTATATTGGATGCACTTCAATGTCAGTTAAATGTTACCAACGAAACGTATAGTGTAATTCCTAATTCCTAGTAATTCCTAAGTATGTGCCAAATGTTTGTCTTAAGGACCCTACAGACGATATGGCCAACGTTGGCATTTGTGAAAGGGTATAGATTTGGGCCAACGTTTGTCCAATGTGAACATTTGTCACATGTGTACTGCACAAGATGTGTCCAACTTGTATGGGGAGAGACTCATGCACATGCAGTTTATCCACACCAAGCCCAACATACGTCTACCCTTTGATGTGTAGAATATTTACCACCTACTATAAGCAAACGTTCAGAAACGTCAACATTTGCGTGCATTTGTGATGTGCTAATCATACACGGTGTGGCAAACGTGTATTTGACCAACGTTGACCGATGTCGTCTGTAGGGACTTTTTTTAAAACGCCTGAAGAGAGTGTTAACTGACATTATTTCAAATATCCTTTATTATGCATTTCATTGTTATTAAGTATATTTTAGAATATATCAGAAACTTTTGGTAACAACTAGCAAAAATATTAAAAAATCAGCAATCTTGATCTTAACTCAGTACATCCGTTTACAGTAGCAAAAAAATGGTTTAATTGGTTAAAAAAATTGGTACATACATAATTGCTTATAACTTCTAGAGCGTCGGATCTCGAGCGGAAAGAGCAGCCTTTTAATATATAGTGATCTAGGTTTACTTGCTTTAAACAGTCAAGCTTAGATCGTGCTATAGAATCAAAACAAGCCATTAAAATATTCCGGAACTACTTAATGCAGATAAAACAATAATCCTTATGTTATTAAGTAAATATGCAATGTTTGATTTCTAACAGGAAATCTATCGAGATCCCTAAATCTAGTCAGGGATATTAAAATGACATACATATATATGCAGACTGTATAACACTGGGTACACTACCTAACGTACGGTACGTAAATTACCACATTTAATACACTGTAAAAACTTTTATTTCATACTGTGTCACATTTGTCAGTTTTACGTCAACCTTTTTAGTCCAGAACATGCGATTTTACGGTCTAGTATGACTGTAATAGTAATTTACGTCATACGTCCTGGAAATGGAATTTTACAGTCGAGTAAGATGTTACGGACAAGGCGACGAAGGAGCCGAGTCCGGAACATCGAAACGAGACTGTAAGACCATTTCCAGGACGTATGACGTAATGCGTTTTATTTCATACTGCAATTATTGGAATATTGGTTTAATTTAAATATAAAAAAATTATATAAAATAAATTTCCGAATGCAAAATATGGACATCTATGAAGAACGAGTTTCCATGATAACTGATTACGTACTAAAACATTGTCCACTTGACTGATTGTATTTGCGTCTGGTAAAATTTTTTACAGTCACAAGTCCTGTAAAAAATTTTACAAGCATACTAGACCGTAAAATCGCATGTTCTGGACTAAAAAGTTTGACGTAAAACTGACAAATGGACACAGTATGAAATAAAGAATTTTACAGTCTAGTATGACTGTAATAGTTATTTACGTGCCAATTTTTGTAAATTAATCTTTACGGGTGAGGTGGAAAGTTTGTGGGACGAGCGACGAAGGAGCGAGCCTTCATAATCCAGCAAGCCCAGTAACGATTAATTGCAAAGCGTGTTGCGTACAAACTTTTATTTCCACCTTCACCAGCATTTTTTCATGAATTTTATATTTTTTATAAAAAGATATTTTGGAATCAAAGGCGGTAGCACAATCTATAGCTAGGCGTTGCCATGGTGTTGTGGTTAAGCAACACATTAGTTGCCATAGCTTTTTGTTGATGAGCATTGTAAAATTTTACAGGGGCCCGTACAGTTTTGCAGGGCTGTGGCTGTAATTACTCATTTACTTAGTTACATAAAGGCCTGTAAAGTGGCATTTACATAGAAGGAGGAAATAAAAAATTTTACCGGACGCAAATACAATCAATCAACTGGACAATGTTTTAGTACGTAATCAGTTACCATGGAAACTCGTTCTTCATAGATGTCCATATTTTGCATTCGGAAATTTATTTTATATATATATTTTTTAAATTAAACCAATAATCCAATAATTGCACTATGAAATAAAACGCATTACGTCATACGTCCTGGAAATGGTTTTACAGTCTCGTTTCGATGTTCCGGACTCGGCTCCTTCGTCGCCTTGTCCGTAACATCTTACTCGATTGTAAAATCCCATTTCCAGGACTTATAACGTAAATTACTATTATACAAATATACTGGATTTTGTTAAAAAGGAACACAGGACCAAGGTTGTTGTAATACCAGCGTTACTAAATATATCGTTAAATCTACCTAATTTTCATTTTGTCTACTTATCTACCAACTTTAGAAGAAAATCTACGAAAAAGCCATTATGTATATTTAAATTTAAAATATTTATTATAAAAATGTAAATAAATCAGAAACAATGCTGATACAACACTGTACATCTCAATATCTTTTTTAATTCTGATCGAATCGGATAATACCTTTTTTGCCAGTTATACAGTCTCATAAAATAAGTATCTCCTATTCTGTAATTTTCAAATTTGGCGCCACGTATTGTGATATAAAATGGCTGCCTTGGACAGACTCTAATTGAAGGGTCTCTAGGATTTGCAGAATGAAATTATTGTTTCCCCTGAATTCATTGTCCAACGATTAAAAACTATACTCTATACAGTAATAACTGTCGAATACAAGCTTACAGTTATTGCTATAAGGAAATGTACTACCACGAACAAAAACGGAAACACCAATTTTTTGTTATTGTAATTGGATATATTGAGTTAAAATCATGATTGCTGATATTATATTATTTTTTTAATGTATTTGTCAGTTGTTAGTTGTTACCAAAAGTTTCTGACATTTAAATACCCTTTAAGTAGAGGACAAAGTTTGAGGCACGACGCCGAAGGCGAAGTGCCTCAATCGTTCGAGGGCGATATAGGCGATTCCACCCAAGTTGTACAGTATCTTTTTTCTTCGACTAAGCAAAACAATTACAAAATAGATTGCATGTCTCCTTGGGAAATTGATTATAAGGATTAACCTATGCTTTTATCCATGCTAAAATATGGTTTGTAAAACCCTCCTGTCATTGTAAAATTTTTAAAACAATTATTAAAACTTTGCAGAAATTAACATTTTCGAAGAGAAAATCATTATTTATTTACTTTGTTTTTGTTTATAAAAAAAAATAAAAAAGTTATTCTCCCAGCTGGAATTGAACCTGCGTCGGTCAGCTTCAGTTTATTTATACCTAGTTTCTACAGACTGAGCTACCAAGCTCCCATCAGAAACTGTGTCTACTAAACTTATTATAAAAGTAGGTTGTACTTATTTAAATGATTTAATATTTATGTATTTTTAATTATAAAAGTATAATTGTTAAAGATACAATTTCACAAATCAGTTATTTTCAAATGCTTTCAAAGTGTTATTGAAAGAAGGAAACATTGATTTAACTTACCTTTATTTATATATTTATGACATGAGTTGTCAATAAATTAATTATAAATAAAGAAGTGTCAAATTGGACCACGTTGATTGGTTGTTTTCATATCCGTAGACTGTACGGATATGAAATTATATCCGCACACCTTGTTGGAATTGCATACATTTCCATTGCGCCAAACGTGAAGAAAACGGGAGATTTACAGGTAGGAGTAGAAAAAAGATTTTCCCAAATTTTCCAAATTTTGTGTATAATGTCAGAATAATTAAAAACACATTATACGCTAATCCATTAGATTTTCTTTAGAAACCAAATTTACCACTCTTAACCTCCCGAGGGTGCAGATAGAATTTAGAAATCAATTAAATATCTCTATTGTTTTTGTGCTTCATACGGGGCCCCAAGACTACTTTTGTAAACTACTTTTTTAAAATTTCTAAAAATACTTTTCGGCCCACTCTACTGTATAACTAACAAAAAATCAGTAAGATTTGATTGCGAATAAAAAAAAGATACAGGATTGTGTTGTTCTGGAAAAATATACATTGTACTATAAATAGTATGAAGATAAAATATGGAATAAATTATTTTATTGCCGATTGCATTATAAAGTACTCTTTATTGTATTGTTTTGCGGCAGTGAACTGGCTTATTATTGTACTCGTAAAATAAAGTGGTAGTAGTAAAATAAAGTATGACAACTGTATATTACATGTCACATTTTCTTCTGTCAAGAATAGATGTCAAATTTATAAACTGATTTTCTTTTGATAATTACCCAATTTTTGGAATCGAACATAAAGCTTTGTATGCAACTCTTACATAATCGGACCTTATAGACTCGCCCTTTTTATAGGCCTTGCTCGCTTCGCTCGCTCGGCCATAAACTAGGCTTGTCTATAAAGTCCTACATTATATACTTGTTACATAAATAGCTATTATTTAATACTGTATCGTATTATCAATGCTTACAGTAGCGATTACAGTCCGGAAAATGCGATTTTACGGTCTAGTATAAATGTAAAATTGTTTACCGGACTTGAATAAAATAAATCAACTTTAAATTCGTAAATTTATTTTATATATATTTTTTTAAATTAAACCAATAATTTCAGTATGAAATAAAACGCATTACATCTTACGTCCTGGAAATGTACTTCCAGTCTCGTTTCGATGTTCCATGTAACATCTTACTCGACTGTAAAATTCCATTTTCATTCTCCCCTTTACGAAAGTGTAACTTTCTATCTTGACAAGGCAACCGAAAGCGAAAGTAAAACATGCGAGGTGGTTGCTAGGTATGAAAAACTTTCGGTCCCTGGACAAGGAAGTAAAATTATCAATTTTCTTTTAAATATAATTTTATAAGGTGGCTGTTGTCAACATTACCTTGGTAACAATACTGTTGTATATACAAACATTATTTTATTATAATAATCATTGAACCATCATTTTATTTATTTATTTACGGTGGTTAATAAATGTCAAGGGGAGAACGAAAAGTTTAATACATTATAGTTGCGAAACTTTGCTTTTAGGTGCAAGGTGTTTTTGATTGGCCGAGGCGAAGCGTAAGCGTAGCCGAAGTTAAAATATTGTAACTATTGTAAACTTGTGTAGTTTTAAGTAAAGTTCTCAGACAGGTCAATTTCTATTTTTGTAAACTTTTGTAAATTGTTGGAATAAACGCAAAAATGGTAAAAGCCGGTCCTGAATACAAGAATATCCGCTTTTTCAGTTTTTACTAACCTACTTTCGTTATTTATTTAAAAGAAATACATTACTATGCTGGAGGTAACGTTTATGAATTTACTGTAACAAGAGAGAAAAGGAACGAACCTCTTTTCAAGCGACAGGTGGTGTGTTCTGCTGCCTTCGAGAGAATGACGCATCGCGCGGGCATGTGAACCAGACGCGGTTTATTCTGGTGTATTCTAGAAATACATGGTATGTTCGAGCGATTTCTAGAAGATTTGTATGGTGGTATAAAAGCGACTTTGCGGATAAAAAGGGGCAGTGAACAGCAAGTCATTAACTGTGTATTACAAAATAAATAGTGAATATAAATGTTGTATTAGAAATTCATAGTCTGAAAATAATAGTTTTTAATGTTTTATAATCATAGCGTTAATTTATAGTGCATTCATTAGTGTATAGAAATAAATATTTGTTTATGAATAGACGATTTAAACAGCACTTGTATTATTATTTTTAGAAAGAACGTTACAGTGTTGTCAGGTGTGGTGTTCTAAAATAAATAAAATCGCGTAATAATTAAATAAAGTGCTGTGAGAATAAATTTTTAGTGTTAAAATTAATTTCAACAAACGATTAAAATGGTGATGAAACTATTGAAAGATCTCTTAGTAATAGATTTAAAACGGGAATTGGACGAGAGGGACTTGGATAGTAATGGAAAGAAAGAAGTTTTGATAAATCGGCTAAGAGAATGGCTTTTAGAACAGAAGGAAGATCCTGAAAATTACCGCTTCGAAATACCTGGACCCGCAATTGATACTAGTTTGTTGTTAAGTAAAATGGAAGAAAGTTCTAGAAAAGCCGAAGAAAGTTCTAGAAAGTCCGAAGAGAATTCTAGAATTTTAAGAGAGGAATTACTGGAAAGTTCTAGGAAGGCCGAAGAGAATTCTAGAAAACTAATGGAAAACACTAAAGCATTGGAAGAAAAAGTTTTGGAAAATTCTAGAAAGTCCGAAGAAAATGTTAGAATGCTAAAGGAAGAAATACTGGAGAATTCCAGGAGATCTGAAGAAAATTCCAGAAGGCTTAAAGAAGAATTGCAGAACAATGTCAAAGCGTTAGAAGATAAAGTTTTCGAAGAATTTTTTGAGAATGCCAGTGCGTTAGGACTGTTGGAAGGTAGATTGGCGGAACAAGATAGGGTAATAAAGATGGTAGAAGAGAAAATAGCCCAAATGCAATTACCATCAACAGCTAAGAAATACGACATAACCGATATGTTGGAAGATAGAATGAGGCAACTACGGTTTCCCTCAACTTCTGAGTTTAATGAAGTAAAGAAGCAAATTAAAGAAGAAAAGGGTCCTGCTGTAGGGATAAAAGTAAAACCACCCACGTTCGATGGAAAGATACCTTGGTCCACCTATTACAAACAATTTGAGGCGGCCGCTGGGGCCAACGGATGGACAGGCAAGGAAAAGGCCGTTTCTTTAACTGTGGCTTTGCGTGGAGACGCGTTGAACGTCCTGCAAACAATCCCAGCAGGACAGGAAAATGATTATCAATTGTTAGTGTCTAGATTGGAGATGAGATATGGAGACGCGCATCTTCAACAAGTGTATCACGCGCAAGTGAAGAATCGTATCCAGAAGAATGGAGAAAGCCTGCAGGAGTTTGAAGCCGATGTTGCGCGGCTTGTCCGATTGGCGTACCCTACGGCACCCGATTCATTTCTGGGACAGCTCGCTGTGCAGACCTTCATTGATGGGTTAAGAGACGGGGAAACACAACAATCATTGAGGCTGGCACGACCAAGAACAACTGATGATGCGCTTGCTCACGCTTTAGAGTTTGAAGCCGCAAAACAAGCGTCCCGAGGTCACGGACGTGTTCGGACCGTTTTGGAAGAAGATGAAGGTTCTAAAGATCGCCTAGAAGAATTATTAATGAGAGTTCTTCAGAAGGAAGAGAACCGTAAAAAGAATCCTCAAGGAGTTCGAGGACCCCGTTGCTGGAACTGCGGTGAACAAGGGCACATACGACGCCGCTGCCCTAAACCCAAACAAGTTCAGCCGTCGGAAAACTAAAGGGGGTCGACGAGAGGGGGCGAACGTTGACCTTGAGTGGAGATGCCCCGGAGATCACCATCCATGCCGTAACATCGAAGAACAGTATCAGCAGTTTGTTCGTAGATGGGAAGATTGCTAACCGAACTGTTCCACTACTTATTGATACGGGGGCGACAAAATCCATCGTACGCCCTGATGTTCTACGATCAAGTATTAAGTTGTTACCCACAACTACTCAACTCCGTACAGCAACAGGTGAAGTGATACCAACACGCGGAGTGGTGAAGATGAAGATTGGTATTGGAAGTGAAGAACGTCATCATGAGGTGCTGGTAGCCGACATCATTGACGAATTCATCTTGGGAATGGACCTCCTGAGAAAATTTGGTTTTACATTGGACTTGAAGGAGGGTGTTTTGAAGGTTGGTAACGAAGAACTTCCGTTGCACCCACGAGAAGATCCTGTCGTAAGGGTTTTGCTGACAGAAGATGTGATATTGCCTGGTCAAAGCGAGATGGTTGTCGAGGCAGGTTTGGATGGAGATCTTCGGGTAGGATGTGTGAGAATGATGGAGCCTGTTTGTGATAAGAAGATCCATAGTGGCATATTGGTGGGAAAAGCGCTGATCAAGGTTGGAAAGACTGTACCGGTGAGGCTTATGAACGTTAATGTGGATCCGGTGACATTGAAGAAGAGTACCCTTGTGGGACAGTGTGTGCCAGTATTCCGAGTAGCCAGGTGTATGGCTGATGTTCCAAAACCAGTGCCCAAAGACCATGGTGGAAAATTAGTGGGTATGGTTACTAGTTCGTGCGAAGACCTTAACAGAACGGAAGTGAAAGAGGTACAGGGTTTGGTTCACCGATACCAAGATATCTTCGCTCTTGACGATAGCCAGAAGGGACGAACAAATATAGTAAAACATAAAATCAATACAGGCAACTCTATGCCTGTCCGTCAGCAGCCGAGGCGTCTACCTCTAGCAAGGCGAGCAGAAGCCGAAAAGATTATTACTGATATGGAAGAACAAGGGGTCATCGAGCCATCCAGCAGTCCATGGGCATCACCGGTGGTCCTGGTCAGTAAGAAGGACGGGTCAACGAGATTTTGTGTGGACTATCGGCAGCTTAATGACGTGACCAAGAAAGACAGCTATCCCTTACCACGCATCGACGACACGTTAGATACCCTGTCTGGTTCACGATGGTTTTCGACTTTGGACTTGAAGAGC
This sequence comes from Agrypnus murinus, assembly GCA_929113105.1. Lineage (NCBI taxonomy): Eukaryota > Metazoa > Arthropoda > Insecta > Coleoptera > Elateridae > Agrypnus > Agrypnus murinus. The sequence continues at coordinate 54,499,823 of OV816025.1, forward strand.
GGTTACTGGCAAGTTGAAATGGAACCTGAAGACCGGGAGAAGACCGCGTTCACTATTGGTTCCGGACTATGGCAGTTTACAGTTATGCCTTTCGGTCTATGTAACGCTCCGGCCACCTTTGAGCGTCTAATGGAGACCATCCTGAGAGGGTTGTCGTGGAAGACCTGCCTGGTATACCTAGATGATGTGATTGTAGTCGGAAAATCATTCAACGAACATTTGAAAAATCTAGAGGAAGTGTTCCGAAGACTACGTGGAGCCAATCTGAAACTGAGTCCGAAAAAGTGCCACATATTCAGAAAGGAAGTGAAATATCTCGGGCACGTCGTATCACAAAATGGAGTGGCAGCCGACCCCGATAAGATTCGTGCAGTTCAAGAGTGGCCAACACCGAAAGATAAACACCAAGTTCGTAGTTTTCTTGGGTTATGTACCTACTACAGGCGTTTCGTTCCTGGGTTTGCCAATATAGCGAAACCTCTGACAAGGTTAACTGAAGATGGGCGCGAGTATGTTTGGAGCGGAGAGTGTGAAACAGCTTTCCAACAGCTGAAGCGTGCCCTGACAACAGCACCAATATTGAGCTATCCACGGACAGAAGGGAAATTCATACTTGACACAGATGCAAGTAATTTGGCCATTGGGGGGGTACTTTCTCAGATACAGGATGGACAAGAAAAGGTCATCGGCTATTTTAGTAAGGTTTTGTCGAAAGCCGAAAGGAATTATTGTGTGACCAGAAAAGAACTATTGGCTGTCGTGAAGTCCGTTGAGCACTTCTACAAATACTTGTACGGACGGAAGTTTTTATTGAGGACGGACCATGCAGCGTTGAAATGGCTTTTACAATTCCGTAATCCTGAAGGCCAGGTCGCAAGGTGGATCGAACGATTACAAGGATACGACTTTGACACCGAACATCGAGCGGGCACTAGTCATCGAAATGCCGATGCTCTTTCAAGAAGACCCTGTCCAACGGATTGCCGTCATTGCTCTCGTTTGGAGGAGAGGGTTTGCCAAGTACTAAGGACTACCATCGTCAACGACAATTGGTTGCCGGAAGAATTGCAACGACAGCAGGAGGCTGATCCCGAACTAAAAATGGTACTGGAATGGAAGCGCGTGGGAGAAAGGCCTGCCTGGGAGGCCGTCAGCCCTTTTAACAGAACGCTCAAAGCATATTGGGCCCAATGGGAGTCCTTGAAGGTGGAAGACGATCTCCTGAAGCGAGTACTGGAGAGTGAAGATGGCACCACCATTAGGTCTCAGTTCGTGGTTCCAAGAAGCCGAGTGGCTACAGTATTGCGACATCTCCATGACGGTGCCTCCGGAGGACACTTCGGTGTGAAAAAGACCTTGGAGAAAGTTAGGGAGCGTTTTTATTGGGTCAACTGTAAAGAAGACGTGAAGGAGTGGTGCCGGAAATGTGAACTATGTGCCACTGGCAACGGACCCTTGGGGAAACGAAGAGCACCTATGAGGCAGTACAATGTGGGTAGTCCTCTGGAGAGAATAGCTATAGACATTGCCGGACCATTTCCCGAAACTGACGATGGGAATAAATACATCTTAGTGGCAATGGACTATTTTACCAAATGGCCAGAAGCATATGCCCTACCAAACCAGGAAGCTGCGACTGTTGCTGACGTACTAGTCAAAGAGTTTTTCAGTCGCTTCGGAGTGCCCATGGAGCTGCATTCGGATCAAGGCCGCAATTTCGAGTCTGTACTCTTTGGAGAAGTCTGTCGATTGTTGGGCATTCGCAAGACTCGGACCACACCGTTACATCCGCAGTCCGATGGAATGGTAGAACGCATGAATCGAACAATGGGCAAATATTTGGCCAAGGTCGTCTCCGATCATCAACGAGACTGGGACCAATACCTGCATCTGTTCCTGATGGCTTATCGTGCATCGGTCCACGAAACAACCGGTCAGTCACCAGCGTCTGTGATGTTTGGACGCGAGTTACGGTTACCGTGTGATCTGGAATTTGGGTCTCCACCTATAGAGCAGGAGGTAGCCGGGAATGATTATGTCATCAACTTAAAGAAGAAGTTGGAGGATATTCACGACCGAACCCGAAATAATAGTCGAATCGCGAGTGACCGGATGAAGGCTACGTACGATGTGAGAGCCCAAGAAGGAGGGTTTCAACCTGGAGAGCTTGTCTGGTTATACAACCCGCAAAGGCGTCGTGGCTATTCTCCAAAGTTACAGCGAAATTGGGAGGGTCCATACCAGGTGAAGAAACGAATAAATGACTTGATTTATCGCATCCAGAAATTGCCAAGAGGGAAACCAAAGGTGGTACACTCCAATCGTCTGGCGCACTATGAGGGAAATAATGACGCAGTTCCGGAAGATGAGGCTGAGGTGGCTATCAATACCGTAAGGCCTGGAGATGATCAGCCAACCTTTAGAGAATTTATGGCTGCGTTTTCTGGAACTAGAAAAGCGCGATTCGGAGTCACGACTGAGATGCAACAAGATCTCTTCCGGGTCCCTGGTAATTATTCCATTGCCCACTGTGTCTCCGCGGATCTCCGTATGTCCAGGGGGATCGCAGTAGTGTTTAGAAATAAATTTGGACGGCTGAATGAACTTCGAGAACAAAATCCCTCTGTTGGTAAATCCTTACGCTTGCCTGATCATGACCGATCCATTTACTACTTGGTAACCAAGCAGTTTTACTACCAGAAACCGAGTTACGCCGACTTGTGGAGGGCACTATGGAATTTGAGGATCGAGTTGTTTACCAGGGGAATTAACAAATTGGCAGTTCCTAAACTCGGCTGTGGGCGGGACCAGCTGGATTGGAGAATCGTTAGAAACATGCTGGAAGTTGTCTTTAGAGGTACGGACGTCAAGATCTTCGTCTGCAATTTTGACCCACAACCCGCATTAAGGCCAACGAAGAGTGTAGACTGTTATTTCTACCGTAATGGAACGTGTAGTCGAGGTGAAGACTGTCGATATCGTCATGACCCGTTCTACAGGAACCAGAGCATAAAACCTGTTCTGGGACAGAACAGACTTGAAGAGGGGGGCAGTGTAACAAGAGAGAAAAGGAACGAACCTCTTTTCAAGCGACAGGTGGTGTGTTCTGCTGCCTTCGAGAGAATGACGCATCGCGCGGGCATGTGAACCAGACGCGGTTTATTCTGGTGTATTCTAGAAATACATGGTATGTTCGAGCGATTTCTAGAAGATTTGTATGGTGGTATAAAAGCGACTTTGCGGATAAAAAGGGGCAGTGAACAGCAAGTCATTAACTGTGTATTACAAAATAAATAGTGAATATAAATGTTGTATTAGAAATTCATAGTCTGAAAATAATAGTTTTTAATGTTTTATAATCATAGCGTTAATTTATAGTGCATTCATTAGTGTATAGAAATAAATATTTGTTTATGAATAGACGATTTAAACAGCACTTGTATTATTATTTTTAGAAAGAACGTTACATTACATATTTTTTGACTGCTCTGTACATTTTCACTGGAAATTGATATATAGTCCAGACCCTGTAAGTTCCAATGCACGTCACATCCTACGTCATAACCTCAAATGACATCATTAATTTAGTATATTTACATTATTTACACGAGTGAATGGGTGTTTATGTATATGCAACCAATTTAGCAGATGTATATACGTTTGTCTATTTCGCGTATACAAAGGTTACTTTGTGACACTGTTTTTGAGAAAAACAGTTACACAAAGTGCTACTTTGTGCAACTGGAAGTAGTGATTTTTTTATTTGTAAGCCTGGCAGTAAGTAAATTTTGCTGCCAGCCTACTCTGTCAGTCTGTCATACTTATTTTTATTATAAATAATTATTTTGATAAGACAATCATGTACTCAATCAAGGTTTTACTGTTTCTATTACAATAAACATTTTTTATCTTATATCAGAAGAAACAACTAAGCTGTCACCTTTTTTTAAACTTGAATTTTTTCCTGCCTACGTGATTGTTTCAAAATGACAGTGGATGTCATTGTATGCGTTATCAGTTATTACCAACATTACCACATCGAAAATACCCGCGTGTACATTTTCCAATTTCTTTAAAGTAAATTAATTGTAATTAATTGTAAATTAAGACGAAATAGACAAAGTAGTATGTGAAACACGTGTTACAATTCCTTTTTGTAATACTCGTATATTGCTTAACTCGCCGCCTCGCGGCTCGTTAAGCAAACTTATACTCGTATTACAAACATCGTCATTGTAACACTAAATGTACAATATACTATTGTGTTGCCAGATATACACAAATGAAAACAAAAATCGATTGCAGATTTATATGTCAACGAGAAACAGCAGTATTACCAACAGTCGAAAGACAAATACGAAAGTCATACGGTTTTACTGGATTACAGTAAAATCTATATGTAAAATTACATATGAAAGTATAATACCTCAAAAAACCTTTAAAATAAGCACTCATATGTATTTTTGTCAAAGTTACGAAAACCGCCCTTAAAGAATTTGAAAAGATTATTGATAACGTGCATCGGAACTTATAGGGTATGGAATATAGGACTTATAGACGGAGAGCCAGCAACGTATTTCGAGTTGTCATTTCAACAGTCGTGAAAATTTGGGTACTAAATCTTATATACCTGCTGAACACTAAAAGTCGATTCTGGCAGCTCCCTGCGGCTGGGTTATACTACCACAAAATTACTAAGAGGGTGAGAAATAAGATTCAATTTATTTAAAGTAACAGTCATGAAATTTCAGGAGGTTATTTTCGATAGTATTCTTTATTTATAAAAGATATTGCCAGAACATTTCCTTCCCTTCTAAATGTTGCCAGAACGCTGTAAATGTTGATTTAAAAAAAGTGACATTTTTGTTATTTTAAAAGTCTTGAAATTTTGACACAATAAATAAAGTAGGTATATGTAGGTTTACATGTTAGTGCGAGCGAGACAGTTATATAGCGGCCTGCGGGTTAGAGAGAGAATCTTATTTCTCACCCTCTTAGTAGTTTTGGGGTAGTATAACCCGACCGCAGGGGGCTGCCAGAATTGACTTTTAGTGTTCAGCAGGTAAATAAGATTTAGTACCCAAATTTTCAGGACTGTTGAAATGACAACTCGAAATACGTTGCTGGCTCTTGGTCTATTAGATAGGGAATTAAAAAATCTTTCAAAAGAGGTGTCACATGACCCATGTTTCCATTAAAGAAAAACATGGGCGACGTCATAACTTTGACATAGAATACTTCATAAATTCAGTGAAATAAGATGGGTATTTAAAAATAGAAATCGACCTATCCGAAGATTTTGCGCAAGAACTGCCTTTTTACGAAATAATTAATTTATTTCATCCTTTATACTGTATACGCTATACTGTATACGGGTGAATAATTAGATTAATAATTACTTAATTATTAATTTAATACAAATATTTATTTGCCTTTTATTTTGTTGAGATATTGATAGTTTTATATAACTTCATGGTGCGAATTCTTATTTTTATAAAACACACACTTTAATGTTTGATTTTGCTGTTAAGTTGGCAACGAGAATTCTTATATTTTATTGATACCACTTTCAATTTTAAATTTCGTATTTCATTAACTAACCCATTAATTTCGTTGTCCTTTTCTTTTTCTCCGATCCTGCTACATTTGAACTTTAATTAGAACTTCCACATAATTTATTAAATTCAAAAAAATCTTTGCAGTTAAATGATTAAATATGAACTCGACTAGTAGTTGCCGCAAAAAGAAGCGGTTTTGAATATCAAGTGCCAGTGATTGAACGCAACCTTACAGATGGAAGCGCGCATGTCGTTTCTGAACATCCGTATTTGAAAATGGCAGATAGTATTCAAAGACTTACGTTAAACATTTCTTTCGTTTTACTAATTGTATCCGCGAATACGTATGCTGTAGCTACACCGTAAGTCGCCCATACTAATTTTGCCCCAATCATACTACGAAATGCTTCACCTACTTCATTCGCATAACCTAAAAAAGATCTAACATGAATCTTTTATTGTTAGAAGAATTTGCAGCTAATACACACCTAAATATCGTATAGGTGTATCTCTGTATATATCAATAGTTTTCGTAGGTCGTTTTCGATCATTTTCTTCACTCATTTTTATATAGGTATAGTTTTCTTGATGGACTGTTTAGTTGTATTTACAGAGAGAGATCCTTTTTAATGTAGGTTATCTAATCACTGCAGCGTCACATGATACCCATTATCCATAGAAGTTACTGAAATTCATAGGTAGATTGACTTCTAAAAAATATCTAAAAAGTAGAATACAAAAGAATTGAAAAATCATCTTTTTTTTCTACAGCTCTACACAAAAATACACTATTATGAGGGAAAACGGTTTGTCATATGTCATAATTTGAGCCGTTTAGATAATAAATTTTAGTCATTTTAAAATAAATTTATGACAGAATCAGATTCTAATGTTAACAATAGTATATTGTACAACTAGTGTTACAATGACGATGTTTGTAATACGAGTATAAGTTTGCTTAACGAGCCGCGAGGCGGCTAGTTAAGCAATATACGAGTATTACAAAACGGAATTGTAACACGTGTTTTACATATAGTGTTTTTTAAAATTTGACGTCGAAGGCGGCTATGGGTAGTTGATTGTGAACGGATCTTGATCGTATTAATAAATGTCATTGTCAAAACGTTCAAGTGTTACAATGACGATGTTTGTAATACGAGTATAAGTTTGCTTAACGAGCCGCGAGGCGGCTAGTTAAGCAATATACGAGTATTACAAAAAGGAATTGTAACACGTGTTTTACATATGGTGTTTTTTAAAATTTGACGTCGAAGGCGGCTATGGGTAGTTGATTGTGAACGGATCTTGATCGTATTAATAAATGTCATTGTCAAAACGTTCAAATTACTCACGTGTTTAAATAATTCACAATCGACTATTCACAGCCTACGTTGACGTCAAATTTAAAAAAACACTCGATACTACTTTGTCTATTTCGCCTTAATTTACAATTTACTTTAAAGAAATGGGAAAATGTACACGCGGCAATTCTCGATGTGGTAATGTTGGTAATAATTAATAACGCATACAATGACATCCACTGTCATTTTGAAAAAATCACGTAGGCAGGAAAAAATTCAAGTTTAAAAAAGGTGACAGCTTAGTTGTTTCTTCTGATATAAGATAAAAATGTATTTTTATTATAAATAATTATTTTGATAAGACAATCATATACTCAATCAAGGTTTTACTGTTTCTATTAAAATAAACATTTTAATACATCAAAACTGCTTAACATACAACAATAAAAAATAACTAACCTAACCTCTAAATCTAAACAATGAAAATTAAATTTGAGTAGGGATGGACACGGGATTCACGACCATCAACTTGATCCGGAAAACCAACAAGATTTTCAGCGCATTTTCGTAGGAAATCCGCTATTAACCGCGCTTTGTTTTAATTCAAAGCTTCTTAAAATGAAATATGTTTCATTATTCTCGCTGTTATTTCTGAGCATCATAACATTCAAATTTTCAAAACGGCGCCAGTTAATGAATACTTATTAGTACCTATCACGGGAAAGTGCTTTTCTTTTGGATAATGTGCCCCCAAAATACTTCCGCGGGTTGGTTGTCGAGCATTATTCCTTTCCTTTTTATATTCTTCCTAACACCTTGGTTATGTTCCCATTAGTAGGTAAAAACTGAAAAAAATATTTGATGAAATGGAGGTGTACATCATTCAACTCAATTAAACTTACCTAAATATCAAGCGATATACGTTTTGGCTTTTTAATCTAATTTTGATCTTGAAATCAGAATATAGCTGTGTTATTGCTTATTACGCATTTACGTCTGACACTGGACTTCGTTGACAGAATGACATGACAGAGTAGGCTGGCAGCAAAATTTACTTACTACTGCCAGCCTTACAAATAAAAAAATCACTACTTTCAGTTGCACAAAGTAGCACTTTGTGTAACTGTTTTTCGCAAAAACAGTGTCACAAAGTAATCTTTGTATACGCGAAATAGACAAAATACTATGTATTTTATTGATCACTACGGATTTTTTATGTGCGATTGGGTTCTGCATTTAATGGTACGCTTAATTCATTGCTGTCATTGAGAACCCTCACATTTCCTCTAAACTTTATCGTAATTGAATCATCAATTTTTCCAACTCTAAGTTTAAAAGTCCACAGCTTTGTAACTTCACTTTTCACTTTTTAATATAGACAGGTTGCAGTTAACGGACACATTTTAATCCAAGAAATCTACTCTCGAACATTGGCATCAATTTTCTAGAATAGACTGCATATCTGTGAAGGACTGCAGCTTTCATAATATTATATTACGTCCCGGTATTTGATTTTAATCAAAGTTTGAAAAAAGAGAATTTGCCACATGTGGAAATATGTTGGAAAATTCCCTGTGTTTGAAATCTTCACGTTCCACTTTAGCGCTCATCTCACAAAATCGTGGATACATAGTTCTCATTCACTGGTGCCCAAAATAGCTTAATACTAACAAAAGTGCGGTGCAGTCATGCATCTCGTTTAAGTCAATTGTGTGGGAATGGTTAAACTTTAAAGTTTAAGGTTTGTTAAATTTTTGAATAAAATGATACTCTTCTCTGAGATTTACCGTACCGTTCGGATATATATGTATACACTGTGGTGTGCTTTGAAATTTACAAATCCACTCTGCGGCGATTCTTTAAAATCTGTTTGAAGCTTAAAATTAATTGTTAAAGATTAAACAAATTCTTGCGTACTGCCTGAGAGTTATCATTCAATTCAATGGTGATCCTTTAACATATTTTTAAAGTTTACACATCAGTTGAATTGGAACAACTTCAATCGAAGGTAAAATCCAGAATAGCATGCGCAATAATAGGCAGAAAATTCAATTAGCTAGGGGAACGTTGGGTTTGGCTGCTTCCTTGCGCAGAACAAATTAAGAGCATTTTAGGTGAACGAACGAAGCTTTTTGTTTAGAATTTTCAATATTTACTTTCGGTTATGAAACGGTTTTGTCAAATGAGGAAGAGAATTTTTGTAGCAGGATAATCTGTAATTTATGGTCACTAATCTATCATCTAGGTTACTAGAGTAGACATTAATATTGCAAACTACACCATGGTCTGCCTTCGAGTCTAACTAATTACAAAATAACTTATCTGGAAATATAGTGTTATGTAAGTGCTTTAAAAATATTGATGGCGTTGTTAGAATTGTTAATCTCAAAGTTTCCAACGATAAGAGAACAACAGGCATTGCCGGACGTTGCGCATTTTCAGAGGTTTTGCATTTAACAGACAATAATGGTTAACTATTTTTGTGCAAACAATTCACCATCATCAGGTGACCATTCTTTAACTTGCCCCCACTGTCAATTTTAAACATTATTCATTCTTGAGATTAGAAGAGATTTAGGAAAATTTATTTGAGTTGATTTAATCAGTATTTTTGCAACTGTTAATGATAATGAAAAACACAAAGATTGAAATAAGAGATTGTTGTATTTAAAATGTTGTAAAATTGGAACATGACAGCTATTTTGCAGAACAAGTTTTCCCAAATTATTTTCTGTTGGTGATTTTATACGCAATATATTTCTGTATAAATAGTAATTAGTACATTTCCAATAATATACTTCTTTAGTGATTTGTTTCCTTATAACTAAAGATAAGTAACAGCACTGTCAGTGTATTCTGTCAATGCTTTTATGTGCGCTTTTGTTTTTTCTTAATTTGGTGCCCGCGTCAGATGTTCACATTGTACGTTCTGTAGGCGTGGTCTAGATAGATAGAAAGGTGCACCAAGTGGTGTAACTATAACACAGAATACATTATGGATTCATACACTACAACTCTAAAACAGTTAGATCTCAAGATAATAATAATAATAATAATTACTACTGCCCATAACATGGAAACCAGCTCCCAGAAGCTATGACGCTTGTGCGGGAGGCAGGGGCGATTATTATTATTATTATTATGCAGGTCCATCGTGCGGTTGCAACCGATTTACAGTTGGTATAGCACAAATTCCATATTTGTGTCAAAGGTAAGAAAAACTGCAGAAAACCATAACTCGATTTGCTGGCAGCGGCAGTCGATCCCCGTCCGCTTGCTGAGAGACTAACACGCAAACCACTACACTAACATGGCTAGGATTAGTAAAACAAACCTATTAATGGAGATTAAGATGATCAGTTAATCAAAATATTTATTATTTTGTATAATTTGTATGCTAAAAGGCATATATAACTGATGACTACAATTTTATTCTCTGGGTTCAATCGATACCAAATGTCCATGTACGGGTTTAACTAGCAAGTCTGCTCGAACTTCCAACTTTTCGATGCTTTCATATGGAGTGGTAAATGTATAGTGCCTTATTAAATACGCCATAATGGTCTTCATTTGCATCATGGCATAATTCAAACCTTTAAAGGATTACTTTAACTTATTGTTTTGAAAAGTGAAGGATTATTAACGTACCAATGCAATTTCTTGGACCCGCTACAAAAGGTATCCAGGAATATTGATGTCTCTTAGCAACTTCTTCTGGTAGAAAACGATCTGGATCAAATTTCAATGGATCAGGAAACAGATTTGGATTTCTGTGCATGGCTAATATGTGAATTATAAAAACTGTATCTGCTGGTATAGTACAGCATTCTGAAAGAAAAAATATATAAAGAAGAAGTACTAGTCATATTAAAATGGTAGTTAAAAAAAAGTTAAAGCTCGCTCATAGACATATAGACCCTTTAGTCTTTATGTGTATACACCGATGAGAATTATTCTTTAATTAAGGTTAAGTAAAGACTAGCCAGTAGTTTCCGAGATTCTTATCTTGCCTATTAGAGTTACCATATAAGTCTACTATACCATTAAAAAACGAGTTTTCAACATAAACGAATATCCTCTTAGCAATCCTTCCAACCAATGGAGCAGCAGGATAAATGCGATGTTTAATTATTTAAAAGAAGATAAGGAAAGGAAGCATTTTTAAGTTGAACTTTAGCACATAGAACTAAATCTTAAACTCCATTGCAAACAGGATAGATACGATACAATTTATATGACAAGAATACTTGAACGATTCGCCGTAGATGTTTCATTATATGCTCCCCTCCTTCTCGAAAAAATGATCACCACTATCCATTTTGCGTAGGTTTTCAATTTTTCATTACAAAACAAATGCAAATGAACAAAATCAGCAATAAAACATTTCTTAGATTATTACACTAAGAACAACAAGTTTTTAACCTAAACGAATATCCTCTTCAGCAACCCTTCCAACCATTGGACCAGCAGGATAAATGCGAAGTGTTTCTTTTAAAACCATCTCAGTATATACCAGATGCTTTAAATCAGTATGTTCTAGCCTTCTATCTGGTCCTAGAACATCCATTATCTCTTGATATACCCTTTCCTACACAAAACACATTCTATTATAATAATATGTACGATCAACGTCATATAGTACATACTTGATATTGTGGGTGCAATGCTAACATTACTAATGCAAAACCAATTGTTACAGCAGTTGTATCACTTCCCTAGAAAAATATTTCATCTGATTACTGTTTTTAATTGCTAAATGAACTTACCGCTGCTATAATTGTGGTAACCTCATCCCTCAATTCTTCATCTGTAAATCCACTACCATTACTTGACATTTCTATCATAACGTCTAAAATTGAATTTCTTCTTGGATCTGGAATAATTTAGGTTGAATATAAGGATGTACGCTTTGTTCAATAAAAATGTTACCTTCTTGCATTTGTTGCAACATATCTTCATGCCGCTCTTTGTGCTTCAAATAATATTCTTCTTTTTTCTTCCTTATTACCTTTTACAACAAACAATATGTTTTACTAGAAATATACTATGGAAAAGTTACAGATTTGTATGGAATCAGGTGTATAAAAGCACAAATATAACGTCAAAGATACCGATCCGGTATAGTCTAATAAAAGCTAAATTGGTCGCTTTTAGATTAAGATGGTTTTTAGAAATATCCACCACCTTGTTTAGATTTTTGCATTCGTTGCTTGGCTAAAACTGTCAGTAAGCTGCATTACGGATCATAGTTGCATGAAAGCATATAAATGTTGTTTTGCTTTGACCGGCGGTACTTCACCAGTTTCTTAAGTGTTTCGGTATTTTAACTAAATACATTTGAAAATCTGTAGTAACCTAATGATTCCTGGAAAAGTAGCTTATTAATAGCTATTATTCTAAGTGGTGTAATTATAAATACGAGTAACTGTAATTTCTTTTTTACAGATTACTTTAATAAAACTGTGTTTATAGTAATTTGTTGTGTTTATAGTAGATTGATCTTAAAGAGCCTGTTTACTTCAATATGACACCGCTAATTTGTTTGGTGTTCATCATGAAATTACAATAAGCAGGTACTATTTTCCGCATAATTTCAATTGATATCATTAGTAACTTGTTATTTATACAGACAATACATCGATAATGATTTACATTATCAGTTGTTTTCTGATAAAGTAAACTTTTATTTCACTCTATTCGTACCTTTTGATTGTACAAGTGTGTGTTCAGTATAATGGAGCAAAGTAAAAAGTATCTACATAAAGAAGGGCGGGAGCTGTTATTAAATGTGGTAGACTATTTTAAGTTAGAGAAACGACAGTAATTCTAGTGACAAATGACAATGAATATAAATAGCTGATTCTTGTGTATTTAATTTAGGTTTTCTGTGTATCATTTAATTTATTTTAAGTGCTTTAATTGTTTTGTAGGCACTTATTTTGCTAGCAATAAACTTTTATTTGTCAAACTTTTAACAGATTTTTAAATGTATTTAGTTAAAATACCAAAACACTTAAGAAACTGGTTGAGTACCGGCGGTCAAAGCAAAACATTTAAATGCTTTCATACAACTATGACCCGTAATACCGATACCTTGCTGACGGTTATAGTCAAGCAACGAATGCGAAAAGTATAACCGTGATGGTGGATATTACTAGGAACCACCTTTTTCCGAAAGCAGCCAGTTTATATTTTACTAGACTAGATTCTTGTGGAAAAAATGTTAACGATTTGTTCAATTCTCAAGGGTTAAATCTTTAATATCTGACTTAGATGCATACAAATCCTTAAGGTTTACTTACATCTGCCACGAAACGCTGAGTCTTTTCTACTACTTCTTTTTCTCGTTTTGCATACGGAGTTAGTTTAAAAAGGAAGTCTGATTTCAGCCAAATATGGAACATTCTTTTAAATGCTATTTCTAATGCACTGAAAAAAACACAAACAACTTAATTTATTAATTTTATTTAGAAAAACGAAAATAATTTAATTAAGCTAAGGTAAACAGACGGGATGGTTCTTCTCCTGTTGATATTATAAATTGATAGTGAATGCTTGGTAAACAAATTACTAGGAGAGAGAATGTACTATATGGCAGATAAGTCTGTTTTAAGAAAGTTCTTAGTTTCTTGATAACAATATAGAACCTAAGATTCTATTAACAATCCAGCACACCCACAGCTATGCGCTAAACTAAAGTTTTGGTGCTATTTACTTCCTAAAATGAATATAACATGGTTAGACCGAATGGTGACAATAGTTATTTACGTAAAGGGATTTGAAAGTGCCTTTTTCCTAGGCGAGTCCACAGATTTCGGCGAGACACTAAAGGCGGAGGCCTGCAAGTGGAAGAGTCAGTAAGAGAAGAGTAAGTGAAAACTTACGAAAACAAGGTGTTAAATAACAATGAAAAATTTGACGACATAATACTCGTTTATTCCATAGATATCTACTACATAACTGCATTACTAACATTAGAGTCACAACGGTCCAACTGATAACTGTTTACAATTTAAACAAAATGCCAAGACAGAGATCGAAGGGTATGGCGATTTTGATTGGAGCAACAAAGAACACTAGAGACATTCTGTGACATGACATATTTTTACATTTCAAGGTGGTGCTCTGTTATGGTGTAGTAAGAAACAATCAACAATGCTAAGAAGTGTAGTCAAAACTAATCGAAAAACCTACAACAATATATTACGACAACACAGTGCAATTGATCTGTCGCAGAATGGTAATGATCATTTCAAGACCAAATATTTCGATATTCGACTCCATTTCGTAAAGGAGAAAATTAAAAATGGAGACGTGAGTGTTTTTTTGGATATAGGTACAGAAGATATGGTGGTAGATGCGTTTACAAAATTTAATCTTACTAATTAAAGTATTGGTCCAGCTAATATATAATTTTCGTATAGGAAAGCGAGGAAGTAAGCCAAATCCTCAAATAATGGAAATAGTGACGAAATCCATCTGGGCTATCGTCTTTTATCTGTAAAAATGATTTATTTCCATTGATCGGTCCAATGCATGTGACGTCTAGCTAAATCTAGCCTGCTGCCTTATGTCTAAAGAGTTTTTGTTTCAAATGCCATTAGAAATCCGCTGGTCAAGTCTGCTTGTCGCTTATCTTGTGGAACACCCTGTATAGGCAATTCTTACAAACCTTTAACTTTAGAGACAAAAAACTTTGATGTGTAAAAATGAAATAAAACATATAACTTTGACTATAAAAAAGACGTATAAATAATTATGTTTCATTATAAAGAAAAACCGGTCGTTAATTAATACAAATAAGTGTATTTACATTTTTTGGTCCTTCGCATAGAATATAATCTATATTCCCCTGTCTTTCAGCATTATTTCTGGCTGAACTTTTGAACTGAACTCACTTTCTTTCTTCTATGCATTGAAAATTAATGAAGTAATTGAAATTAATTTGTTAACAAAATCTTAGAAATAAGCATATTCTATGAATCTATATTTTTATATTTTTGTATTTTCTATGTTAAAACTAGATCAAAATGTTTTAATTAAGATTTACAAATGATTTAAATGTATTGACATCAATAATAATTTATCAAAATATACTCAATTAAGTCGATTAATAAAATATTTGTTACGAACCGTGATGTTACGAATCCTGACATTTCAGTCATTCTTTATATTTATTTAAAACATGATATACAGGGTGATTCAGAAATAAAGGTAATCCTTCAAATGGTAGGTAGAGGGGAGGGAGTAGACCAAATTAACCTTGACAAGTATAGGTCAAAAACGAACTTTTTGCAGAAAATTAATTTTAAAGTTTTATTAAATTTTGGATCCGGTCCTGACCTTGGATAATTTTGGATCCAAAATTCATTAAATTTTAAAATTCATTTTCTGGCAAACTATTCGTTTTTGACCTATACTTGTCAAGGTTAATTAGCTCTACTGCCTCCCCTCTACCTACCATTTAAAGGATTACCTTTATTTCTGGATCACCCTGTATAACATTTATTTTATTGTTTATTTAATAGTTTTTTTTGCTGTTTTTTACCTTATAGGAAAATACGCCGTGTTACAAACTGACTTTGTAACCTTCAGGCATAACTGCATAATTGCGTTTATGTTGTGAAATTATTTAACGCCAGATATACATTTTGAATAAATGAACATGGTCAATCAATTCTTTGATGAAAAGGCATTCGTTTCATTATAAAAGTATTATGTTTAAATCATTAAATGAAACTTTTAATCATTTTTAAAGACGAAGTGCGAAAATTAGTAACATTGAGAGATACCACTCTTTTACAAAACATTTTTCTTTCTATAGATTTTACATTATTTGTAAAGTTAGAAATTGAAAATTCATTCTTTAATCATACGGATTTAACTCAATTTATTAATATTTTTTGGAAATAAAATTGAAAATCGTGACATGTTACGAACGTGACATTTCGCATGGTTTTTAAGCAAAAACCCTATCTTTGATAGCCTTGATCATGAACGTAATAAGGCTATTACGTTCAGGATCAAGGCTATCAAAACGAAATAAAATGTGGATATGATAGTTTTAGTAATAATAACTCGTTTTGTAATACAAAAATCAATTAAATAAGTTGTTTTAATAATTAAATATGTGTCAGTGACAGCAAAGTTAAAAGTTCGTGGGATTCACCCATATTATGTAATATTAAGTCTAGAAATTTGAGCACTTATGAAAATCATACTTTTTTGTTTTGTTCATTATTACTTTATATGCTTTAAAAAATAAATGTTTTTGCCACTTAAAAAAAGGTGTTTAGTAAAAATCATAGCACCAAAATAGTTATTTGTTTAATTAATACAAAAAATGTATGTTTTTGGGACGAACAAGAAAGGTGCCGGACGACGCGTTAGCGGAGTCTGGCAATCTTATGAGTGCCAAAAACACATTTTTTGTATGAATTAAACATACTACTTTTTCTCCAACTGCTTTTAACTAGTAGACTTCGTGAGAGGATATTTGGAACAAACAACATAACGTTATTCTTGTTTATTGTTTCCAGCCTTATTTTGTGGAACTCCATAATCATGAAATAAATAAAGATTATTAAAAGTTTCACAGTTTTATTAAAATATACCTGACAATATTGTTTCGACAGCTATGCTGTCATTATCAAAGGTAATATAATTATAAACAAACACGTCGCTAAGGTAGATACAAAATAGGTAACTAGATAACATAATAATAATAATAAAAATTAATAATAAAAATCATAATTAAACATCTAATACTTCCAGTAACGGAGAATTACTGAGCTCAAGTTGTTCATTCATTAAAGGTACCCTGAGTTTGTGTTTGTATATCTCAAAGGCTTCTAAAATGTCTAATTTGCGTTTGTTATTACAAAAATGTAGGAATTTAATATTATTTTGAGGAGTCATTGTGTGATTTTGTTCTAAAAGGTGTTTGGCGTAATTCGATTTTTCAGGGTGTTTATTTTTGTAATGACGTACGTGTTCTTTATATCTTATGTCAAAATTTCGAAGTGTTTGTCCAATATATACCGAACTAAAAAAAGAACAATTTAAACGGTAAATGCCCGATTTCATGATATCATGTGTTCTGTCTTTAGCATTAAATAAAAATGAAAAAGTGTTAGTGTTGGTTTTAAATGTTATTTTATAATTGTTGGTTTTTCTTAGTATATGTGCAATTTTTTCTGATATTTTGCCAAAATATGGTATAGATATGTAATTTGTGTCTTCTGTTTGATTGTCAATGGGATATATTCTTTTGATAGCTAACCTATAATCTTTTTGTTTAATTAAAGTGTCAATCATGTTCGGATTATAATGATTTGCATGTGCTAGTTGTTTAATGGTTGATATCTCTTTGCTAAAATCGTCATTACAAAAATAAACACCCTGAAAAATCGAATTACGCCAAACACCTTTTAGAACAAAATCACACAATGACTCCTCAAAATAATATTAAATTCCTACATTTTTGTAATAACAAACGCAAATTAGACATTTTAGAAGCCTTTGAGATATACAAACACAAACTCAGGGTACCTTTAATGAATGAACAACTTGAGCTCAGTAATTCTCCGTTACTGGAAGTATTAGATGTTTAATTATGATTTTTATTATTAATTTTTATTATTATTATTATTTTATCTAGTTACCTATTTTGTATCTACCTTAGCGACGTGTTTGTTTATAATTATATTACCTTTGATAATGACAGCATAGCTGTCGAAACAATATTGTCAGGTATATTTTAACAAAACTGTGAAACTTTTAATAATCTTTATTTATTTCATAACATAACGTTAAGCTAGTTTTTATTTACTGCAAATTTTTAAGCAATTCTTGTTTTCGGGTAAAAAGGGGCAATTGTAATATAATATAAATAAAAAATATTCACAAATGTGTAATCTCCATTCTCATTTTACTGAAAATTCGAAGAACTTTCGAAATTCGAAATGGTTAGGATTGGTTAGGTTTTTGTTTTTGCGATGTCGTTGCGAGCAGCAAATAAGATTTTAATAAAAACATCGAATTTTTTTTTGTTTTTTATGGCTTAAGAAATTCGTTTAGTAATTATTATATTAATTTATCAAAAAACAGATTAATGATTATTATTTATGGATCATGGATAAAATATGGTATAAAATAAAATGTTTTAGAGCACTGCGAAAAATATAACGTATACGCGTAACATCAGATCACTTTTTGTCCTAGTACAAAAAGTGATTACTTTTTGTACAGTTGCTATGGTAACGAGTAACAGTTCCTAAATGGTCTACTTTTTATACAAAATAATTTGATATTATATTGTCATATTAGTGAGGTTGGAGAAAAAGGTTATAATTTACATTTTTTCCTAAAATCACGTTTTTTTTCGAAAAATACACGTATAACGTAACCTCAACCGTTCTTAAGTCAAAATATTAGACTATAATAGTTATTTATGTACCAAGGGCGTTAGGATGATGATAATGTCAGGAGGGCGACGATGTTCCAGCCCGTAAGCCTAAAGGGCCCGAGGGATGAAAGTCGCCCGATGGGGATTATCATCTAGTAACGCTCGTGGTGCATACAAAATTTTGTTTTTCACGAGAATATATTGTACAAGTAGAAAATTAGTTTTAGTTTATAATTGTTGGCGTTGCCAAAGACGTTGTTTATACATTTATAAAGCTAGGAATTTTTATGTTTTCCAGATGGTACCTAATAACTTTTACTAAATTTACAAAAGACAAATAAAACCGAAATATGACAATTTAAATTCAAATGTTTTTGTTGTTGTTATCAACAGTGGCGGTCCGTGGATTTTTCAGAGGGTGGGCACAAAAACATAAATTAAAGACAGTAAAAAACTTACTTTTTATTTACAGGTAAAGTCTCTTTGATGATCTCCTGAATACCTTTATCTTTACCACTCGTCACTGATGCACCATCATAACTTTGGTCAATTAATTTTGATCTGTCCGAAAGGGATCTTAATATGATTTGCAATTCATCCAACAATGTTTTTGATAATATTTCAGCTGTGTAGCCACATGGCTTAATAAAAGTCCAAAAACGTTCACAAATTGTTCCACTAACAACATAGCGAATTATAATAACCATTTGCTGCTGAAGCGTCTGTTGTTTCGTCCGCTTCTAAATCCACAAAGCTTGCAAATTTAACTTCTTTTATTATTTCGTTTCATCCAATAATTCGTTTCGAATAGTTTTGAAACTGCCTTTAAATACTTTAGATTCTTTGATATGTATTGCAAAAACAGAATCTAATTCCGCAGCAAAATGAATTAAACCAATATAAATACCTGGATTTTTGGACGAAGTCTTCTCGTCATGACCTCGCAAGGCTAATTCAAAAGCACCACAAAACTTTATACACATGATTACACGACGCAAAATGTGACGATTTTTTTGCATCATTAAGCATTTACGACCTTTAAAAGTTATGTATAAAATCAGAACGTTTCACATGTTTTACAGAAAAATATCATATTACAATATAGGTTCATAATAACGAACCGGCAAGACCAAACATTAGTAAGCGTGAATTAAAAATAACCAATGGTAGAAATATAAAGGGCTTATTCATTCTCGTATCCCTACAGATAAGTAGTTTATTTAAGTGTATTTAGTTACTGTTTAAATTATGGCAGAACCAAACACGCCTGCTGAATAAACGTACCGCGAGTGCAATTTTGCCAATGGCTATTGGAACGCAAACAGGAAAATCCCCAGTTTGCACAAAATGTTTTAATCGTAAACGGTAAGTTTTACTCATTTTGTTAAAATGACATTCGTAAAATGAAAAACAGGCAATGTTTCCATCACAATTAGGTTAACGAACGTATGTTACATTTTATTTACCGACCTTAATAAATGATGAAGTCATCAAGGTAGTGAGTCACTCGACAACCGCTGCTGAAATTCAATTCTGTTGTTTCTGTAAATTGATACGTACGTAGCGGAGGTCAGTTATTAATTTAGTAGTTGCAGATGTGAGATCATTGTTTGCTTTATCAGTAATTCAGAATCGAAATCTTACAAACAATCCATAGTCGACTCGTG
The DNA here is from genome assembly GCA_929113105.1 of Agrypnus murinus. NCBI lineage: Eukaryota > Metazoa > Arthropoda > Insecta > Coleoptera > Elateridae > Agrypnus > Agrypnus murinus. The sequence goes on from OV816025.1 coordinate 54,519,756, forward strand.
ACTTGTAAAAAATACGGAAAAATCCGAAATTTTTTTTATTTTTTATTTTTATTTTATGAGTTTTGGGGTCTCTATATGGTCACCTTTCACCCCCTTAAAGCATTGCATATTTATCCGGAACACCTTGTATGTCAGGTTTTCTTAAAACACCAAAATTTCATACACCCTTTTAGATGAGCGACAGAATTTTCATCTTTTTTTCTCCCTACCTCTATATGTTTTAAATCGTCAAGACCGTTTTTGGTCCACGCTGTAACGTATTAAATATTAAACAAAGCAAAACAATTTATTTGTCACGGAACAACCACACACCCATTCATATTTCTCGTATATGTTTTTATTAAAAACTCTCTTATTACACGTTCTAGTTTTACTTGTAGATTCGTAATTAATTTGTAAATCAGGAGTAGGTTTACCTTTTTATTTAAACGCTTTTGCTCAAACGGCACTCGATTACTTTTTAACAGATACTGAACAGAATTTATTTCTGGATTCGGATCAATTTCTATTAATAAACAAATAACAAATAATCACACTACAATCACATTAAATTAAAACCTCGATTAAAATTAAAAACTAAAAAAAACGACCAAACTATTTTGCGAGTTGCAGTTGGACGAAATAAAACAGACAACAATACCAATACGGTGGCTTATAACTTATAGTATCGTAGATCGCAACGGGCTCGCAACGGGCTCGCAACGGGAATTCCCGCATGTAGACACCGGCGCTTAAACATATCTGCGATCTGCGTTGGAGACACGGAGATTTGTGGCCCTGGTCGGCTTAAATGGTGGAATTTTACTTCCACCAAAGAATGTCGAACGTCGTAAACTGAGACACGTTTGGTGACAGATTCTTGTGTGCCCCGGAAATAAACTTTGATGTAGTTTGGCGCGTGGATGGTGGACGGGAAATTAGTTTTGAGTTTAGTTTTTCGCTACCGATTAGAAGTCTATAACTAAACTTGTGTTTAAAATCAACAAGAATAGAGTTAGCTTTATCTATCTCTAATAGGTGGGAAAAGATTAGAATTGGTCACCATGGTAATTAAATATACTGTTAATTTAATAGAGAGATGCGAATACGACTCATAGTTTGTGGCCTATTGATCCAAATTACTATTGACCAAATTACTAGTAACGCCGACTCCGATTGCAAAGTAAACGATGAGTGGGTGTTATAGACCATAACGCCCACTTATAATGCCTTGGTTGTTATGGAGTTGTTTATATAGTTCGTATCGCAGGTATAAACAACGAATAATATGCAAGTGAAACATGAAGGTAATTTGCTCAAAAATTCCTTCTTTGTTATTCTTCTTTCATGATCAGGCCTGACGAGGGGGGGGTTGCGGTTCTTATGCTATTAATTTTTAGTAAAAAAGCGTTTTATTTAAGATTTATATAAAAAAAACCAAACTTTGTTTTCTAGTTTATTAATAAAGATAGCGTCAAGATTTTTTTTTAATGAGAACTTTGCATATGTAAGCATTTTTTTGTTATTGCACTTTTATCGTTAAAATTAGGAACATTCTTTAAGGAAAATAATGCCTACATATGAAAAGTGTTTATTTAGAGAAAAAATCTTAACATTATCGCTATTAATAAACAAGAAAACATAGTTTGTTATATTTTACATAAATCTGAAATAAAACGCTTTTTTGTTTGAAGATTAATAGCATAAGAACCACAAGGGTTCTTTCTAACCCATACAAAACTTTATAGAAATATGGCATATACAATAAAAATTATTTAATTTACTTTTAATAAAATTTTCCCTAAAAATGGGTACTTTTTATTACGTATCGTCCGATAAAAACAAAAGTATAGTACTTAGAAATGTAATATTTTACTGTATTTACTGTTATATGTAGATTTAAATTTACTATTTGCTCATTTTTAAAATATTTAATTTGGTTTAGTAGTTTACGAGCAATACGCTTTCAAAGTCAGAAAGCTCTAGAAAAAAATCATTTATCATTCATTCACCGTCTATTAGGTGATCAATTTTCTCTAAAAATGGTTTTAATTTCTGATGAAAAGATTTGTTGAATCATTTTATCAAAAAGTTATATTACACCAGATACTAAAAATAACTCCATGCGCCCAACTTTCAAGTGCTGGAAAAGCACGTTTGTAAAAGCTGAAAAAAGTGTCTGCGATGTGTAATAACAACACAGGTTTCTTGTTGCAGTGTCTAGAAGCGATAGAAATGTAATATTTTCCATATAAAATTCCGCGGCATTCTAATTGATAACAGAAATTGCAAGGCTAACTGACTAGAATTTTTACGAATTGAAACGCGACACCAAGGGAAAAACCTATTGACAAACTACTAATACCTACAAAGTTAGTTAAATATAATTTTCTAAAACATGGATAATTTAACTTGATATAAACAAAACTGTTAATTTCCAAGTATCTGATACATAAAAAAATAAAATTAACATCTACTTCTGCTAATTATTCTCTTACCTATTCACCCAGTAAAGAAATGGGGAATTCTCAACCTGTGCATTTACTTTCACTCCCATTGTCGTCTCTAGGGAAAAAATATTTAATTACGAATATATTAGCATAAATACATTAACAACTTACCACATATCGACGCCAAAGTACAAGGATTAGAATATTTAAAAGCATCGAAAGGCTTATTTCCAATTTCAGCTTTTAATTTTTCAACTAAAACTTCAGATTGTTCAGAGAAAACTTCTACAAAGCTATCTAGAATCTTTTTGTTAAATGTGGGCATTATTAATCTACGATGATTTTTCCACACAGGCCCTATAAATATATTTTATGTAGTCCACTCGCATAGTTTAAAAAGTAATACAATCTTTTAATTTTACCTGAAGATGTGAATAAACCATGTCTTAAAATCGGAATTAAAGTATCATATTCGGAAGCTTTTTTTAGAAATTTTGAATTACATAAAGTTTGTACATCGGGTGGATTTGCAATAACTATGTATACAGAATTACCCATCCATAAACGAAATGGAGGAGGATACTTTTTAGGTAAATTAACAATTGCTGACATAATATCTATAACATAAGGTAAATAATTTCTAAAGAAAATAATAAACGAAATTTACCTATGTTGCTTCCTATAAACTCCAATGCATTCCCGAGAAAGGGTAGAACTGGTGGGCCTGGTAAATGGGAAATAAGTTTGCGAATTCTTCTGGTTTTCCAAGATAGGTGCAACCAAACAAAAACAATAACAAATATGAAAAAGATAATAACGAATATTGCACTCATGTTTTATGTAGATTTTAAAAAACAAATTTAAAAATTAATCACTGTTACAAGAAATCTTAAGTCAAGGAGAACTAACAGTCTGGCTACCATGTAAGAGTTAAATAGATTTTATTTGCCCTTGATTAATTAGATTTTTTTCTATTGATCTTACTCTTACAAGAAGACTTATTGGGAGGCTTGAAAAGAATTTAAAATAATATAATCATAATAATAATAAAATCAATTTTCATCTTTTTCCATGTCTTTGTACTATTTCAGAACGTATAGGTAACAAATTTGAATTCATATTCACATCTAAAATAAATTAGAAATAACTTTTGTAAAACTTTACTGAAAAAGATCTGGGAAAAGCAGATATAGAGAATATTTCCATAACTAAGGATTATCGATAACCCAAAATTAATATTTCAAATTTTAAACTATGGTCAGACCTACTTTAAATACATAAAACTTTCCTTCTTTTGACTTTGATGTATTACAACAGCAACTTTAATTTTGCTCCCCTTAACCAGTTAACAAAATAGTATTTTGCCTCTGGAAGGAGGAAAAGTACTCATTTTGTGTTCTCGAGAAGAAGAGTATCACTTTGCTCCCTGATTGCCCCCAAAAATCGTAAAAAATCAGAATAAAAGAATTACTAAAACCTTACGTTCTTATAAAATTATTAAAAGTTGTATACAGGGTGTCTCATAGCCCCTGCACTAGACTTTACCAGCGCATTTCTGATGGCATTTAAAACAAAAAATCTTAATAAAGTTTTTTGATTAGAGAAAGTTCAGATTTTTAATAATTTTGGCCATTTTCATAAAAGTACGTATAATTGATGTTGGTCAGGTGTTAAGTCGAAAAGGATTAAATGCAAGGCCTTTAGAAATTGATACCATCAGTAAAAACGTGACATCTGTTGAATTAGTACAAGGATGCAGACGGTGCAAATTCCATTTTGTTGAAAGAACTTAAAACTATTAATCCGGAGGATTCCCTGTGTTCTAATAGGAAACGCAGACAGAAATTACATTATTTTAATACTGACCCATTTAATGATATCATTAAATTTGATTTGTTATTCGTTAATAAACATAATTAAGTAAAGACGATAATTTAATCTATCCATCAATAGGCATTGTTATTTTTTATTTATTATTTATTTTATTGGAAGTCGAAAATCTAAATACAGTAAGTACACAGTTCTTTTAGTAAAACCTTTATTTTTTATGTTTTGATAGAATGACTTTGATGGATGGTAATTTGTTTGCATAGTATCAAAAACAATGTCTAAAAAATAAGTAAACACTGTTATACTATTTTACTAAAAACTGCAGTGTGAGGGATTTGCAAATTGCTAGGCCCTACCTTGGCCGAGTGTTTACAAACATAATATGTACTCAAAATAAAAATTGTCGGCGGGGTTGTTTTGATTATTTTAGTACTAATGCAGCTCTGTCCAATTATTAGTCACAATTCTTAGGAATATTTACGGTATCTACAGTGATGATTTTAGTGCTTTTCACTAGAAATTTATTTATTACATAGTATGTACTTTCTGGGAATAAATATTATTTTAAATAAAAAATAGTAGGAAATAATACAGTACAGCATGCCCAAAAAAATAACACAACTGACACGCGGTTATCAGAAACAAAAATCTAATAATCAAAACACATAATACTACTAATAGAATACTAAATTACCTTACAGCAAATTTTCGAAAATATCTTATTTAATTTACTGTAAACAAAATTAATATGAAAATATATTTTTATTCACAGACCTTCTTGTATTACACATAATAGGGGTTAACGTACCTATTAAAAAAATATGAAATTGTCGTACAAAGCAGTAATCACAAAACAAAAATACCGTTTTTGAAACATAATATCAAACACAAGTACGTTTCTTATTTATTTATCTGTTCTTATTCCACGAAACACTTGACCAAAATAAAGACGGGTTATTACTTTATTATGATAGCTTGCACATTCTCGAAAACAACTAAGTAGTATTGTTTATTACCTTGAACTTTAAAATATGTGTCATGTGCATACATGCTATTAAATTTGAAAACATTAGGCTGAACTTCGATGCCGTTTTTCTTCAAAAGTATAGAAGTACGAGAAAAATGGTATATAGGAATTTTCTTTTTTTAATGTTTATCTAACCAGTGGCAAAGTCTGACTACGTCTTAATGGGACACCCTGTGTACATGTCTTTATTAAAGGTAATAGAAAAAAATGATATGTACAACTCAGGAAAAAGTACCTTTTTTCCTCGTGTATTTGTTCTGACCAAATTTATCCTCGAAAGAAAAACTCCAACTTACCTTCCCTAATGAACAAATATATATTGTTTTTAATAGCGGTGGCAATTTTGCATTTGGGCACATTACAGGTTGAAAAAGGGGCAAAATTGTCCGTAATGGTTTTTGTAATTTTTTTGTTTAAGACTTGCAAGGCAGATAATGAAAAAGATTTTTGAAGGCTTTGCGATTTACATTTTTTTGATACTCTCTTTGTCGTTTTGAATCTTACATTTTCCGAAGCACTGAACCCTCCTCCGAAAAAATGTGCTTTCTTGAAAAAGCTTTCCCCACATGAGTCATCCATCGCGGGTGACCTGGATTCGTGGTCGTACTGCTTTTACTGTTTTTTGTAGTGGTGTGTCCAAGAGACACACTATGCCCGCCTACGTTAACATTTGAGCTTGCGTAAAGAGGACTCATCTCTCCGCCCTTTTGATCTCTTCTGGAATTTAATAGATGGTGAATGGTAGTCCTCTCTTGGTATTTAATGTATTTAATGCAAAACAAAGACTATGACAGAAGTTTACAAATTCTGTCGAAATAACTGAAGAAATAATTTCCAGTGTAACTAAAATAAGTGCATACTTATCCATATAAGTATTTACTATTTAATCTATTTATTTATTCTTGTTTATAAATTGTTATGGGAACCTTTTTTATATGTCAAGCACCTTCTTAATTACAAGCATGTAGTAAATCACTACATTTACACTCCGATATAAAAAAAGAACTGAATTATTTGTAAGCTTATCGAAAAGAAGGTGGTCAACTTAGTCTGCAGAGAAAAAATGGGACTTGTTAGTATCCTTGCAATGATGACCTATAACATATCTCAGCTACAGAAATCTGTCCAGAAAGGTGATTTTTTCTTGCAGCCAATTGCAGAACCAGATCAACGATTCGAGAAAATCTATCCGGACCTAAGAGATTAAGAGATGCTACGGCTAGTTCTGTAATAAATTTCTTTGTGAGTACCTGGATAGCACGCTTTGGAGTTTCCAATTATACTACCACGAACAATACTCAAATTTTCCATTCTCATGTATGGAATCGCTTCAACGCACATTAGGAATTAAATACATTCAATGTACTGCATTTTATGCTATCAGACAAGGAATCATCGAACGATTCAACCGCACTCTCAAACAAACCATCCACATAACTGGTATTTTGTCTTGGTTAAAGAACCTACAATGGATTATGCTTAGTTTACGAGGTACGGTAAAATCTGACTTGAATACTTTACCTTCGGGAATATTGTATGGAACTGCCCGACGATTACCTGAAGATCTTCGTGAGAATTCTGCCTCAATTCTCCAGAATCAAAAAAATTTTTTTTTACAAAGACTTATAAATTAACTTCTTTCATTCCCAAGGCTTTACATACATAATTGCACTCGCGAGTTACATATAGCTCTAATTTCTATTACATTAAGTCACTTTTTACTTAAATTATCTATAAATATTTTATGCAGTCGAATATGCTGCAATTTATTCTCATATTTCATTTAATGTAACTGTTAAGTCAGTTCTGGAGTGCCAAGGTCTTCTCGACCCTGAGCACAATCTAAATATAGCCACGTTTATCAAGTCACGTTCGCTATGCATTTCTACTTGCACGGACGTTCCTGGAATCGTATAAAAGTCAAAGCAAGGGCAGCATCAAACAAACAAACCCACACCCTGGAAGTACTATAACGGTAGGTGGTTTACCAGAAGTTATATTTAGTGTTGGAGTAAATAAAAAACGTGTTCATTTATGATATCTTTTATTAATTCTTATTTATTTTTGTAGATATGGCAATCACTTAGCATCCAATGCCTTCTTGAGGTAATATGTATGTAATGACTGTTTTTATGAATGAATATCATTACATGACACCCCGGGTAAAAAAAGGCTGAACCTGTACCAAAAGAAATGAGCCATGAGTCAAAAGGGCATTTAATGCATTCCTCAACAAAAAAATAGCATGCATTAATGTCGTACTTGTATGTATCGGCATGTTTAATGTATACTAGCTACAAAGAAATTGAGGTCGTTTGCATCTTTTCAATAAATTCTCTACATGATATGACAATAAAACTTATGCTAAGGATTAGGTGCTAATAATCAAAGAATTGAAAGTCCTTATTTTTAAAAGTAAAAAAAGGTATTGCTGAAGGCGGAGTAATATGACAAACTTAACCTAAGTAAAACAAACTTGGCAAATACACAATTGAACACTTGAATTAAAATTGAATAATTAAATTGAACATATAACACTAATTTTCATTATTAGGTGCAGTTCATCTCTTGAAGGTATTCTTTCTAGAATGAAAAGAGAATGCGAATGAAAATTTTATTCATCTAAAATAAGCAGGCTTAAGTCTGTCTATTGATACGGGTTGATCTAGTCCATCTAGCATAAAATACTTTGCAGTTCTGTTTATTACTTTATAGGGGCCGACATAGGTGTCTTTAATGTTTAAGTCATGTGTATTATTTCTAACATAAACATGTGTACATTTATGTAATTCTTTGGGAACGAAAGAATTTGATTTATATGTCCCTGTGAAAAAAATTTCTGATTGTGCATACGATATTTCATTTGACGAAGAAATTGAGGTGTGCGGAAATCTTCATCGGGTTTCTTTTCTTCAAAGAAATCTCCGGGTAAACGAAGTGCAGTTCCGTACAACATTTCTGCCGGTGAAACATCTAATTCGGATTTTATCGTAGCTCGTAGACTAAGTAATACCCATGGTACGTTCTTTAACCAAGAAGATATACCACTGGTGCGTATGGCCTGTTTGAGTGTACGATTGAATCTCACAATTATCCCTTGGCTTATGGGATGATACGCGGTGCAAGTAATGTGTTTTATCCCTAATGTATTTGTGAAATGCTTCCATAAATGAGAATGGAATATTTGAGCATTGTCTGTTGTTATATAATGGTGGATTCCAAAGCGTGTTATCCATGTGTTGATAAATGAATTTATTACTGTAGCTGCCGTAGCATCCCTTAAAGGAATAGCTTCTATCCATCTGCTGAAGCGATCTATTATGGTCAATAAGTACTTATAACCTCCTGAAGGTGGCAAATGTATTAGATCAAAATGAATTTTTTGGAAAGGTTGATCTGGTTCTATAATTGGTTGTAGAGGAGCTTTCGTGTGACGAATCACTTTGTGGCGTTGGCAATCAGTGCAGGAAATAACTCATTTTTTATATCTTGGTTCATAGAAGACCATAGATAACGTTGGGAAATCATTTTCCTTGAACCTCTGATACCAGGATGCGCTACATTATGTAGTTGTTGAAACAACTAATAGCGAAATTGTTGATGAACGTAAGGTCTGGGACTTTTCTTGCTTACATCCGCCCAAATAGGTGATTGACCGGGATTTTGAATTTGAACCAAATTGAAATTATTGCACTCTCGAAGATGTTGTAGTTCTTCGTCCGTTTGTTGGGCACGAGAAATTTCCTCGTAATTAATTGAAGAATCGGGCATATGAATAAGTTGCACTTTTGTTAATGCGTCAGCGGCAATATTTTGTTGTCCTTGAATATGTCTAATGTCACTAGTATAATGGGAAATATATTCAAGTTGACGAAATTCGCGTGGCAAGTATGCATCACTATTGTTCTTTATTGCCGTACATAAAGGTTTGTGGTCAGTATAACATATATATGAAAGTCTCTGCACTCAACATAATACCGGAATTTTTTTAGCGAAAAGTAATTTGCTAAAAGTTCGCGTGAAAAAACACTGTATTTTTGTTCCGTAGGGGTTAGTTTACGTGAACAAAATGCTAATGGTTTCCACATGCCATTATCCAGTTGCTGGAGTACTCCTGCAATTGTGGTAGATGAACTATCAGCTGCAATATTTGGTGCGTCGAGTTTAGGATGTGTTAGTAGTGTAGCATTGATTAAAGCATTTTTAGCATTGTTATAAGCTTGTACTTGATTGCTATTTAATACGATAGGTTTTTGAGAGGCTTTGCCTGGTATAACAAGATTATTTAGTGGTGCTAATATTTCAGCGCAGTTTGGAATGAATTTATGATAATACAAAACAAGGCCAATAAAATTCCTAAGGTTCTTTTGATTAGTAGGCAATGGAAATTCTGCAATTGCTTCAACTTTTGTAGTTTGTGGTTTAATTCCGCTAATATTTACAGTGTGTCCCAAACATTCAATTTCTGAGACACCAAATTTACATTTATCCACATTTACTAGAAGCCCATTGTCTCTCAATCGTGAAAAGATTTGTTGCATATGATCAAGATGCTGTTGAGCATCTTTACTAAATATTAAAATATCGTCTACGTAAAAAAATATAAAAGATAGTCCTGATAATATTGTATCCATGAATCGGCTCCACGAGCTTGCTGCATTTCTTAAACCAAAACACATCCTTTTGAATTGGAAGAGGCCTAGCGGTGTGGTAATTGCTGTCTAGTGAACATCATCAGGGTGAATGGGGATTGCATAGTACGCCTTCTTCAGATCTATTTTGGAGAAAATGGTAGCGCCTTCTATTTTCCGGGTGAAGTCACTTAAGAATGGTGTTGGATATCTGTCAGGAACTGTAATTGAATTCAACCGCCTATAATCTCCGACCATTCGATAAGGTTCCGCTGATGGTGTGTTCTTCTTATTTGGCACCAGGTGGATCGGTGTGGACCAATCGCTAGCTGATCGTTCAAGAACACCTGCTTCCATGAGCTCGTTCAAGTGTTTTTCTAGAAAGAGTAGTTGATTAGGATTTAATTTTCTAGGCTTAGCTCTAACAGTAGAATTAGTTTCTGTGTCAATTTTATGAGTAATCGAATGTTGGGTAGGTCTGTTGTAATTAAAGGGTTGTAGTAATTCAGAAAACTTCTTATGTAATAGGTTTGTGTAGACATTGCGATCATCGTTATTGTTACCAATTTCTGAGGATACCTGTGTAGGTAGAGAAAGGTTAGTAACAACGGTACTGACCTGGTCAGCATGATCATTAAGATCATTAGAAGACGTGTCTGCAGCTTTTGTCGATGTCAAATTAGATGTGACAGTCTTATTGACACAATCAATATTTAAATTATTTGTTTGTAAAAAGTCCAAACCAAGGATAGGAAATGTGACATTAGCTATCAAAAATTTCCAGGGTTGGCGCTGTATATAAGAAATGTCAAAGTCAAGTGTCAAATCTACTGTACCTAATATGGGAATGTTCGTATTGTTTGCAGCTTTTAGGTTATCAGTAAAATTTTGCTTGATTGTATTTTGGAACAACTTAGCTATTTTTGGTGTCTTTATTGAATATGGGGATGCAGTGTCAACGATAAAAGAAATATTGTTTATTGTATCTGTTAATTTGATGAAAGTTGACGATGCATTAGGACAAACTTTGCCTAGCGTCATTTGAAATAGCAAAGCTGACATTTAGTTTCTTTGTCTAATAGGAACAGTTGCCTGTACATTTACGGGCATTGTCTTGGAACCTAGCGTGGTAGTAGCACAGTCTAGATACCTTTGAACAGTCAGCACTAGTAGCAGTATTAACTCGTAGTTTATAATTTGTTGAAACACGAGGGATTGACGTGCGAACATTTTGAATTTGCTTTAGTTTGCCAGAAAGGTTTTGTACTTGATCGGTTAGTTGGTCAATCTTATGTTGTAAACTTGTATGTAACTGATCAGGTTTTGGAGTCTCGTGTAATTCGTTTCATCATCAAAGTTCAAGTCCTTTGACAGTGTTCTAATGTTAGTTACCAATTCTTTGACTTTACCGCTGAATGTCAAACTATCCAGGAGTTTTGAAATTCGCAAAAGGAGTGAGCTTACATGAAAATTTTTAATGGCATTTTTCAAAACAGAATACGGTTGTCTGCGAGGTACGTTTACTATGAGATCTTGGTGGTTAGTTATAACATCATTTGGCAAGTTCAAGGTTAGAATATCATATCGTATGCGTTCATCGTTTATGTTGAGACGAATAAAGTATCGGTCCAATAAAGCTAACCAGAGGTGCTTTCCATTGGGCTGATTTACTGATCTGGTGTTACCCTAGGATCATCTGGTTCGCTGATTTGTTGTTCCATTGGCCCTGGTTCATGATGATCCAAGCTGATCTGTATTACCTCTCCCCTTGCCCTTCAAGTACCTAGTTTTTGAAGTGTGTATAGTGATCTGTGGAGGGAAATAATATCAGCTGATTGTGATTTTTGAAATAATAACCTCCAACAATCTGAAAGATTTCTCATTTTCATTTGAAACATATTATTATGGTTGGTAGGTACTTAGGTAGTTATAGTTAATAAACTCAACAAAGAAATTATATTAATTCAGATTGTTTTTTGTACTATTTAGAACTGTTGTAATTAAAGATTGCTGTTCCCAATTGCAATACCAGGATGAGTTTCTCATTAGATTTGTTTGCACCTGACACTAATTGCCATTATCGGCTTCTTGTAAATGAGGAAGATTTCAACAGAATGGTAAGTATTAATTAAAATAACATTCAGATATTTAAAATCGTGTAAAAGAATGCAATACCCGTTACGAAAATTTTTAGGAATGAGTTTTATTATCGGAGTTACTTCTCTGTGTGTTTCCTTATACAAAACCTATTTACTATTAAGCACATCCAGTTGTGCAGTAGCTTGATAAATTATACAGTTTTCTGCTTTAAACGAGTTAAATTAAATTAATGTTATTTTAATTTTCAGATGTGAAATTGCAGTTTTCTTCAACTTGAATTGAACTGAGTTTAAGAGCGCAGAAAAAAACGCTTTAAGGTAATATAGATAAGATGCTCTCATTATCAAAATAAATCATTTTGTTTTCTTTGTATAGACCATTGGTGATCATCAAGAATTCCTAAAGAAGCACTAGATTTCTCTATTAGTATTTAGTATTAAATAAGTAGTATTTAACTAGAGGACGTTTGAACCAGTCTAAGAAGTGGTTTAGACATGATAATCTCTCTCTGGTTGGGCATTGTAGTAGTGAAAGTATTGTAGTACTACACTACTATGAGTTAAACATTTTTTTACTTATCTGTTTTAATAACTTGTTACTTAACCTGTTTTTTAATAAATAAATTCTATATCTGATATATTTTTTTTATTGGTGATTACAATTATTTTTTAATTGAGAACATTGCATGAATGGATGAAGTTAAAAAAATATTGTTTTTAGAATATATATTTCAAATAAAAAATTGTTATAAACATTTGGTCTTTCAATTCGAAGATGACATCCATCGATTGCTCCCAGAACGTTGTTTATGGCTTTCGGTTTCTGCAATGCGCTAACAGTGGTTGCAACTCGTTCATTAGTTGGCCATCGAATATATTGTGTCCTTAAGGACAAAATAAAATTTAAAACCCTTAACAGTACTCTGCGAGCTGAACTTGAGGAGACGTTAAATCTATCAGAAATTTGCCTGAATGTTTCATTATTCACCAAATACCATAAAGTGAGAAGCAATGATTCTTCAGCGGAAATCTTTTCTCTTCTCCATGCTCACCAGTAGGTATGAAATTACTTGATGCTAAATAACCTGAATAATAATGAAAATGGTTAACATTTACCATTCTACAGATGCTGTAATACTAACCAATTAATATTTCAGCCGTAGTCCTTGTAATTCTAAAATGGCTTTGAAGTTATATCGCTATACTCCTTAACAACTAGCACAATATATCCTTCAATTTTTGGGATAGGTTGGGGTTTTTTTTATTAAATTATTTTCCAAATCACTGTCGCTAGATTCGTTGCTGCTGCTGCTATCATCTGATGCGAGTGCTGATGTTAGAAACATTATATTTTCCTGTAAGAAACTTTTAATATAACAGAGTCTAATGTATTTTTACCCTCATTTATTTACGTTATTCATAACTGCAACAGTCTCACTCTTATAATAGCAATGAAAAAGTTACTTGTTTTGTTGCTATAGGTTAGGTTTTCACAATCTGTCAAGATTGTGATCTAAAGTTGTTTCATTGGCAAATTATTATGAACTGATCTTAAGATGACCTGATCATATAGAACTGGATCAGTCGATTAACCCAATGGAAAGCACCTCAGGATTCTATATTTGCATTGTCAAATGTCGGAAATGGAATATGAACAGCCATATTTAATATGAAATTGAATTAAGTTATACTTATCTTGATTAAAAAAGGTATATATTCCAATATTGGTTCAGAATCGATAAGCTAGCGATTGTCCAATCAATCCAATTGTAGATGCCCTAGTTGGTTGATGCAGAACTAAATGCTGTTAGTTGTATGCAGAGGAACCGACTAGCACGTATTGGAAGCAGGACACATTATAGCTTGGATCAGATCTACTGATGTGTTCGATTCTTCTTCGTCACGTCAGCAGATCTGATCCAAGCTATAATGTGTAGTTATAACGGTAGGTGGTTTACCAGAAGTTATATTTAATGTTGGAGTAAATAAAAAACGTGTTCATTTAAGATATCTTTTATTACTTGTTATTTATTCTTGTAGCTGTGGCAATCACTTAGCATCCAATGCCTTCTTGAGGTAATATGTATGTAATGCAGTGGCGTGCGGTCCATGGAAGCAATGGAAGCAATGCTTGCCTTGAGAATTTATTAAAAATAAAAACAATGCTAACAAAAATACTTTTATAAAATTATGGTTATCGTTTATTTAAATTGAAATATTTATCAAATTTAAGCTCAATATCAACTCTGTACAGGAAATAGTATAATTATTTAGAGTACTATTTTAAATTAGGCTCATTAAACTTGCACGGAAAGGTAATACCGATTCAAATGTGATACATACACTTCATATAAGCACTGTTTACAAATGCTCTTCTCTTAACCTTGGCGTGATGCTAGTTTTATTTATTTTGCCTATATGCAAATTTCAAATAGCATTATCGTCACGACTGCAAATTCAACTGCTTCGGTGAAAGGTTCGAGTACCTTCGATATAGCCGAATTGGGACGATTTTTTGTTCAGTTTGTAAATTATTAATAAGGAATTTTTCGCATACAGTTTTGGAGAGAAATTACAAATTATTAAGAAAGGCAGATCAAAACCAGATCTTTCAAATTTAACAACAAAGATTAAAAACCTGTACCGGTATTTTGCTAAGAAAGACCGGAAAATTGATACGTAGTAGTAGTTTTTTTTAAATAAAGAATGATAGTCAACTAATTCCATAAATATAAAGTGTAAAAGTGCTTCTTTGAAAAACTTTTAAGCTTAATAATTATAACACTGTTTTTTATTGTACCTAGTAGGGGTGGATCCAGAGAAGTAGTTTGAGGGGGAAATCTTTGGAAAAATAATTGTTTTAATAAATAATAATTAAACAAACATTATTTGTTTCTATTCTATGTAAACTTATTTCTAAATTGGGGGGGGGGGTTATTCCCTCCCCGTTAACGTACCTGTACCGCCTGTACCTAGGTGTATTATAATTAAAATCGTGGTTGCTTCCCTAGCCTAAATTCTCACCGCACGCTACTGATGTAATGACTGTTTTTATGAATACCAGCTATAAAGGCAGGTTCGAGCGGTAACGTACCAGACCACCGAGCAACGAAAGTTGAAGTGATTTAATACGTAGAGTCAAATTTGTCGACTTAGACATATTTGTGTATTTATCAATAAATACTGTTATTAAATTCTGGCCTCCAAATTTTATTATATAATTCGCGTTTTTATAAGAAACGATACCCATGACTTAGGAATCAAAGATAAATTATACCGGGCCCTATAAAGTGTTAACAAGGACTAATAAATATTTGGTACCGGATGGTTTGCATCAACCAGTTTCAATAGATAAGCCAAAGCCTGCTTATTTTGAAATTCTGTATTACGTGTCCAATATAAAAAAACATTAAAAACATGTTAAATAAGAATTATAAAAATTCAGCAATTACATAACTATGTATCACCAATCTTTTATTAGGTTGTGACATCTTCGCCTTTATGATTTAATAAACCAACCAAATTAAGAGAAAACAAGATAGTTTCCGATATTTGGTCTACTTTTGCGGTTCCTAATTAAACAAGTCACAACTGAGTCGCACATTGAGGTATTTTACCAAATTCTAGCTTCTAAGAAGACAATGAATTTTGAAAGGATAGTTTATTTGTTCGGTAGCATTTGTTTTCCATCTACACTCTAGAATAATGCCTACATTACACCAAATTGCAGATGATAATAAGTAACGTAAAGATTTTTATGATTGGGTTGGTTAATTGTATTTAAAAATAAAGCTATGGAACTGTGAAGTAGTCTTTGCAAACTCTTTCAAGAAGGTTTCGAGTTAACCAGGTAGACTTTAAGCTTCAAGCAAATTTTTAACAACATACCATTTAAAGGAGAGAGCTGCTAATGTTTAAGCCAATAGTATGACTAAAAAATACTATCAGTTGAATGAATTCTACGAAGATTGAAAATTTCAAGACTATACTCTCGATCTTAAGTCTATATTGAGAAGGAAAACGATGTTTGCTATCAGTTTCACTTGGAATCCAATTTTAGTTTTCATGTGGTCTTCGTCTTTAGCGATGACTTAGATACCAAACAATTCTTGCACGCTATTATAGGATGAAAGAAGGTTTTTATGTATAAATTAATTTTCTGTGTATCACGGAACATTGATTTACATTACATTTACAAGCTACGATAGCTTCAAATTGCGCGTCGACTCTGTCCTGAAGAGTATCATTCATAAACCTTACTCATGTAAAAGATCGAAGCTTGATACATCAAGCAGCCAGACTAACTCCAAGAGCAGTTAAGAATAAAGTCGAAACTAGATTTTAAAAAACTTCTTTTGGCAACAGCTTTATTTTGTAACGATGTTGTCGATGGTACCTTTTTCTTCATCTCAGACTATTCCTGATATTTTTTTGAATATTATAATCCAATGACCACGATACTCCAGATGACAAAGTACGGGAGAATTATAGAGGGCAATGAAAAAAGTGTAGTTTTAAAAACTGGTTTATCTTTATGATATAACTCAGAACCCGATAGGATTTATGATTTATTTATTGCTTAAAATATGAAACCCCTAAGTCTTTTGCGTACGTTCGTATATCCAGTAAAGCGTCCCCAACTGCTATTAAAGGTAAATATCGTAGTTTTTCTAGAAAATGATATTAAAGTGCATTTTTTGACATTAAAGTAGAGACTAGAGATGATTATTAGCAGACCATTCATTAAGTCTGGCTAGATTCGTCTGCAGTTGTGTATAGTCTGTTAATAATTTAGTAGTCTTATCAATTTCTAAATCGTCTGAATAAATCGTCTAAAGCCGATAATAAGAAGAAAAATCTAACTTGTTTAGCAGATTGCGGAAAATTGCATATTGTTTGTGATTTTGTAAATCTGAAACTATTAACTGTAAAAGTTTTTGGACGAACCATAAGCATGCAATTTTTAAAGAGGAATGTCGTGGTCTACTTTATCAAAAGCCTTCTAAAAATCCGTATACACATCAACTTGGAAGGAATTACTAAAAGCCTCAATTATGTCAGGTGTGAATTGAACTAAGAAATCGTAGCTATTTTAACGATCAGACATAAACCCATGCTGGTTGGGTACTATGCTTCTTTTGGCATGATTAAACAAATATTTGTGCAATACCATTTCAAAAACTTTCAAGGGAGTAGACAACAATGCCACAGGTCTATAGTTCTATAGAAAATCTAACGAGTCGCCCGATTTGTGGATTGGGCACACTTTTATTGTTTTCAAGCTTCTGGAAAAACGGAAGTAAACAACATAACAGTAGGTATTGCGTGCATTGAGCGTGGGAAAATTTTGATGACCGTGGGAACCTAATTAGCATAATTAATTGCTCTAATTAAATTGATTGCTCTAATTAATATGCAAATGAGGCGCGAATTAAATTTATTGCTCTAATTAATATGCAAATGAGGCGCGAATTAAATTTTTGCTCTAATTAATATTCAAATGAGGCGCGAATTAAATTTATTGCTCTAATTAATATGCAAATGACCCGCGATCTAATTAATATTCAAATGAGGCGTGGTCTAATTAAATGCGCGAATTAAATGCGCGAATTAAATTAATTGATCTAATTAAATTAATTCACGGTATCATTTACATATCTCATCCCCCATTTACATATATCATTTCTCATATACATGCCCGAATTAAATTAATTGATCTAATTAAATTAATTCACGGTATCATTTACATATCTCATCCCCCATTTACATATATGATTTCTCATATACATGCCCGAATGAAATTAATTCACGGTATCATTTACATATCTCATCGCCCATTTACATATATCATTTATCATATACATGTCCGAATTAAATTAATTGATCTAATTAAATTAATTCACGGTATCATTTACATATCTCCTCTCTCATTCCTCATATGCATGCGCGAATTAAATTAATTCACGGTATCATTTACATATCTCATCCCCCATTTACATATATGATTTCTCATATGCATGCCCGAATTAAATTAATTCACGGTATCATTTACATATCTCATCCCCCATTTACATATATCATTTATCATATGCATGCCCGAATTAAATTAATTCACGGTATCGTTTACATATCTCCTCTCTCATTTACATATATGATTTCTCATATGCATGCTCGAATTAAATTAATTCACGGTATCATTAGCGTATCTCATCTCTCATTTACATAACTGATATCTCATTCTGTACATCTCATTTTTATATATTATTTGTCTCACCTCTCCCTCATAAATTTATTTTAAAATAAATCAGTCCTATTTGATATTTATCTATAGGTCGTCATGTAATTCTGCGAAAACAATTTAATATGTAGAAACGTAATAATAATAAAAATTTATTTTCAACTATACAAAAGTAACTCTAAAGCTACTGTCAATCAACTGTCGGATTAGCTCTGGTGCATTAGACTTGTTTAGATATACGGACATTTAGTTTGAAAGAAAACAATTAGGGTCGTTATGATTTCATAAAATTTTATTTAAATGAAACGTTTAAGAATATAGAATACTGTAGAGCATTATTTTGAAAATTCAAAAAAAAACATTATCTATAGCTAAAACTGTTTAAGAAATAACTTTCAAACTAAATGTTTTTGCATGAAAATACGTACAAACTAATTAGCCAGGTTGTCTTCGACATTCTTTAAAACTGCTTTCAACCATAAATAAACAAACGTTCTTACGAATGACTGACTGAAAGGAATTTAGATTTTATAAATAATTTGTTAAGAGATCATCATCTTAAAACCGGCATAAATTATTGTTTTAAATGACAATTACTCACTCCTGCTCTATATAAAACGTCATATATAAAATTAGAGATTATCTCTATTTCATTATTATTATCTTAGCATCTTTTCATTTACAATTATCTAGTAAAAATGTATTGTTTAATACGACAGACAAAGGAATTTAGTGAGTTAGTCATAAAGAAACTTAAAACAACTATTATCAACACAGCTATCCAGAGTTTAACAGTGTATATTTAATTTAATCAGGTAAGTTATTATGATTTTATGTTTAACGATCTTTCCACTACTGTTTACCTGCTATATCTATAATATGTAAATGTTCTACATTTGTTTATGTAAACTAATCATTTGAACTTTTAGATTACATCTCATTATCCTGTGTTCGAGGTCGATCATCAAAGTATAATTTCCTGCTTCTTTGAAATCAATCATGTAAGTTGCTTTTATTTTAACGATGTTGTGTAAACTTATTTTGAAATTTATTTTAGACTGACTGCAGTTTTCCAATCTGATAGAATGTCTGCTGAAAATTATCAAGTTGACAGTGTTGATAGCGACGTCGACGACAATCTCATTTTTATATATTATTTGTCAGCTCTCATCTCCCTCTCTCATAAATTTATTTTAAAATAAATCTTATGTTGTCATTCCTATTTGAGGATATCCATCGTTTGACTAATGTCTATTTATTAAAACAAATAAGTTATGAAATGAAGCAGGGAGTCTATTCAATGAACATTACCTAATACTTTTTCTGATTCTTCTTCTATCCTATAGATCTGCAGTTAGAAACACGGGCCAACGAACTCCATAGCTTAACCCCGAGATCACGGAGCTTGTCTTTTAAATTACTAACATCTAACTCTGAATGTCATACAGAGCTATCAACTAAATCATATACAGCTTTTGCTTAATTGCACGAATAACTCGTTCAACTATTGAAGTCTTAATCATGGAATACGTCGAGTAATGATTTATGTTGTATTCATTCATTAACTTTAACTCGATATATGCGAATTCATATATGAGAGAAATGTTATATAAGTCAATACAGCTCTATAACTATCATTTATTGAGCTACACAAAGAGATTTATATCTACGCTAAACTAAAGATTAATAGAAGTAATGCATTCCTGATATCATAAGATAACGATAAAACACATGATTATTCTTAGACTAAGGCCTAATTTAGGTAGTCAAATTGTAGGTAGTCGAATTGTAGGTACATATCATGATGTGGTATCATACAATTATATTCTAGTAAGAACTGTAATAAAGTCACTGCTATAAATAACAACATTCTTTATCACGATCATCTATCATTATCAAATCATCTAATGTCATGCAGAGTTAGCAGCTAGCTCCTAAGTTCGTATATGCGAGAATCGGTATTATATAATACACACACCAGTCTACATTCATTGTTCTAATATTGATAGGAACTTTCTAGAATCTATAAATTATTATAAATGTCTTAACAGAATAAAAAAGGGTGAAATGAATATAACTTATAGGATTTAATCAAACTAGAAAAATATCGATATATCCTACGTTGAGAAAACAATTATACTATGTAAGCATAGATACGCTACATATGATTGCGAGCCTGAGTATAAGCATAAACCCTATACTACAGATTTTTATCCTTTTTCATTATATCTACTACAGACGAGGTGAAGAATAGGTACATTTAACATGCGTATGCTACAATTATCTAATTTCTAGTTTTCTAGACGTAATGTAATTTTGAACGGATTTTAACCCTTTTCGATATATCTACTACCCTCGTAAGCGATTTCTACATATACGTTCTTATTGTTTATATACCATATAGATATTCGTAGCATCTAAAGTAAACTCTTATTTAAACGTTATTTTACAATATATCATACATTTCAGCAGCTCGTATGATTATCCGTCTCTATCGTAACCCGGTATGTAAGGACATTATGTTAAATACTATCTCATACATGTAAATAAACATTTCTTTAAAGAGTTTGTTAGGTCACCTAATCTGTTATAATATTACTATGATATTAGATCTCACCGATTACAGTTTTACCATTAGGACATACTTAGTAGGTTATATGCGCTAAGTAAAATAATAAACAGATATTTCGAAAATTTTATGCATTCTTGAGAGAACAGGGTATAATATTTAAAAACACACTGTAGAAAACATAGCAGCAGAGAAACCTGTTAACTTTTATGTACTTTATTTTGCTATTCAACTGGACCCTAATTATGATTAAATGAGAAAACATGTTATCAATCTGTTCAAAATTCGAATGTCTAGAAAAAATGGGTAGCTTTTACTGAATATACGAAGAATACGTTTTAGGTATGTATTGAGATACATAACATTTCTCTCATATATGAATTTGTATATATCGAGTTAAAGTTAATGAATGAATACAACATAAATCATTACTCTACGTGTTCCGTGATTAAGACTTAAATAATCGAACGAGTTATTCGTACAATTAAGCAAAAGCTGTATATGATTTAGTATGTGATAGCTCTGTATGACATTCGGAGTTAGATGTTGACTCTATCAAGTTTTTA
The DNA here is from genome assembly GCA_929113105.1 of Agrypnus murinus. Taxonomy (NCBI): domain Eukaryota; kingdom Metazoa; phylum Arthropoda; class Insecta; order Coleoptera; family Elateridae; genus Agrypnus; species Agrypnus murinus. The sequence goes on from OV816025.1 coordinate 54,541,145, forward strand.
ATTTGCTGATCTGAAGCTGCTGAAGACCTTCACTTCTGAGGGGTGGGAGCATTCTAGATCTTGCTACCGTATATGTTTAACATAAAAATAAATGAAAAACTATAAACTTGTTTTATCGTTTTATTTATAAAATTTTAATAATAATATTAAATGTATACATTGTACGACATATTGATAGGGTAGGTGAATTGCAGGCATTTAGCAGGCCCGTGTTTCTAACTGCGGATCCATAGGCTAGACGAAGAATCAGAAAAAGTATTAGGCAATGTTCATTGAATAGACTACCTGTTACATTTCATACCTTATTCGTTTCGATAAACATACAGTCAGCATACGGTTGATATCCTTCTGTCTTTACTTTATCTAGGTAAACCAATCCTAGCGACAGAGTCTTATTCGCTATCTTCTGGTTGAGATCGACCACTTTATCTTCAGTAAGTTTGTCGATGAATCTTTTGGGTAGATATGTTATATGTTTTTCAGCGACAATGAACACCGCTCTGCGTCCGTCCCTGCAGGTGATAATTTTGACCTTTGATATCTCTGCTACTTCATTCACGTTGTATTCATGCAATTTCTTGACGGGTTTTGCTGTTCCGGCTGATTGGTTCAATTCGTTTAAAAATTCCATTTCTTACTGTAAGCAATCGTAAAACATTTACATATCAGGCAGTTTTAAAATATAAGCAACTCAAGATAAAACATACCTGAGTAGGTATGGCGGCAGTTGAGCCCTGCCCCTCCCTTTTTATGCAAATGACCCGCGATCTAATTAATATTCAAATGAGGCGTGGTCTAATTAAATGCGCGAATTAATATTCAAATGAGGCGTGGTCTAATTAAATGCGCGAATTAAATGCGCGAATTAAATTAATTGATCTAATTAAATTAATTCACGGTATCATTTACATATCTCCTCTCTCATTTACATATATGATTTCTCATATGCATGGGCGAATTAAATTAATTGATCTAATTAAATTAATTCACGGTATCAATTACATATCTCCTCTCTCATTTACATATATGATTTCTCATATGCATGGGCGAATTAAATTAATTGATCTAATTAAATTAATTCACGGTATCAATTACATATCTCCTCTCTCATTTACATATATGATTTCTCATATGCATGGGCGAATTAAATTAATTGATCTAATTAAATTAATTCACGGTATCATTTACATATCTCCTCTCTCATTTACATATATGATTTCTCATAAGCATGCGCGAATTAAATTAATTGATCTAATTAAATTAATTCACGGTATCATTTACATATCTCCTCTCTCATTTACATATATGATTTCTCATATGCATGCGCGAATTAAATTAATTCACCGTATCATCTACATATCTCCTCTCTCATTCCTCATATGCATGCGCGAATTAAATTAATTCACGGTATCATTTACATATCTCCTCTCTCTCTCTCATAAATTTATTTCAAAATAAATCTTATGTTGTCATTCCTGTTTGATATTTAAATATAGATCTACACTTCAACAATTAATTATGCGAAAACAATTTAACATGTAGAAACTTGTCGTTTCTCGATATTGTTTTTACCTCAGTTCCCAGAATCTGTTTTACAGGGATTAACTCTGAGTCATAGGGTTGTTTGTTATGATTCAACTTGATTGAAGATGTGCATTCATGCGCATGTGTAGAAATCGCTATAAAATGTATTTCGGCGAAAGGCTATTAGTCATTAGAGTGCAGCAGTTGATCGTGTAACAGTACCATGATGAGTTTAGGCAGTCCTGATTATTATTATCATCGCTATGGAGACACGTTTACAAGTAGTGCTGAAATGGGTAAGAAAGAAAACGGTTTGAGTGTGTATGTATACATTTGAATAATTTATTTCATTTTAGATCAACAGCATGATGAACCGGATCAATCTGCAAACTTATCAATTCCGGAACCAAGCAGTTATTTCCAGGGTCAAGACTACGAAGTGATGCATGAAGAAATAGGTATGTTTTAAAAGAACGAAATCCTTTGAATGTTACTGAATAATTATTTCTTGTTTAGGTCCGAACGAACCATACTATGCTGACGATGCATCAAGCTTACATGTACAAGGTACAGATAATGTAGCAACACCAGAATCGTCGTTGATTACCGTCTATCCGGGTGAACACATGCAGTTGTTAGGATCTGTACAATATCCTCTATTTGTCACGAGACCAAGAGAAGACTCTATTCATTTACATGATATCCTAGTAGGAATTATCCCGCCTGAACAGCCTAATGAATTTGACGTGACTGTTAAATTGGAATGTATCAACAACATATGTGAGCATGGTGAAATTATGTTAACGGAAAGTATATGGTCCGAATTGTATGATGTCCGAGTCGAAGCAATGTTCAAAGACTTCTTTTCCACGAAAATATGGAACGATAAAAAACTGAAATTCCATCTATGTACGAATCTTTACGTTGAGTATAATCATAGTGTTTTTTATGGCAACACGGTGATGATATGTTATGACCAGCGGAAGATAACGGTAAAAGACCACGAATTTCAAAGGATCATGCATCTAGCACCGCTTATTAATCAACATGCTCGTGTATTACGGCACATTAATTTCTCCTACTTCTACTACGCAAGTGTAGAGAACACGGCTGAAGGAGTAAGACGTCAGAAGAACATGTCAAACGAATCGATTTTATTCTCAGCCGAATTGTCGTGCGGTAACTACACGACGTTAAATTTAAAAGATCGCGGTGGATTGAACTCGCTCATTTTATTAGAGATAATAAAACTTTATCCATCAAAATTTATCAATGTCGTACACAGTCAGTTACAACCCAATCAGCAAGCACCGGCAGCGTCATGGCCAGCAATTCACGAGACATCAACAGATGTACCATAAGAAGCTGAGGATAATTGAATATAGAAATAGGTTAGAAAATTATATAAACGCTTTATATGTATTACGAAATGAAATAAAATCGTATTGTGTATTGAATAAGTTATATAAGAAATTTTCACGATTGTCTATTACAAATGTATTTAATAAAGAATAAACGTATAAAAAATTATTAGTGTTTTACTACCACTAGCAATAGTATGAGACAGTAAGTTTTCGCAGAGTATAAATAGAGATGCATCTGATCTCTTATCTCAGTACGTGATGTTGACTCACCAGGATAACAGTGTTGTTAACAAGCTCATTGACAGGCTCCCTATCGAACTACACCTGCCTTCTTACCAATATTGCGGACCCGGAACTAAATTATCTAAAAGATTAGAAAGAGGAGATAAAGGCATAAACCCCTTGGATCAGGCGTGTATGCAACACGATATTTCGTACGCTCAAAGTTCAGACTTGGATAGTAGACATAAGGCAGATCGTGTTTTAGAAGAAGCTGCCTGGAGACGTGTTAAAGCTAAAGACTCCAAGTTAGGGGAAAAGGCTTCAGCTCTGCTTGTAACTGGTATAATGAAGGTTAAACGAAAGTTAGGAATGGGCGTGAATAGGAAGACTAGTAGGAGAAAGACAAAGAAGATTGCAAATACAAAGAAAATTGTCACTTTTAAAGGAGGTATTTTAAAGAAGCTTGTAAGTACGGTAAATCGAGCAAGTAAGACCCTCACGGGGAAGGATTTAATACACCATGCGTTGAACGCAGCTAGAAGAATCATTAAAAACGTAGGAGGTAGGAAAAACGTTAAAGTACCTCGAATTATTCCGGTACCTACAGCTACAGGGGGTATTTTACCTCTCATACCAATTTTTGCTGGCCTCTCGGCTCTCGGTGCAATTATAGGAGGCGCTTCAGGCGTAGCAAAAGCTGTTAACACTGCTAATAGTAATAAGAGACAGCTAGAAGAAACTAAACGACATAATAAAAGTATGGAGGCTATCGCAATAGATAGAAAGAGAGGAAACGCTCTTTACCTGAAACCTTATAAAGTAGGCGGTACAGCACTGTATCTAAAACCGTACAGGTCAAAAAACTGAATAACCTGCCTCGGAGACCACTTACAAACCTAGATTTAATAAAACATGCTAAAGACATACCCTTTTTCAGAGGTGTCTATATGAGAACAAGTCTACCAAATAAACCTTTACGATTTGAAAGAGCTATTGTTAATCTCGATGATGCTGGAGGACCCGGTACGCATTGGGTAGCTTATAGAAAGGATCGAAATGTTGTTTCGTATTTTGACCCCTTCGGAGACCTAAGACCACCAGCTGAACTCGTGAAATATTTCGGTCCTCGTTGCAATGTATACTATAATGTTGCTCAAGAACAAAAGTTCAATACATACAACTGTGGACACTTGTGCCTGAGATTTTTGTATAAAAGAGAAATGTATGTATAACTCGAACAAGTATGGCTAGAACCATCACCGTGTACGGTAATGGAAATATTCTCTCTACCGGTAGTATTTATCCGAATATACAACTAGATCGTGAGCAATACAGATATTCCATAGGATTAGTTGGCCTATATACAAGTCATACGATACGGAATATATTTCCAGGGAAAAAAAAATTTTATTACGGAGATCAAGAGATAACTATCACAACCGGTAGTTACGAATTGTCAGAAATCGCTAACTATATAAAGAATCAAATTAATACGAGCGATCCTGAAGAAGGAGATTTACTACTACAAATCAAGGCTAACACTAATACAGGAAAGTGTGAGATTAAATCTGCCTCAACCGTTATAGATTTTAGCAAACCTAACAGTATAGGCTCTCTATTAGGATTTAACAATCGTATATTACTACCCGGTATCAGGCACGTATCAGATCGAATTGTCGATATACTCTCTACCCCGAACATCTTTGTAGACACGAATATTACAGGGGGTGCGTATAGAAATAATCAACCGTGTCATACAATCTTTGAATTTGGTCTCTGCGTACCACCTGGATACCTGATTGAGAAGGAACCAACACACGTGATTTACTTTCCTGTCACTGTCAGTGAAATTGATAATATTACCATCCGATTAGTAGACTCGAGTGGACATCTGGTAAATTTTTCTGAAGATACCTTCACAAGTATAAGACTAGAACTTAAACGTGAAAAATGGGAATAAACTTTAACTATAAAAACTATACCACGCATCATTCGAGGGTCATTCGTCTTCGTACACCGACTAGTGCGGACCTCTTACGTATAAAGTTATCTAAAGAGAATCGGCTGTTTCTTGAATCTCTAGGTTTTAAAGTACAACATCAACATGTCGAAAAGAAGTAAATTACATATTAATACAGAAAGCATCTTTGCTACTGATAAATTAAATATATTTCAAAAACCTCGTGTCGATACAGATATAATAAAAGAAGACTTCTATACCTATTTGCCGTTTACGTTAAATGTAAATCATTCAGACATCATTAGAATCACCATACAAAATTCGGATAATGTTTTAGCTTTGTACGATAGCTACATTTTTGTTAAAGGTACTATGACTCGAAAAGTCAACGTAGAATTCCTACCGGTAAACAATTTTGCTTACTTTCTGTTTGACGAAATTCAACTAATATTAGGTACGAATCAAATCATCGATGTGTGTAAACATCCGGGTATTACAAGTACTATAAAAGGTCTCGTTTCACACGGTGCCGAGGATCGGGCATTATCCAGTAGTGCATGGGGAATCGAACTCGAAAACGGAAATGGCCTGTTACATAATGCGGGGAATAACGTGTTCAATTTCACGTGTAGAATACCATTAAAAGATATCTTCGGGTTTGCAGATGATTACAAGAAAGTTATTCCTCATATGAGTTGTCAGTTAGTTTTGATACGTTCTAAGAATGATTTTAATTGCTATAAAAGCGCTGCTGGAGATGCAGGTACTGATATAGAAATCAAGATTGATAGACTGTCTTGGGAGGTTCCTCATATACTATTATCGGACGAAAGCAAGTTGAACTTAGTTGAGAGTTTGAGAGATAATTCTTTTATTATCATTCCATTTAGACGTTGGGAATTACACGAACTACCCTCGCTGGGAACTACTAAAAATCAGGTTTGGCGTATAAAGAATTCAAATGAATTGGAAAAACCGCGTTGGGTCCTTGTAGTTTTACAAGACGAGCGTCAGTTGGGTATAAGAATCGGTAACCCTACTACATTTACTCATTCGAACCTAGTCGATATTAAGCTGTATTTAAATTCGCAAGTGTTTCCACAGCAACGGTTAAATCTCGATTTCAGTAGTAAGGATTACATTCCTGCTTATTTAAATTATACACGCTTTCGCGAGAGTTACTATGATATAGGTAGAGGATCGACCGATAGCTGTTTAATCGATTATTCAAAATTTGAAACATACCCGGTTTTTGTAATTGATTGTTCAAGACAGATAGAAAGTTTTAAAGATTCCACTGTCGATATTAGATTAGAACTTGAATCTTCCGCTGCATTTACCAATACAACAAAGGCATATTGTTTGATCCTACACGACTCCTTGATAGAATATAACCCGTTCACTGAAACCGTGACTAAACACGTACGCATACCATAATGAAAACTGTTAAACAAAAGAAAACGCTAAACATATTTAATTTAGACAGAGATGTATCTCTACAATCTGACGATGATAGAAAACACGGCGACTTATTACCTACGTCTTGTCGAGCAATTCTGAGCGGTCCTTCTTCCTGCGGTAAAACTAATGTTATGCTAGGTCTACTGATTAGTGAAAACGGATTAAAATTTGAAAATATCTACCTGTTTGCCAAATCCTTATTTCAACCGAAATACGAATTCTTAAGGGAAGTTATGAAACCTATTAAAAACATTGGTTATCAAGAGTTTAGTGAAAACGATGACGTAATCAATCCTAGCAACATCAAACCTAACTCAGTATTCATTTTCGACGATATTATTTGCGATAAGCAGGAAAAAATTAGAGATTATTTTAGTATGGGTAGACATAAAGGTGTTGATTCGTTTTATTTAGGTCAGACATATGCAAAGATACCGAAACATTTGATAAGGGATAACGCAAACTTGATTATTCTTTTCAAACAGGATGAATTAAATTTAAAGCATGTGTATAGGGATCATGTTGTAGGAGATGTTAGCTACGAGGACTTCAAAAACATTTGTCGTATATGTTGGAAGGATCCGTATGATTTCCTAGTTATTAATAAAGATTGTTCCCTAAACAGCGGTAGATATCGGAAAGGTTTTGATACATATATAAGTTTATAATTAGATTCAACTCGCTTAGTCGTCTTTTAGAGTTATCAGCATGTCGAGCTCCTATGATTTAAGTTTAAAACGTAAAATAATAAACGCACGCAAGGCTATACGTAGAAAATTTGCTTACTTTCGTCGTGATAAATCTGAAGCAGAACGTATTTATCGTGATACTCATAAACAGGTTATATCACCTTTGGAAACTATTGCCGAATCAGTTAACGTTCCCCTATTGAAAATTAAAACACAACCATCTGCTGCTACTACTACTACTACTGCTAGTTATATTCCTCTGTTGAAAGTTAAAAAACAACCTGTTGCGTCATCATCATCGGAAGCAGATGACGAAGAAGAATCTAATAAAACTCATGATCTCCCTACTCATTACGGTATGCTAATAGCTAGGGGTGGTAGCAACATAGACAGAACTAGATTCGGTATTAGATATAAAATTGATCGAGACGCGTGGACTTTTGCATCTTCCCCTGTGACTATACGTGATACAAACATCATAATTAAAAACAACGCTTTCGAAGCAACATCCGGTCTGTTTGACTTACTCACGTTTAGAGAATTAGAGTCTACACCAACGCAAGCTGATATCAATAATTATATGCAGATAATAGCCCTTACTAATGCGCATAAGAAATCCTATAGACCACAGGGTAAACTAACAACTGTTAAACATTGGAAGTATGATTATATAATTAAACCGAACTTATCCAGAATCAAAGGTTTAGGCATTAGACTATCATCATCATTGTCAAATTTTAAAAAATTAAGCGATTGCAAAGTCGAATACGTCTACTGGAATAAAGCTAACGAACTTGTCGACCGACTTCGTTTGTTATTTGCTGTAAAAGAAGCCGGTAACAGTAGTCCTCTGAATGAAAACGAAATAATTTCAATTATTTCCGAGTTAAAAGAAGAAGGTATTATAGAATAAAAGATTTCATCACGGTTGTAAGTAGTCAGTTCGTTACCATTAGCAGTATGAATGCTACTATAGATTTGTTTGGGCGTTCAATAGTTGGAGGTGCTGTAACAGTTCCAGGTCCACCCGGGGTAGGATTTAAGCTAACAGAAGATCAGAATTTCGATTTAGAAAACAAAAGAATTACAAACGCAGGCCACGCTATTAATGATTCAGATCTGGTAACAAAGAAACATGCTTTAATACTAGAAAATAAAACTATTGACTGTAAGAAACGAAGATTAATCAATTTAGCGGACCCCGTAGATGCAGAGGATGCAGTTACAAAATGGTATATGGATAGCGAGATATCTAACAATAGTCACGACGCGCTACGCGATAGTATTAAAACTCTGACCACGCTTTGTATAGAACTATCTAAGGCAACTTTATGGCTTCTAGCTAAAGCAGATTCTAGATCTAAAAATTTTGATAGATCACCGCTCGTAGACCTACAAAATTTGTTAATTACTCAAAGAACCCCGCAATAGTCGTAGGATATATTACTTTACATTCTATTTAATAGTTCAGTCTTACATAACTTATAATTTGAGTATCTGCAGTTATTAACAGAGATGAACGCAAAACAAACCGTTGTCGATGAAATACATAGATCTGCTAGAAAAAATTTTCAAAGACGTAGTACTATAATAAAGGGTTATGATGATTTGTTTCAAATAGATTTAGCGGAGTTTATTCCCTACGCTAAAGTAAATAAGGGTTATCGTTACATACTGATGATGATAAACTGTTATTCGAAATACTTGTATGTACGTCCATTGAAAACTAAGACCGGAGAAGAGGTGACAAAACAGGTCTGTAGTATCTTTAAGGATTCAGTCATACCTAAAAATTTACAGTCTGATCTCGGGAAAGAGTTTTATAATAAACATTTTAAAAAGTTAATGAATAAATACAACATAAATCATTACTCTACGTATTCCGTGATTAAGGCTTCAATAGTCGAACGAGTTATTCGTACAATTAAGCAAAGGCTGTATAAGGAGTTTAGCTACAGAGGGAAATTTAAATGGGTAGATATGTTACAACGAGTAGTTGATAGCTATAATAATACTAAACATAGAACAATAGGGGTGTCTCCTGCATCTGTTAAACCTACGACACAGCTGTCTGTGTATAATGCTAATGTAAAAACTATCAGCAAACGTAGGTTGGATTTGAATGACATCGTACGTATAAGCAAATTCAAAGGAGTCTTTTCTAAGGGATATACACCTAACTGGTCAACAGAATTATTCAAAGTAGTTAAAGTTCAATTTACAAAACCTATCACATACTTGTTGGAAGATCTACACGGAGTTCCCGTCCGAGGTGCTTTCTACAAGTTCGAGCTGCTGAAAACCAATCAACCTGATGTATACCTAGTTGAAAAAATACTCAAACGCCGCAACAATGGTGACATTTACGTGAAATGGCTCGGTTTAAATGAAAAGTCCTGGATAAAGAAGGAAGATCTACTCACTCACTAGCTCCTTTATAGTATTATTATTATTAGTATACTTATGTATTATTTTAGATATAATTTAGTATTATATATCAATATGAACTGTATTTTCTTCTTTCAATAAAAGTTCTTGTATAAAATATTTGTTTTTTTATTTTTACCTTAAATTACAGAAATAAAAAAGACAAGAAATAAAGTATATTACATCTATTATTCACGAATAATATAATACATGTTATAACAATACAAAATAATTGATAACATAATACATGAAAAAAGACAATTTAAAATATCAATTCTATAATTCTATAAAACATCTGAATTTCATGTACAGAAAAATACAAGATTGAAACATATTTAGTTGTAAAAGATATGACGTTAAAGAACTGTCAAAAATTCTTAACAGATATAATTATATACAATACAAAACTAATATACAAAGTGATAATAAATATATACACATTACAGACAACAATCGTAAAATATACATAGATGACCGTGAAAATAAAATATATACACATTACAAACTACAATAGTAAAATTTCCTAAATATACGAGGATAAATTGAAAAGTCTCCGGCCTAGGCAATAAAACAAAAGAATATCAGGTTAACAAAAATTTTATTTTTCTACGTAGTCCCCATCGAGTTCAATGCACTTGGTCCAACTTTGTTCAAGTGCTCTTATACCGTCCCTATAAGCCTTTTCTTCTAACTCGTCAAAATAGGCGTTTGTGGCAGCAATCACTTCTTCATCGGACTCGTATTTCTTTCCAGCGTGAAATTTTTTTAGGTTTGGAAATAAATAAAAATCCGATGGGGCTAAGTCTGGTGAATAAGGGGCATGGGGTAACAATTCAAATTGCAATTCATTGATTTTTGCCATGGCAATTGCCGACTTGTGACAAGGTGCATTGTCCTGGTGAAACAGAATTTTTTTCTTTGCTAATCCAGGTCGTTTTTCTTCAATATTTTTTTTTAATTCATCCAGTAAGGTAGCATAGTATACTCCGTTGATTGTTTTACCTTTTTGAAGATAATCAACGAAAAGTACTCCCTTGGCGTCCCAAAAGACTGAAGCCAAAACTTTTCCGGCTGACGGAACTGTTTTGGCTTTCTTCGGAGCAGGTTCTCCTTTGGCAGTCCACTGTTTTGATTGCTGCTTTGTTTCGGGTGTGTAGTGATGAATCCACGTCTCATCCATTGTTACAAACCGTCGCAGAAAGTCCACTGAATTTCGATTAAACAAGTCTAAACACTCACTTGAAACTGTTTTGCGAGTCAGCTTTTGTTCCACTGTGAGCAGCCGCGGCACCCAACGTGCCGATAACTTTCTCATTCCCAAAATTTCGGTTAGGATATGATATGTTCGTTCCGTTGAAATGCCCAGGGTATCTGCTATTTCAGCCAACTTCAATCGCCGATCATTCAACACAACTCTATGGACTTTTTCGACAATTTCCGTTGTGGTGGCAGTTTTCGGTCTTCCTGAACGCGGTGCGTCATCTGTGCTTTTGCGATCCCGTTTAAAGTCCGCAACCCAGGTTTTAACTGTGCTATAGGAAGGAGAAGATTCGCCTAATGTCCCGTCTAGCTCAGCTTTGATTTCTTTTGGGGATAAACCCTTAATGTGAAAATATTTAATAACCGCACGAATTTCAGCTTTTTCCATTTTAACACCACACAAAACTTTATCGACTTTGACAACTTGCCAAACAATTATTGTTTGACAGAAATTTTTGTTATTTCACAGCCATACTGATAAATTATGAAAAAATAAAATGCCGTAAAAACATTGCAAAAATTTGTATCCCATATGGGTTAGGCCGGAGATTTATCAATTCATCCTCGTATATACAATAGGTTTAAATGTTTATACCCGTGGTCGCTTGCTGTTATAGCCGAACGGAACTGAATCAAAATCTTCTATGCGTCGTCTCTTCGTGAACGTTATTCTATAGACCTTTGATTCAGTTCGCGTTACAAGATGATGGTCAACCGTACGCCGGATGTTGTTGGACTCTACAATAATCTTCTCGTCCATGCCCTCCAACAGTCTCAGCATGGACTCAAAGTTTATTTTTTGAGTCGCGGCGTGATTTAGGGTAATGCCCTTGACCTTGACAACCACGTGTATCTGCCCCGTGGTCGGGGAATAAACTTTGTAGGCGTAGTTCTTTGGCCCGCCTGACACAAACTCTATAATATACGATCCAGGGCCATACTCTTCCAGCTCGTCGGTGAGGTCACCTAGGAAGCTTCCTGTTGGTAGATCGAAGTCACCCGGCTTCGAAACGTATATTACAGAATCTGAAACAAGGAAGAAAAATTAACTCTAATATAGTAGATGTTGATGTTGATAGTACGACTTACCTGTGTCATAGTATAAGACCCTCTCGCCTAACTGATCCAGATAGCTATACAGCTTAAGACGGGCCTGTGCAGTGACAAATGCCGCGATGACCACGTTGACTGACGATAGAAGATCTGCTGCTTCCTCCTTATGTTGCCAGTTAACCGCAATCACCTCGTCATTTATCTCCTGCACATTGTTGACTTCTACGCTAGGGTTGGACAACAGGTCGAAGAACTCCTTGGGCTCATTGATAATCGATGTTTTTGGCTGGTTCTCGCGCTGACCAAATTTCCCTAGAATACAAAAATATTAAGTAAAGAAAACTACATAAGGTTAGTGTACTTACCCCAGAAGGAATTCAGCATCAGTTTGGCCAACGATCTCAAACCAGGGTTCTTGACGATCTTCAACGAATCCAATAAGACTCCCTCGTTCTCGAAGTAGTCATCAACGTACTGTTTCCGGGCTCCATTGATACCATCCTCGTTGTTGTCGTCGTTGGTAGTTATTGAAGATGGCCAACCGCTGGCTTCCTGCTTCATCTTCAGGAACTTGTCGATGAAGCCCGAAAACAAGCCCCCTGACTTGGACGCTTTGTTGTACTGGGTTACATCGTACGACCAGATCTCTTGTATGTCCTGCACGATGTAACCCTTTCGTATGGCCATTACCAGTTCGTCCAAGACCCAGGTTCCGTTGATGACTCGGTCCTCTACGCCGTGCTGACAGTCGGTTTGGTTCAATTCTTCGGCGCAAGTGCGGCATAACGGGAACAACAGTTTGTTATGCATCTTGACGGGTAAGACCGGATGGTATAAATCTTGCGGAGGTAACACGGTGCATTTTATTACACCGTTGATCTGTTCTATACCCCCTTTATCCTGAATAAACTGCTGACATGCTTCATTGCCTACGTAAACTTCCGGATGGCCAACTGGGAATTTGCCGTACTTGCATACCCAGGGATAAAGGGAGCATACATCTACATACCGGATCTTTTCCCCGTCTTTTGCAACCCTCTTTAATTTTGCTGCCCCTGTACGGCCGCCGTAAAATGCCTCTCTTGGGATGAGTGGTGTGTTCAGTAGTAAGGGATGTTTCTCTACCTGTTGTCTGAATTCGAGTGTTAACTGCCTACGGAAGCGACATTCCCACTGCTCAACGACCTCATACCCTAGCGACTTTAACTTTTCCGTTGTGGCTCGGGTCTCCTCGAGCCTCATATCCATGGTGTCGCTAGGATCGTCGTGTAGAGGCTCGTTGCGACGGGTAGTGAAGCAGGTGGGACATCCGTGGAAGTAACACCCGTGAAATTGAAATATGGTATTACCATACAGCCCGTCAACCTTTAACCCGCCCACGATAGCTTCTCTCTGCCTGCCGGAGTGTTGAATCTCAACACCTCTTTGATGTTCTTCCAGCAATAGCCATTGGAGAGCTACCTTAGACTGGTTATCTGCGAGTCTATAACCACCCTTTGGTATCAGTCCAATGGTGCTTTCTTTGAGGAATTTCCTCCGGAACATGAGATTACAGGCAGAGGCGATGGTGATGGTTTCCGTGAACGGGTCAACATCGCATTCTTTAATAAAGAGATTCCTAAAGTGGATACAGGCTCTCTTTAAAATATCAACGTCGGTTCTGCAATACTCAACTAGGTCACGTTGCATATCGAACTCCGTGATCCCGTCCCTGTTCGCCTCGTACCATTTTAGGAACGCTTCACGAGCCTGGGGTTTCATGGTGTCGGGGCTGTAAAACTTGATGTCCGGAAGAGGACCCACGTAATGGGTATTCGCCTCGGTGTTAAAGAGGTGCGGGAAGTATCCTTTGGGAGCCGGTAAATCAAACGCTTTAGGCAAGTCAGCCAGAGCCATGGGGAAAAAGTTTAAAGAGTCGATAATCTTTAGATTATCTACTTGCAGCAGCAGAATTTTTGAACCGCGCATAATGAAGTCAGGTTTCAAAGAGGTGTTGTTGGTTATCAGATAATTTAGAATGAATTGCGTATCGAAAGCTTGCCCGTTATGGGCAACTGCTACAACTTTTTTGAATTTTTTACGCATCTCCAACAGGTGCACGAGAAAACCATCTATACATTTTCCTCGCAAGATCTGTTCTCGCAAACCACATCTTACACAGGTGGTAGCAGTTGATGATGAGTCGTTGTAACATTCAGAACAGACTTGCTGGAAAACGCATAGATTCGGCTCGTGGAGGTTGACGTCGGGCGCAATTTCTTTCTCTTGTCGGGTCTCCAGGTCGAAGAACACAAACAAGGTGTCTTGCTTTGTGTTCCTAGGCCCGGCCGGCTGTATATGACAGAAATGGTTTTCAGGTTTATGGCTCTGACAGATCTTACAATAGATCTCCCCGCACACGTGAGCCTGCTTCCGGGTCTTGATGTTGATGGTTTTGAAACATCCCTCGCATTTTTTAACTTCCAGGCACATGTTACCCTCCTGATGGTTGTTAAAGCAGGCTTGACTTCTAAAGTCTCGCCTGCAGTCCTGACAACTAATCAGCTGCGCTGTTCTTTCGCAGGGCGGAGAGCTACCACAGCCTACGCAGGACTTCTCACACCTATGTTTGTTTTTATGATCATAGGGTACATGACAGTGCTCACAGAAATAACTGCAGGCAAAGGCAGCGGTCAATGAGGTGATTAAATTATAATGCCCATCGTGATACATTAGATTGATCTTCTTCTCTGTATCAGTAGCTCCTTCGAAGATCACATCACGGCCCTTTGTACCATACCCGTACACAGTGATCTTGTATTCATTAAGATGTCTTTGAAAGCATCTTAATTCGTTGACACCTGCTCCCTCTGATGGAATGACGAGTACACAGGCCTCTCGCATTAATTCCTCGGCCTTTATCTTTTGTACACCCTGGTTAATCCTGGTCTTCTTGTAATCAGGGCTATTATCAGCATGGGCCTTCCCTACGATCAAAGCCCTGGGTAGGCATAGATTGTCGGTATTCTTGATAGCTACAATACCTCTACGCTTACTGCACTCTTCGGCGAAGGTACTGTAAATGCCGCTTCGGTTACGCCCTTGCCCTGCAGGTGGCGTCACGGATGAAACAATCATACGGAACTTATCAGTACTGAGAGCTTCCGGGTCACTCTGTAGGATGCTCTCTAGAATTCCCCAAACATCTTTATAGGTAACCTCACTAGCCGGTCTAAAACTCATGTAGCCGGGGAGTTTATCTTTAAAACTATCGAACTCGAAAGTAATTCCTACGCGGTCGGTTGGTGAAACGTTAGACATGGCATATGCAATTATTTGCTCGATAGCTGTTTTGAAAAAGACCAATAGGTCTTGGCTATCTGAAGACTGTTTCACTTTGAATACAACTCGACGCTTTTGGGTGTTAAACTTCTTAACAGTAGATACACTTTCGTTGATTACTTTGTAGAGAGAAGACATTTTGGATAAGATGTATGTATATGGGAACTGTAGTCAATCTGAAACAAATTTCAAAAATAATAAATGCAGTCTCATTAGGGAGGCTTACAGAACATTAGGTATAGAAGGGAAACAGGAATGAACACAGGGTGTGCGGTCTCACACACCGTATTTTAGACCTGGTCAGCTGTGTTCGGATAGGTAAGTACTCCCTGAGCACCAGGTATAGAGGTAGAAATATAGTTAAAACATAAAACCACTTACTTAATGAATTTTAAATAAAATAAATTATAATTCTTAATGTAAACGTTCAAAATAGTTATTTTTCATAACATAGTTAAAATATAAAAATCACTTACTTAATGAATTTCAAAGAATCAGGAAATTATACTTTGATGATCGACCTCGAACACAGGATAATGAGATGTAATCTAAAAGTTCAAATGATTAGTTTACATAAACAAATGTAGAACATTTACATATTATGGATATAGCAGGTAAACAGTAGTGGAAAGATCGTTAAACATAAAATCATAATAACTTACCTGATTAAATTAAATATACACTGTTAAACTATGGATAGCTGTTTAATGAATTTCAAAGAAGCAGGAAATTATACTTTGATGATTGACCTCGAACACCGGATAATGAGATGTAATCTAAAAGTTCAAATGATTAGTTGACATAAATAAATGTAGAACATTTACATATTATAGATATAACAGGTAAACAGTACTGGAAAGATCGTTAAACATAAAATCATAATAACTTACCTGATTAAATTAAATATACACTGTTAAACTCTGGATAGCTGTGTTGATAATAGTTGTTTTCACTATGGAAACACTTTCGTACTGATTTGAGATATAAAAATTTCTAAGCTTTATACTAATTTAAGTAACCACGTGACTGACTCACCACTCGACGAACAACGTTTAAAATAACACAAAGAAATCTGTTATTATAAAAACACTTTGTCTTAAGTAACAATTATTGTTTTAAAAGTTAATGAAGCGTGAATCAAATCTCTATGATTCATTTGAAAGCAGAAATACTAAACAAGTGACTGATCCTTTGTGTTATTCTGCATGAGCTAATTATAAAGAAACTTCAGGGAATCTCAGTCACTTGTTTAGTATTTCTGCTTTCAAATGAATCATAGAGATTTGATTCACGCTTCATTAACTTTTAAAACTGCAACAGAGATAATCCGACAAGTGATTGACAGTAGCTTTGGTCTCTTAACAAATTATTTATAAAATCTAAATTCCTTTCAGTCAGTCATTCGTAAGAACGTTTGTTTATTTATGGTTGAAAGCAGTTTTAAAGAATGTTGAAAACAACATATGGCTAATTAGTTTGTGTGTATTTTCATGCAAAAACATTTAGTTTGAAAAGTTATTTCTTAAACAGTTTTAGCTATAGATAATGTTTTTGAATTTTAAAAATAATGCTTCACAGTGTTCTATATTCTTAAGAAGATTCACTTGAATAAAATTTTATGAAATCATAACGATCCTAATTGTTTTCTTTCAAACTAAATGTTTACGCCATATTTAAACAGGTCTAATGCACCAGAGCTAATCCGACAGTTGATTGACAGTAGCTTAAGAGTTACTTTTGTATAGTTGAAAATAAATTTTTATT
Organism: Agrypnus murinus; assembly: GCA_929113105.1. Lineage (NCBI taxonomy): Eukaryota > Metazoa > Arthropoda > Insecta > Coleoptera > Elateridae > Agrypnus > Agrypnus murinus. The sequence goes on from OV816025.1 coordinate 54,558,190, forward strand.
ATTACGTTTCATATTAAATTATTTTCGCAGAATTACATGATGACCTGAAGATAAATATCAAATAGGACTGATTTATTTTAAAATAAATTTATGAGAGAGAGATGAGAGATGGCAAATAATATATAAAAATGAGATGTACAGAATGAGATATCAGTTATGTAAATGAGAGAGGAGATACACTAATGATACCGTGAATTAATTTAATTCGCGCATGCATATGAGAAATCATATATGTAAATGAGAGAGGAGATATGTAAATGATACCGTGAATTAATTTAATTAGATCAATTAATTTAATTCGCGCATGCTTATGAGAAATCATATATGTAAATGAGAGAGGAGATATGTAAATGATACCGTGAATTAATTTAATTCGCGCATGCTTATGAGAAATCATATATGTAAATGAGAGAGGAGATATGTAAATGATACCGTGAATTAATTTAATTAGATCAATTAATTTAATTCGCCCATGCATATGAGAAATCATATATGTAAATGAGAGAGGAGATATGTAATTGATACCGTGAATTAATTTAATTAGATCAATTAATTTAATTCGCCCATGCATATGAGAAATCATATATGTAAATGAGAGAGGAGATATGTAAATGATACCGTGAATTAATTTAATTAGATCAATTAATTTAATTCGCGCATTTAATTCGCGCATTTAATTCGCGCATTTAATTAGACCACGCCTCATTTGAATATTAATTCGCGCATTTAATTAGACCACGCCTCATTTGAATATTAATTAGATCGCGGGTCATTTGCATAAAAAGGGAGGGGCAGGGCTCAACTGCCGCCATACCTACTTACCTGCTTGATATATTTCAAATAAATTTGCAGGATACAGAATTATCAAACGTTGATAATTTTCGCGTCTTCGACTTCCTTGATACAGTAACCTGTTGGAATAAAAACTATGTGGATTTCACGCAGATAGAAACTGCAGTCGGTCTATAACAAATTTCAAAATAAGTTTACACAACATCGTTAAAAATAAAAGCAACTTACATGATTGATTTCAAATAAGGAAAATTAATATTTCTTAACGATAAATTATATTTCTTAGGAACTGTAGACTATCTAAATGGAAGTCGATCTAAAACATTTGTAAATCATTTACATATAGTTTTTAAAATATAAGCAAAAATAAAGCATACCTGATTTTAATTAAATATTGCACTTACTTGATGAATTTCAAATAAGGAAAATTAATATTTCTTATTGATGAATTATATTTCTCGGGAACTGTAGACGATCTAAATGGAAGTCGATCTAAAACATTTGTAAATTATTTACATACAGTTTTTAAAATATAAGCAAAAATAAAACATGCCTGATTTTAATTAAATATTCACTTGATGTAACTATCTTGATGGTTCGAGAACACTTTCGGAATGGTTGGGAAACAGAGATTTCAAGGTTTTTATACTAGTTTTCGACGTTTGCGTAATTATGATGAACAATAGTTTTTAAATAAAACAACTTTTCGATAATAATAAACATGTTTCTCTGTTAAAAAGTTAATGAAGCGTACATCAAATCTGTATGATTCAGAGCTCTGAAACAATACAATTAAACATATATAGTACGTTATAAGGTTGTGTCTCTTTCAAATTATTTCCGTATTAAAATTTTCTACACATCTAACTTATACGGATTAACACAAGGGTGAGTAATTGTCATTTAAAACAATAATTTATACCGCTTTTAAGATGACGATCTCTTAACAAATTTTTTAGAAAATCTAAATTCCTTTGAAATGTTCAGTCATCTGTAAGAACGTTTTGTTTATTTATGGTTGAAAGCAGTTTTAAGAAATGTTGGAAAAAACAACGTGACTAATTACCTTGTACTTATTTTCATGCAAAAACATTTAGTTTGAAGTAACTTCTTAAACAGTTATAAATACAGAAAATGTTTTTGAATTTTAAAATAATGCTGTACAGTATTCTATATTCTTAAAAGTTTCATTTAAATAAATTTTTAAGAAATCATAACAAACGACCCTAATTGTCTTCTTTCAAATAGAATTTGCTTTACTTGTAAACCGTATTTTAAATGTTTATGACGTATATTTAAACAGGTCAAAATGCAACAGAGATAATCCGACTGGTGATTGACAGTAACCTTTAGAGGTACTTTGTATATTTGAAAATAAATTTTTTTCGTATTATTACCCTAGATGTTTCTACATGTTAATTACGTATAGATCTATATTTAAATATCAATTAGGAATGACAACATAAGATTTATTTTAAAATAAATTTATGAGAGAGAGATGACAGATGCAAATGATATATAAAAATGAGATGTACAAATGAGATATGAGTTATGTAAATGATGAGATATGCAAACGATACCGTGAATTAATTTAATTCGCGCACGCATATAAAAAATGAGCTAGGCAAATGAGAGATGAGATATGCAAATGATACCGTGAATTAAATTAATTCGCTTATGCATGTGAGAGATGATACATGTAATTGAGAGATTAATAAAACGATTCAGAATATGCAGAAAATAAATTCATTTCATTTGTAACTAGCCTTCTGCGCTTCTGTTCGGTGAAATCTTAAATTAATTCTTCAATGTCCAAGGATTTCGCTTAGGGCCGGTATTATAAAACTTTTTACTTCCTAGATAAAATTTACTTTTAAAGTAAATTAATTTATTCTGTCAATTTGCATATGAAATTGACAGAACAAATGAATTTACTCACAAAGTAAATTTTATCTAGGAAGTAAAAAGTTTTATAATACCGGCCCTAAGTGATTTTCTATGGAGAGAATTGCCAAATCGTTCAGCCTGTCTTGTAGCATCGTGGTTCGTAATAGTATATTAAAATACAAGTTGCAGAAGGGATCTATTCAAGCACGAATTTGAAATTCCGAAACGAGCCGCGTAGCGGCGAGTTGAGGAACAAATGAGAGCTTGAAGGACTTTCTGCAACGAGTGTTTTATACTATTTTTTCTATTTTGCCGCTTTATACCATTTTATGAATTAAAAAATAAAAATTTTAAATCTAGGGATTTTTTGGGTGGTTGGTGACATTTATGTAACGTAAATTTAGGCGGCTGTGGAAAAAAAGTAATTTGAAACGTCAGATTTTATTTTCGCAATTTCGCGTTGTTTGAAAATGAATAGTGAAGGAAATTTATCACTAACGCCGCCGAAAATTAGGCAAATTGCCAAAAAACGTTAGAAAATTTTTTTGACGTATGTCAGTTGACAGTTCAACCAACGCTACCAACATCAATGCAGTAAATTTTACTAGCCTATTCTAGCTCACCAACCGCTTATTCTAACACTCAAATGACGTCATTTGGGTGCTAGAATCGACTTATTCTAAACGCAAAATAGAAAAAAATGTTTTTCTATTTTGCGTCTATAATAAAGATGTTAAATCAACCAAAACAGTGCGTTAATAGCTCATTTGAGTGCTTTAATAGCCCAACCTTTTCAAAGTTGGTAGCATTGAAAAAATAATTGAAAAAAACAGAAAATTGACAAAAACTTCACTCAATTTTCTGTGTCAATCAATGAATTTTCAAATGTCACATCAGTGTTGTCAACTACCACAAAAATTCTTAAATTTTGAAATTGTGATTTTTTTTATTTAAAAAGGGAATAAAAGACGCAAAATAGAAGAATAGCATAAAAAACTCGTTTCATAAGTCATTATTACACTCGTCCTTTAGAAAACTCGCCGCAAGCGGATCGTTTTCTAAATTTGAACTCGTGCAATAAATCTTGCCTTATGAAACTCGTTCTTTAATATACTATTTTTCTATTTCGCGTCATAATAAAGCTGTTAAAGCACCTAAAACAGTGCGTTAATAGCTCATTTGAGTGCTGTAATAGCCCAACTTTTCCATAGTTGGCAGAATTGAAAAGAAATTGAAAAAAAAACAGAAAATTGACAGAAACTTCACTCTAAGAACTCGAGTTTTCAAATGTCACATTAGTGTTGTCAACTACCACAAAATTTCCTAAATTTTGAAATTGTGTTTTTTTTTAATTAAAAAGGGAATAAAAGGCGCAAAAATAGCATAAAATATTCGGTTCATAAGTCATTATTGCACGTCGTTTGGACTCGTGCAGTAAATCTTGCCTTATGAAGCTCGTTCTTTAACATACTATTATCAACTTCAGTTTTGAAAAACTTCTCTCTCCGCTGGCTACTGTGACAGGAATTGTCAATAAAATTCTTAAAGTGATCCACACATTGGGATATAAAACTTTTTTGTGATTATGATTACAAGTAATCGTAATCGTTTAGTAATTGATTACAAAGTAATCAATGATTGCTCAGCTCTGATTAGATATAACGTTGATCACTAATAAATTGTTATTCTATTTATGTAACTGTAAGTTTATTCATAATTAGGTAGGAACGCAAGTAACGCAACGATATTCGGAAGAAAAACCCGAATGACCGCAAGCCGCAAGGTCGGTAAATATAATCGCTAGTAATTAGACGCTAGTCAGCATTCCCACTTACCAATGAAAACGTTTAGATGCAAGACGCTACACGAGACAATAAAAATATTCTTTGAAAGTCGAGTCTATGAATAGCATGATGGACGCTGTGATTCCGTGAAATACTATTATTTTATACTATCCTCCACCACAAGTTACTAGTTTGCTTTTGTTTTCGTCAGAAACACATTAAAAATATTGTCGCCTAGTCTTATCCAACGAACTTGCCCTTTTGGCGTCCTTGGGCCCTCAGCGCCCTTGTGCAAGGAACGCGCCCTGAGTATAATATTATAGTTTATTATTTACAGAAGATAATTATTACTTGTTACGATACATTATATCAAATGATCATTGCTCTCTTTATTTTGAATTCTTAATTGCCACCACTAAAAGAAACTACATATTATAAAACGTTCAAACCATTCTCTTATCTTACACATGAAGTAAAGTAATGATGTATAAATTGGACTTAATGAATATTTATTCTATGCAAAAGCAATTCATTAGCCTATTGTGAGCGTAACCTTGCACAATTTTATAAAAAAAGCTACGAACTTAACTATATACTATAGTATGAAGGTCATGTTATAATTAAAGCATTGTTGAGATAAAAAACTAAATAAGTGGTAGTAAATATACTTTCGCTGACCTAGGTTGCAATTAAGATCTGGTCTAGAATCAATCCGCAATTATCAGATATTCGAACAATAAATAACATGTATTATGTTATGTTAACATGTATTGGAGTTTTATTTAATTTTCAAACTCTTACAACTTATGTTGTCACTTAGGTATACATTATTCTATTACATATTGAATGAAAATAAAATTACAATATTTTGCAAATCTACTTAGTTACCAGATTCTCGGCAAGAATATTTTGGTTATTTTTTATATTAATCTGTAATCCACTCTAAAATCTGAATATAATACTTCAATTTTCAAGGTCTGCTTTTTTTAATGAGTTTATATTAGGGTGGTCCTTATTTTTTGATTTTTATTTTCAAAATACGTACCCTCCAATTTGTTTACATTACATGAAAGGAAGTTACCCTAAACATTTCAAGTTGATCAGATCATGCTAACCCGGCCCGCATTAAGGTCAAAGTTCAGCTATTTTAGGCTGTTTTTCACATAATGCGTATTTTCAGTGAAACGGTTGCAGCTATGAAAAAAAGCTATTCTTCCTTTTTTGTAGGAAATTTAATCTACTATAAATTTGGCCGGTACATCATTTTCGAGAAATAATCTGTTTTTGAGTTATGAAAGATAAATCAGATGCAGTAGTTTACGGGCCGTGCAGTGACATATTGAAAAATTTTATGTTACTCATTTGTGGTGCTTTTCTTCAATACTTCTGACTACTAACATACTTCTAATGCTTTTCTAATACTTCTTACTGGAAATTATTATTAATGTATAATAACAATAATTGCTGCTACCCATTCCTTGGCGAACCAGGCCCTAGAAGCTATGAAGCTTGTGCTGGGGTAAGACGGTAAGAGGTGATTATTACTATTACTCTGGACCAACGTGCTGCTGCAGCCGACTTAACAGATAGTATGGCAACTTAAATACCGCAAAAACTCCTTGCAGAACGCCTCAGAAATGTGGTGGCGATAAGCTAAAAATAAGATTTTTCTCTCTATCTTTTGCTCTAGAAAACAAGCAACATTTAGTCTTCCTGTGTTTAAAAACTTCAACTTTGTTAATTTCCAATCGCATAGAGTATCATAGACTGCTGAAGATACTTCTTGCCCTGTTGTTGACAGTTCTGGAACCGCAATTAATTAATCGACACTAATTAAGCCAATCTATACTTCAGATTTTCTAATTAAAGCTGGAAGTAGTTTTGAGTCTCAGTGAATGATTGCAAATATATTTCTAAAAATGACAATTTTATTTTGTTAGTTGTCTGTACGCTAGAATATTGTCTGTATTCCCTGATGGAAGATGTGTTTATGACATAGTTATTTGAGTCTATTGAAACGGCTTCTACGTTTGCTGACAATATGTGACATGTATCCTTGTCACTTATTTTACATCTATCGACCGCTGCTAAAATTCGTGCAGTCAAAATTTGTATCCTGGTCCTTTTCTTTGCTCTTAGTAGTAGAGTCTATTGTAGGACCTGAAGTCCCAATTTGTATGGCTTGAAATCGATTCAGTTTTTCACTCTCTTCATTATCTGACGCTTCTAAAGTTAAAGGATCGAAAACCTCGTCTAAAAAGATTTACTTGCCTATTGAAAACATTACGTGAATTTCACTTTTTAATCTTACCTACATCAGTGGATTCAGTTTCTTCTCTTCTTGAAGGATCTGGTACGTCTAAATGCATCTGCCTGTCTGCTGTTTTAGTTTCATTCTTTTTTATTTTATTTTCTTCTTTCTGGATTTTAACCACTTTTCACGGGCAGTAGGATCATATCTTTGTCTTCTAAGATCTTCATCATTTCTAGTGCATTGGCATCTGTGATGTCAAATAAATCATCTAGTTCTTCAATTTTTTCTCTTTGCCTGCAGAAATCACTTTTTTGTTCTAGTTCTTATCCAATTGCTGCCACGGTGCAATCAATTTTTTCAACTTTTTGTCGCAGTTTAAATAATCGTGTTGGAAAATTCGTGCCTTTTTTCAAATCACTGATCTACCACAAGCGTAGCACTTCCATTCAAACAAACTAAACGGGCAGATACAGAAATATGCTTACGATCCAAAATAAGTATTACTGAAAAAGAAACTAGAATGTATTTCTTATCAGTTATTGCTGGTCAACGAGAAAACTGAAAACACTAGTCTTATTCCAATTTTCATAAACGTGAGTGAGAATTACTTGCTTTGATTTTTTTTGATTTAATTTTGTTTAATTTGTATAACTGCAAGAATTGAGAAAGTAATAAGTACTTAGAAAGAAGAAAAAAGAAAAGCAATTCGAGAAAACCCAATTGCATTGTGTAGCCTTTATTACACACAGACAACACGAACAAACAGACCACTGTAAAATAAATACTTGACGGCTGGTTATAATGTACAATGGTTAATGGAATAATCCGCATATAGAAATAATTTTTGTGGATAAATTGAGTTTTCCAATAAGTGAGTTTTGCGTATTTTGAAGACAATTACAATTATTAATTATTGATGACATTACCTTATGACCCATATGTAATAGTATTAGTAGTGTAGGGACTATAGTGATCTTCTCCCACCCAAGCGGTCCGGTTCGACTCCCGGTAACGGCAGATCTGGTTAAGGTTTTCTGCAGTTTTACTTAGCTGTTACATAAATGTGGGATTTATGCTATACAACCTGTTAAGTCGGCTGCAGCAGCACGTTGGTCCAGAGTAATAGTAATAATCGCTTCTTCCTCCAGTACAAGCTTCATAGCTTCTAAGGCCTGGTTCGCCAGGTAATGGGTAGCAGTAATTATTATTATTATGAATAATAATTTCCAGTAAGAAGTATTAGAAAGGCATTAGAAGTATGCTAGTAGTCAGAAGTATTAAAGAAAAGCATCACAAATGAGTAAAATTTTTCTATATGTAACTGCACGACCCGTAAACTACTACATCTGATTTTCCTTTCATAACTCAAAAACAGATTATTTTTCGAAAACTATGTAAGGACCAAATCTATAGTAGCTTAAATTTCCCACAAAAAAAGGAAGAATATCTTTTTTTCGTAGTTGCAACCGTTTTGCTGCAAATACGCGTTTTGTGAAAAACAGTCTAAAATAGCTGAACTTTCTGACCTTAATGCTTTGACCTTTAATGCTGACCTTGATCATGATCTGACCGACTTGTGATTTTTAGGGTAACTTCCTTTCATGTAATGTAAAAAGATTGGAGGGTACGTATTTTGAAATTATAATTTTTTTTCTTACCCATACAAATAAGGACCACCCATACCATTATATAATTGTTTACCTGATTCATAGGCGCCAACTTTTCAAAATTTTCAAAATGAGGGCTGGTCAGTTTAGAGCTTTACCAACCGTACTAAACACGATCTGCATATAGTATTTTCGAAGGAATTATTAATTAAGCTTTTACACACAATAATAATACAACGTAAAAAATCAAAATGCTCAAATCGAATTTAGAGATTAACCTGTGCTTTTAAACAATCGTATGTAAGATCTCCCCAAGTAAATAAAATTATTATTTCTGTTTATCATTGTATCAGTTTAAACAATACTCATCCCGAAAATTAAAAAAAATAAATTAGTACATAAGCAACATAATCATAAGTATGGCATGGTCACGAGTCGACATGATTCCATAGTTCAGTTAGCCGGAGCGGGGTGATATTCACCCTAAGTCGCTGTCGTGACAGCTTCAATTCCAACTGGCAGATAACTTCTCCTTTTTATATATTTTGTTTTGTAAAAAAATAAATTTTAAAAAACTTTCTAGCTGGAATCGAACCTGGGGTGGCTGTGACTTACAGTTATTATTACCCCGCTCCAGCTAACTAAGTTATAATATCATGTAGGCGCTCTAGCATGCCGCACTTATTTTAAAAGTAGATTGTAATAATTTAAACGATTTTTCTTTAAAAACGAGCTAAATGTTGTCGTGCTAACAAACAAAATGATAAAACAAAAATAATAACTTCATTTACATGGGGAGTAATTGAAAGGTCAATCTTTAAAATGTATTCGATTTTTATAACATGCGACATATCTGCGGCATTAAAAATAGAAAATATATTCTTACAGGAATGCAGAAAAATATAACAAAATTAGACAAAATAAAGTCGATATGCGGTAGTTGATTGTGCATCGGCATGCAGTTGTACGGCATACAACTACAATTACAATCGCCGTACGTGCAAATGTGAAACGAAATGATTAATTATGTCGAATTTAATGCGCTGTCAAAGACTGATTTTTTACTTCAAGATAATATTAGAATGTCTTTCTCGCGCAGAGAAAATAAAACGTCACCATCGGAGTACATTTTGCCAATGTTTGAATTTCTGAATAATCGTCGCCGATGTCAATGTATAGATCGAATCTTAGTTCTCTCTGAAGTGGACACTTCCTATAATAGGACATTAGTCGTTTCTTTTATGCGGACGTCTCCAACAAACGGACAAAAAGTGGGTATGATCATCAAAAATTTAATAAACTTGAAATATTTTTTGCCTTCGCAAAAAATACCAAAAAACATTCCAGTTGGATAAATACTTAACCCCCCACTCTTTATATTTTCAATTTAGAATTTTCATTACCTGAAATAATGTTAATTACCACCATGTTACTATCACATGCCCAACACATTACCAACAACTAGCACATGCAAATCAATTGACAATTAGATAAAGACACAAATTACATATTTATACCTAATTTTGGCAAAATATAAGGAAAACGTTGCACATATCCTAAGAAAAACCAATAATTATAAAATAGTCTTTAAAACCAACACTAACACCTTTTTATTTTTATTTAATGCTAAAGACAGAACACACGATATCATGAAATCGGACATTTACCTCTTTAGTTTCTTTTTGGAATTCAGTATATATTGGACAAACACTTCGAAATCTTGACATAAGATATAAAGAACACGTGCGGTGTTACAGAAATAAACATTCAGATAAATCTAGTTATGCCAAACACCTTTTGGAACAGAATCACACAATGATTTCCCAAATTAATATTAAATTCCTACATTTTTGGAATAACAAACGCAAATTAGACATTTTCGGAGCTTTTGAGACATACAAACACAAACTCAGGGTATACCTTTAATGGATGAACAGATTGAGTTCTGTAATTCTCCGTTACTGGAAGTGTTAGATATTTGATTTTTTAATATTTTTATCTTTTTTTTTATTATTTTTATCTAGTTATCTATTTTTTTATTTTTATATTATCTTTGATAATGAGAGCTTAGCTGTCGAAACAATTGTCGGGTAGCTTATATCATAAATTTGTTAAGCTTTTTACTAATCATTTTTTTGCCCTAGGCCTAAAAAGCAGTGCTTTAAGCCGTCTCCACAGACATCAAAAGAGCCACATGCAGTCAGTTAGGGTCTCTAGTATCAGTTAACAGATAAGTCAACCGATTATAAATCGACTGCGAATTTTCTTATTTATGATAAATCCGATGGTATTATTGCTTCGATCGCTTTTTCTTGAGTGCAGGAAAATAATAATTAATTATGTATCAAGGGCGTTAGAATGTCGATAATGCCAAGAGGGTGACGATGTTCCAGTCTGTGGGCCTGAAAAGTCCGGGGATGAAAGTAGCCCCATGGGTATTATCATCTAGTAACTTAACAGGCTCGTGGTGCATACACGATTTTACTTTTCACGAGAATATGCACAAATAGAAAATTAATTTTAATTTATAATTGTTAGCATTGCCAAAGACGTTGTTTATATTTATAAAACTAGGAATTTTTATATTTGTCGGATGGTAACAACTTTTACTAAATTTGCGAAAGTCAAACAGAAATATTCAATTTTAAATTCGAATGTTTTTAATTGTCAGTTGTCACCAACATGAGAATAGTAAATAAAAAATTTTAATAGCACATGTCATCTAAAGAATAAGTTAATTTTATCGAAGATATTTCTTCAGAATTCGTGGATTACATGCCCAGAAACTACGTTGCAAATACTCATGTTATTTGTTGTGTTGTAACACACCCGTACGCAAACATATATGTATTTCCTGGCCTAATGATCCAAATTACTACTGAACGTAACGCCAACTCCTATTGCGAAAGTAAACATGAGCGGGCATTATGCCCTGTTCGTTACGGACTTGCTTATAGTCTAGCTCGTGTCAACAAATAATATGTAGCAGTGGAACAACATATGTATTAGAACACATTAAACTACGAATAAAAATGTATATTTACACACTGACTGAATTGTAAACAAAATAGCCTGTTGTATTTCTTGGCGTTAAGTTGGTAGGACAGTGCTTATTATGCTGAATAATTTAAATATATATTTTGAACCTAAATGTTTTCATTTCAATATATTGTACATAAATCTCTGAATAATAAATTTCTAAAATATAATTTTTTAACATTATTTATAATTATTATATTTTAAAAAATGTAATGTTTTGGTCGTAAAATTGTTGATTTTATTAAAAATCAGGTTTGTGTACTTTCAAACGAAGTTTAAAAAATTATTTGTTGTATAACTGAAAATTGATAAAAATATATTTATGTTTTAATTTTAATATGTATTGTACATATATCGCTGAATAATAAGTTCCTAAAATGTAATTTAACATTATTTTGTAATAATTTTATTATATTTTATTGTATTTTTTCTTAATTATTTTGGGTGTTAGCGTATATAAGCTTATCAACTGTTGCAATCAGTCACCGTTCGGATAAGCTGCGAACTTAAGCGAGAGCACGCGTTCCTTCCCTAACGGATATTTGGTGTGCGCCGCTCCGTTTTATTCCTACCATTTCCTCCAATTTCCGAGAGCACCTATATAAGGAGGTGCAAGCCGTTTTAGTCGGTCCGCTGCCAGGACTTGATCCCGCTTTCAAACCTCTCCTGTCCCCGCTATTCTATCCTACCGAACCCACACGTTTGCTTGTTTCCGTAGGCTGTATTGTTCGCGTGCTTGCTGTGGCTACCGTAGATAACCGTATGCGGTAGTTAACCGTTCAGAGATAAAACTATTGTTCAAGTAAAGTGATCCCAATAGCTCCCTCGATTACCTTTTCTGCACTAGCAATTACCCGAATCCGAGGAACATACCACGTTAAAATAACTGGCGCCCGAGAGTTATCGGCGATACTGAGAATATCAGTGCCCTTCGTAAGCGAGTTGGTGCCCAGGGCAACATTTTCCCTGGTTATCAGTTCGCCTAGTGGCCTATTGAGTTAAACCCCGGGGCCTGCTTACAATTTAAAATTATTATATTTTGAAAAACGTAAGGCTTTGAACATAAAATTGTTGATTTTATTAAAAATCAGGTTTGTGTATTTTCAAACGAAGTTTAAAAAATTATTTTTGTACCTATAACTGAAAATTGATAAAAACAAGTTAAAGAGAAAGAAAAAGTTCAATAGCTGGAGGCACCTATCTAACTGGGGCTTTAAACATGTACTTAGTCTGTTTATGCATTAGTGCAGCCCTGGCTCGTGATCAAGCGGCTTCTGCTATATAAGTACTAATAGAGTTCCTAAATATGAACTCAGCTCTATGTTATTTAGAGTTAAGTTACGCATGTCAAGTTTTCCTAGTGACGTTTCATATTTTGAAACTATTAGAAGGTTGGTAATCATAAAACTTGGTTTAATAAATTAAAATGTCAATCTGACAATTATATAAATTTGAAATTGGCTATAGTTCTAATAAAAATCTCCAAATTTGTACTTTAAAATTGATGTTTTAAAAATTCGCTATAAACAGTAAATAAATGATAATGTGCACATTAAAAACTTTTACATGCATAAAAATAAACATGACATAAAGCATAACCTAAATTTATAACTGATAGCTGCTGCATTTTGTCACCAAAGTAAAAAGAGACAAAGAAGTATACCTCTGTTTCAGACAGCTTAGTTTTGGCCTAGAAAGAGATAGATTTTGACATCCATCTCTTAACTCTAAATAACACAGTCACAATTTTTATTCAGGACTCTAAAGTACTACTAGTAAAAGAATGCTATGTAAACTGAAAGACAAATTAAATGAGACTCGTATAGGTACTTAGAAAATCAGCTGCGCGCACAGGTGATTGCTGGGTTGCATAAATATATCAGAACCGAACTTACACTTAAACTGAAATATTTCTGATGCAATTTATTTTCAAATTTCATCAAATTCGCCGGTTTTATTTGAATTAGGAACAAAAATTAGTCATACAAATATTCAAATTATAAAAAAAACACTATAATGACGCTAACTATTACAGAAATAATTTTTACCTAATGACCTTTAGATTATTTCTTTTCAAATTAAATTCGTAAAATAGCGGAAAGTTTAATTTTTCTTGTTAAGTTTGCAGCTTTATAGGTGATTCTATAACAAAATATGTTTTTAATTAAATAAGATCCAAATTTCATTGATTAATATGAAAAACCGAAAAACACAAGATGTAATTATAAGAAGAGATCATAAAGGCAATGCGGCTGTAGCTCAATGGCAAAATACTGTCTCTCTGTGCAAAAGGTCATCTATTCAAATCACGATATTGTTTTGCAGCTTATTTTTCTAAATTAATTTGCGCACAAAAAAGAAATTGAAAATTTTAAAAATTCAATTCAAATAATGAAACAAAATAATGTATATTTATTGAACAGCGATTTAAGAGCATTAATAAAAGGGATCACACGTCTAAAACCAACTGCTACCTGTGAAGTTTTTGTAAGAAACTCGAGCATTGTACTGTTAGGACCGTTATCTATATTTTCAAAGCAAGTATACTTTATGATGTTAGTTTGGAGGATTTAGGTAACTGTTTCTTTTGGAGGTTTCTTTTGCATTATCAGGAATTTCCTTAAGAGAAACTAGTTTTCCAAACTAACATCTGTAACAGTAGCAATAGAAATGAGTTATAGCTTCTTTCTTTCCTTCTTCGATTATTTTGGCATTTCATTCATCTTGAAATGCTAATTGTTGTTTCATTTTTTTGACTACTTAAGAAAATAGAACAAGTAATGCCTCTCTTTAACTTTTGCACTCTCTTCTTCAAAAGAAAAAGTAATGCTATTGATATCCATACGTGGGTTGCTTATTAAAAATCTTTGAAAATACTGAGAACGAATAAGAACATTAGTTTTCAAGAGTAAACTACCTCGTATTACATTAACAATGTTATTTCAGAGATCACAGATTTATAAATGGAGTAGACGGTATAGAAGCCCACGGTCCGTTACAAACCAACAGGCAGGGTTGTTGTGACAGAAAAAAAAGTTGACGGATCAACAGCGAGAAGATTTAATGGATCATAAAAGAAATAATCCATTTGGATCTGCTCGAAGTGTTCGAGATGAATTGTAATTCCAATTCAGCTCTCGCACAATTGTGAGATATCTACATGTTAATGGAATCCATTGTCGACGAGCTGCAGTAAGGGTTAATATGACCCAAGAACACGCTGAGAAAAGGAAGACTTTTGCTCAACAAAATTTAGACACAGATTGGCGGTTGGTGATATTCTCGGACGAGAAAGTCTTTAAAATCAATATGGGAACGCGCGTGCCACTTTGGCGCCCTAATAAAACACGACATAAGCGTGAATATGTTTTACCTCAACGCCAGAGCGGACGCATAACTCTAAGTATGTGGGGCTGGATGTCTTCCGCTGGACCGGGTGAGTTGGTGCGTACAATTTCCCGCATGACTTCGGTGGAATACTTAGATATTTTGGAGAATGTTATGATTCCAAGCGTTCGTGCTGTATATCCTGAACGAGAAGAAATATTGTTTGTTCACAATAACAGTGCAGTCCATAAATCTCGGTTGGCCAAACAATGGTTCGAAAGGAGACCATGGATTGAGGAAGTAGATTTTCCGCCGAAATCGCCAGATTTGAATCCGATCGAGAATTTATGGGCTGCAGTTGTGCGAGAATGGAACAATATCGAAGGGATCCACCGCATTCGAACACCAGAACACGTTTTTCAGCACGCTCAAACTGTATGGGAAAGACTCAGAGGACCAAACACCTGCGAAACTGTGGTTGAATCTCTCCCACGACGTTTAAACGAGGTGATCGATAATAATGGATCTTGGACGCATTATTATTATTTTTTTATTTCAAAGAATTGTAGTTTTGTAATTGTACATTAATTTCAGCGGTATTAATAATAATGGTAATTTGTGTAATTCTGTTTTGTTGTTATTGTGTTAGGAAAATATGTTTTATAAATAATAAAATAGATTTTACTAATTATGTAGCTTTCAAATTATTCCTTAAATTTAGATTCAAAATATTTTTTAAAAGAATATTTTCTAGAAGATTTTATTTTAACTACTTTATATGCGTTTTTTATTATTGCTATTGCTGTTTGTTTTTGTATTATATTATTTGTAATAATTCATGTGAATATAATTTATAAATTGGACGGTGGTTCTGTTTTCAAATACTACTTACTACATTCATTTTTTTCAATAAATTTTTATACATTATTAAGGTTTTCTTAACTTTTCTTAACTAACAAAAGGTTGAATTTTCTTCAAGCAACAACAAATAATAGTATACATTTAACAGAATTTTAAATGTTATTGAAAAGTTGTATTAAAAAAATACTCTGAAAATAAAATAACATCATAAAGTATACTTGCTTTGAAAATATAGATAACGGTCCTAACAGTACAATACTCGAGTTTCTTAGAAAAACTTTACAGGTAGCAGTTGGTTTGAAACGTGTGGTCCCTTTTATTAATGCTCTTAAATCCCTGTTCAATAAATATACATTATTTTGTTTCATTATTCGAATTGAATTTTTAAAATTTTCAATTTCGTTTTTGTGCGTAAATTAATTAAAAAACTAAGCTGCAAACCAATATCGGTATTTGAACCGATGATCTGTTGCACAGAGAGACGGTATTTTGCCATGGAGCTACAGCCGCATTGTCTTTATGATCGTCTTACCTATCTCTTCTTATAATTACATCTTATGTTTGTCGGTTTTTCATATTAATAAATAAAACTAGGATCTTATTTAATTAAAAACATGTTTTTCTATTTTGCGTCTATAATAAAGCTGTTAAAGCACCCAAAACAGTGCGTTATATTTTAGCTCATTTGAGTGCTTGAATAGCCCAACTTTTTCAAAGTTGGTAGCATTGAAAAAATAATTGAAAAAACAGAAAATTGACAAAAACGTCACTCAATTTTCTGTGTCAATCAATGAATTTTCAAATGTCACATCAGTGTTGTCAACTACCACAAAAATCTTTATTTTATTTAAAAAGGGAATAAAAGATGCAAAATAAAAAATAGCATAAAAAGCTCGTTTCATATGCTTTAGAAAACTCGCCGCCAGCGGCTCGTTTTATAAATTTGAACTCGTGCAATAAATCTTGCCTTATGAAACTGGTTCTTTAATATACTATTTGTTGTAGAATCACCTATAAAGCTGCAAACTTAGTAAGAATTTTTTTTTTAATTTCACGCCTACACTACGGGGGAAACAACATCTAAGGTCATCTGTCCCCCATCTAACATGCAACACGAATACACACATCCATAGATGAGGTGCGGAATCTTCCAATTAGAAAAATCCCGCCGCCCCAAGTTGGATTCGAACCCACGACCCTAGGAATGCGAGTGATGCACTGACACCACTCGTACACCGCCGGCCCTTAATAAGAAAATTAAACTTTTAAAAGAAATAATTTAAAGGTATAACATTAGGTAGAGATTATTTCTATAATAGTTAGCGTCATTATAGTAATTTTTTTTAAATTTGAATATTTGTATGACTAATTCTTGTTCCGAATTCAAATAAAACCGGCATATTTGATGAAATGTGAAAGTAAATTTCATCAGAAATATTTCAGTTTAAGTTTAAGTTCGGTCCTGATATATTTAGGCAACCCAACAATCACCTGTGCGCGCAGCTGATTTTCTAAGCACCTATACGAGTCTCATTTAATTTGTCTTTCTGTATACTTAAGTATGTATTATTATTATTATTTTTCGTTTCATGTTGGCCTACAGTCTCGGCCATTATCAGTGTTTAGGAACGTATTTCTGTTCAAGGCTAATAGCTTTGCCAACAATACCAACCATACCAACATTAAATCTTTATTTACCAAACAATATTTGGCGGATATTTTGTTTTCGTAGGTTAGAATCAATTGAAAATGGATAAATAACGAACTTCTTCTTTAAACATTTATTTGAAAAAAGATGTATTTAGAGAGTCTAAGAACAGAATTCTACGAATTTCTAGCAGGAAAAGTAAGCATATATTATGACTAAGAAATTAATTTTATAAATTTTTTTTCTTTTGTAGAGAATATGTATTATTGCACATTATGATATAGACAGCATCTGCACTTGCAAGATTTTACAATCTTTGTTAAAACACAACCAAACACTCTATACACTAGCTATAGTTCGAGGTGTAGACGATTTAAGAAGGATTTATAGTGAGAATTCCAGCGATGTAAAATATTTTGTATTGATAAACTGTGGGGGTACACTTGATATTGTGGATATATTACAACCAGAAGAAGATATTATATTTTTCATTCTTGATTCTCACAGACCAACAGAACTTTGTAATATTTACAGTAATGGGCAAATAAGGTTAATGTGGAATGCAGAAGACGATAGTCAAGTACCTGAATTCAATGACGTTTTTAAAGAGGAAGAGGTAAGTATTATTATTATGGTTTAGTTTTATAGTATCAATCTACAATAGAATTCTATTTTTCTCAAAGTCGGACGAAGAAGAAGATGAAGGTGATGATGACAACAGTGAGGATGAATCAGAAGGTAGAGCTGCTAAAAGAAGAAGGTTAGGTGAAGAAGAAATTTTAAAAAGACGAGAAAATAGATTATGGGAAGCTAATCGGGAAAAGCTTATATTTGAATATACACAGTTTACATATTATTCTAAAGCGGTAAGATTTAAGTATATTTTATAATTGAGTTGTTGAATAATCTTTATGGCTTTGTAGAGTGCACTCGTAATGTTTGACTTGGCATGGAAATTAAACAGGGACGATAAGGATTTGTTATGGTATGCTATAGTAGCTATAACAGAACAGCTGATTTTTGGAAAAATTGAAAATACACAGTATGTGTTGGAAACTGGTAATTTACAAGCACATACAACTCGTCTACAAAATCGTTCCAGTGATACTGATGATACAACTTCATTAAAGATAACATTCGAGAAGGATTTAAAATTAATTTTGTATAGACATTGGTCTGTTGAAGCCAGTTTAAAATATTCAATGTTTACTGCTTGTAAATTAAAGCTGTGGTCTCTTAAAGGAGATAAACGCCTACAAGAATTACTTGCTGATATGGGGTTGGTATTTATTACAAAGGGAATCTCCATGCTCCAATTCAAAACAAAAATAGCTCGTGTGTAGTTGCACCCTTAATGGCCTTAATTGACCTTTTCTAAAAGCGAGCGCTGTCATCGCTAGTCTATCTTTTTGTTTGTAATATTGGTAGTAAATTTAGTATTTTTTATGTGGTTTTATTGGCTTGACTGCAACAAGTTTTTTGAAGTTAGTTTTTAATGTGTTTCACTTTTTCTTTTCATTTAATTTCAGTATGTTTCATTTCACAGATTGACGTCCCTGTATTTTTGTTATTTATAATCGAATCAATTTGAAATTTTTATCAGGTGTAGAAACCCTTAAAATAAATTTATGGACAATTAAAAACCCCATTTATTGTAAACCAACAGCCTACTACAATTTTGAAGATATATGCAACAAATTGAAAAACGGGAGTGTAGGGTCAGTAAGCCAGTAATTGACCATCACCCAGTAGTTGACCAAATTTCACTTTAAAAGAAAAAAATAAGATACCTGTACATCTTTATGAATATTTTATGTTTCACAAGCGATTATTGCACCTGTAATTACTATATGGTGTCACATTGCTGCATTATCTTGGTCAAACGGTTGTCTAAATACATGTGGAATTTGTATTCGTTTATTTGACAGCTAAATCTGTGCTTTTACAGTAAGCATGGCAAGTAAACAACTCTATTGAAATCTGCAATCATCCGGGATTTTAATGAAAATCGTTATATTATACATATTGTGCAAGTAATAGAAAGGTCGAACTAATAAATTTTTGTTATATATATTTTTTTAATTGACACTTTTTTTGCAAAAAATGTGGTGGTCAATTACAGAATTCGAAATCTTATCAGTTTTTCAGTAGTTGACCAACCACTAGTTTTATGCAAAATAAAGAATTTTGGTTTTTTTGTCACCCCTACAAGATTAGTAAGTTGCTCTTGTTCCTGTTTTTCTTAAGAAAATTTCAAATAAATAGCTGTTTCCAGTATTTGTTCACACAAAACTACTGCTCAACCACTGGCTTCGTAAAGTGGTCAACTACTGGTAATTTTTCTTTCCATTTTTGTTTTTATCAAAATGTCATCAAAAATAATATACATATATTTTGATATTTTTTAAGAATGTTCGTTTTTCTTTATGCAATACATACTATGTGGCTCTATAACAATATATAATAAAATAATAAAAAACTGATGTTTTATTCGTTATATTATAACACTGGTCAATTACTGGGAAAAATTTGGTCAAACACTGGGTTGTTTGTGGTTAACTACTGGAAAATTCTAACTTTTTTACTCTTATATTTTTTTTCTATGGAACAAAATGTTTTTTAATTTGTGTATTATTAATATTTAGAGTCTTAGACTATAACTGCACTTTATACCATTTTTTATTTTGTTTAAACAATATATATATATTTATATATATATAAAGTTATAAATTTATATTTCTGAAAAATCTCTTAAGTGGTCAATTACTGGCATATTGACCCTATTATGTTCCTACCGGTAGGCGTTCTGTATTTCTTTAAAAATTCACCTATCGGTAGGTGAATTCTTTTTAAATAATTTTTCACCTACCAAAACTTGACCTAATTCAACAAAACCTAATCACGAATACATTTTTGTAACGTAACTACATACATGGGTCATTTAGACATATTTTTAAATTAATCAAATTATAAATGCTCATTTCAAAACTAGAATGCAGTAAAATTTGTCAGACAAAATCAGTAAAATGTAACAGTTGCTTACTTTGTTTCTTTTAACATGTGTTGTTATCAGGCTTCATTAAAAAAAAATGGTTATGTGTTAATTGTAAATGCTAATAAGGTGGTCTAAGGTGGCCCGATTTCTTCAGAATCGATTAGGTGGTACATTAGGGATGCCCACCCTCATAAATAATTTATTAAGCAAGCTTTTCGAACAATTTTTGAATGATTTTTAGATGTGCAATCTATTGACCGAAAACTCCGATTTTTATTAATAGTATAAAATTCAAACAGTCCTTCAGCTAACGCTAACTGCTTTTCTTTTCCGAAATTACTTTTACGGAAAAATTTTGTAACTTAGAAGAAGAGGCAGCAACATTTACATATAGTTTATGCTTATCGGTAGCCAGATGCGTTTGCCCAAGTAGCGCTGGAATAGAAATTCATATGAAAATTAGTGCCCCTAATCCTTTTTGCATGACACAATTAATGTTCCAAAGTGATGCTTAATGGAATGTAATAGTTACGTGCCTCTCGGTATATTTTTGGCGCATTAAAATTAATACGTAAAAAATACATCTTTTTCATGTCTTCGTCATTGCCAAGAACTTATATCTATATCTTGTTAGTTGAGTGGGCTTCCCCTATTTTACAGATTTAAATTTTGTTTGATAATAAGTGTGATTGGCATTATATAGATGCAACTACGGTTATTTCTTGTAATTAATGTTAACTCATCGTTTTCTATTTAAACCCAAATAAAGTGTGCGATATTTATTTATTAATTGGCACGGTCAAATTAAAGATAAATGATATCTAGTTTTTGAAAAGAAATATAAATCCGTTGGATACCAATATTAAATATACTTTACTGCAATTTAGAAGTTAGAAGAAAATTAATTAAAAAGTTTACATTTACGTTTATTGTTTCAACCAATAAACGTAATGTAGCTGTTTTGCTGTCTATGTTCGTCAAATCATGATTATTCATGAAAAGCGGGACATTTAGATTTTGTGGGCACCGGAACAGGTGAAACAAAAGCGAGACTGTCCCGCCAAAAGCGGGACGTCTGGTCACCTTATAATAGTCGTTTATTTTGGTTATACTATAAAATATTTCGATAATATATTATTTTTGTAATAGGTACAGTATACAAAATATATTTACATATCTTTGAGAAAAAATATGTTTTTGTTTTTTTTATATCAGACAGTACAATTCCTTTAAGCTTTATGTAGATAGTTAATATAACAAATCGGTAAAGCGGTAGGTGAAAAATTATTTAAAAAGAATTCACCTACCGATAGGTGAATTTTTAAAGAAATACAAAACGTCTACCGGTAGGAACAGTTTTTTCCAGGAATTTATTACCTACCGGTAGGAACATAATACACTCTCTTGAAAAACAGACCTTATTTAATTGGAAAAGTCGTGGAAATTTTGTTCTTGGCCACTTGAAAACCCCAAAATCAAATTTTGGTTAAAGGATCTTGATTAATAATTATTTAAGATTTTAGCTCTACAGCCCTGCATTTTTTTTTATTTATAAACGAATCACTTTCAAATTTGTATCAGGTATAAAATCGCTTAAAAGAGATTTGTGTGTAATTAAAAAGTCTATTACAAACCACCAACCTACTACGATTGAAGATAGTTCTGAGTAGCCCTCGAAGACTTCTGTACAGAATTATTAACAGATCTACATATCAAACAATATTTTTAATTGTTATAAACAATTTAAAAATTGTAATTAAGAAATATGTGAATTATTTAACTTGAACAATAGTTCTGTGCAGAGCTCTAAGCAGCCCTCGAAGACTTCTGTACAGAACTACATATCAAACAATATTTTTAATTGCTATAAACAATTTAAAATTGGTAATTAAGAAATATGTGATTTATTTAACTTGAACAATAGTTCTGTGCAGAGCTCTAAGCAGCCCTCGAAGAATTTTATACAGAACTATTATTACAACTCCTAATTAAACAACATTGTTATAAACAATTTAAAGTTGCTATTTAAATAAAGTTGTTACGGACCGGTCAAAATATGATTTCCTGAAAGCTAAACGACAGTTTTGACTCAAAAAGTTTGATATGAAACCAGGCGCGTGTTGGCCCACCGGGATACCGGGACTTTTCCGGTAGTGCGTTATAAATTACCAACAAGTAAATTAGATTTAAAGTAGAAACAATACACCTTGCCGCTGTTCAACTCGACCGCACCTAACGAACAGCGATGATTGAATGAAATCTTCTTTTCCGTCTTTAGCCTTGCGAACCATTCAAGAACTCGCTAATTTAGAAGAATCTAAGTATCCTAATTTGCAGATGCGTTGTGTAACCATATATTGATGATGTAATTTCAGGATATGATTTTGTAGGTTCTGCCCAGAAACTTCAATTGGAGTTAATACAGGTTCTGTGATCCGGTGGATTTGACTTGCGAATATGGCCAAGTAACTGTTCGGAACTTCTTGCGCCTGTATCATCGGCTGATGTCCAAACGCCAGTTCAATTCAACAAAGAAGAACCTATCTTTATTAAGATTTTAGATTTTCATTGGTATCCCATGGTCGACGCCCTTGTACAACAAGAAATATCTTATCGGAAGTAGCGAGAATTTGAAATCTTTTAAGATTTCTAACCCCAATGGTTCTCTTTGCAAAAAGGTTGATGCAGGAATTATGGATGGCGAAAATAAATTAAGATGACCCTGTTCCTGAGACAATACTCTGTGAATGTTTATGTATATTTCTCCGCTTCATAGCGTATCATCTAGATACCCAAATAGGCTCTAATTGATGCTATTTGATACTTGTAGTTGTTTGAACGTTTGGGTGTGCACTTCCCGTTCTAAGACATGAATTGAGATACGCTCAATTAGCGTGCATTGCTAATGCACCAGTATGCGCTCATGGAAGCGAGGTTACTGTCCATCCTCTACTAGCTCTCTAGGCTCAGTTCTAATCCAGCTTTTGGACTATTCCTCAACATAGTTGGGGGACCACTGCCTAATCTAATAACCTGCCTGATATAATCCAACCTCAATTGGGCAGAACTTGTTTTTTAATGGTTACCAGTTATAGGACTGGTATGCTCTGAATGGTGCTTCGTTTATAAGTCTACACGTTCTAGACTTTCGGTGTGTACCCGTTAAAGTAAAATTGTCTTGAGTGCGAGGGGCTGTGTGTTCGCTTTATCACCACTTGCAGTTTCCCATTGGCCAGAATTTACCCTGCCTAACTGGGATAAACCTTACTTCAATTCTCTACCATAAGATTCAGTCAAACAACGTTTATGAGTATTCGTTGAGATACACTTTGGTATAACTCTACCACACATTTAATTCTGGCCTGAGCAACCCGCAGCCCAGGTTCCTGGGATTGGATTTACCGGTGCCAGTTTTATAGGTAGGTGCCGTGTAGTCTGCTTCACCCACCCAATGTTCCTGAGACAGTGATTAATAACTGGAATTTGTTTAAGTTGGAAATTCCTAAATTTCAAATTTAAAATTTTCTAGATGTATTCATTTAAACTCGGCTGTCACAAAAAAACATATATTCTCGGATGCGTCTGAAATTGGTTACAGTGCTGTAGAGTATTTAAGGGTTCAATATTGTGACAGCTCTATCAGAGTTTTCTTGATGTGCGGGAAAAATAGAGTTGTACTATAACTTCTGGTAAAACCTCCAGACCGTTATAACCGTTAAAATACGTGTAGATTGATGATATATTTTAGTACCTCCCAAAACAACCTCCATCCCACATTTAGAATTGTGCGGTGCTGTGTTGGCAGCAGAATTGGTACAAAGTCTCATTGATGCATTGAAGAAGCAGATCGCTTGGATGACTTCTAGACTCCAAGACATTTGTAGCTTTCATTCAAGATATCATCGCTCTTTCCTCATGCTATTACGTTCCGTCAGCAGAGAATCCGGCTGATAGTGCCTCACGAGGACTTTTGCCCGCACAATTGCTAAATCATAGTTTGCGGTGGAAGGGACCTCCATGGCACTCTTGTCTCCCAGACTCGTGACCACAACAAGCTTCATTCTCTGCAAGAGGAACGTAAAATTGTACTGACAGTTACTAATGAATCCTATATATTTAATAGATGATCTAAGCACTGTACAAAACAGAAAAAATTTTATATTCTAAAGCGGGTGCATATATTGTATTTTGAATGCTGTTTTCAGAAGTGCAATTAGTTTTGTTGTATCACCCTCCGTTTTTAAAATACTTTATTGCTGATACTTGCTTGTATTTTAAACCACTGTTGTCGGTACTCTTAAAATTATTTATTTGGTTCGCTTTTATTGATCCCATTTTCATTTATTTTGAACATATATAAGATGCAGTGGCATATTTAGGAATTTTTTTAGGAGGGAGGCTACTCAAAAAAAATTACGAATCAAAATACTTATATGACCTGGAAGATTAAAAAATTTGGTGGGCTTCAATCCGTTAGACCCCACCCCCTCTTAAATACATCACTGATATGACGATTTACAAGTCTTTCATGTCCCTTTATGCCAAATTTTTCGTTCGCAAAAATATAAACTATGGAAGCATCTTTAAAGATCTAAAACATCTATGCTAGCAGACTATTATTGGCGATTGTTGAACATTGATTACCGAGAGCTCCAGCGACTGTAAAAGACAAAGTAAAGAGAAAAAAATTAAATCTCTGTAAGTTTTTGTGAATATTGTTAATTTAGTTTGTATAAAAAACAAATCCATGAACAGAATTGGTACCATGTAGATATCGTATGATCAAAACCATCTATAGAATTATTTACTTCTACTGCCCGTAGTTTTTGTGAACTGTACAGATTAGCGCCAATGTATCTTGAGTATATAAATGGACACCTGTGTCAAGAAAATACGACGCGCTGACACCGCTAAACAGAGCCCCATAGTACACAGAAAATGTTAGGTTAGCGTACACTATTATTATTTCGTATGCTTGCAATTATTTTAAGTATTACTTAATAGGGCTGTGCATAATAATCGATTAATTTTTTTAAATAATCGATTAATGGATTAAATCGATCAATAGATTGATCGATTTAATCGAATAATCGATTATTTTAAGAAAATAATCGTAGTTCCGAATAATAGATTTCCAGCAAAAGGAGTCACCAGACTATCAAGGCAACGACCACATCTTCTGGAAGATGTAGAAAAGTTGCTTCTTGTGTGGATAAACGAGAAGCAACTAGCAGGTGATACTGTGCCCGAGAACATTATCTGCGAGAAGGCTAAGGCCTTGTACGCCGACCTCGTAAGTAAACTGCCAGGTACGTCGACAGAAAACGAAGAAGACTTCAAGGGGATTAGGGGATGGTTTGATGAACTTTAAAAAAAGAAGTGCGAGAGGCTGCGAGTTCGGACGCTAAGGCAGCCGAGGCGTTAGTTGTCGAGTTCCAGGAGCTCATGATTTCTAAGTGTTACTATCCACAACAAGTTTTTAACTACGATGAAACAGGACTTTTTTGGAAAAAGATGCCAAAGGGAACTTACATTACAGCAGAAGACAATGCAATGCCCGGGCACAAGCCCATGAAAGACCGTCTCACCCTCTTGTTGTGTGCTAATGCAAGCGGGGATTGCAAAGTCAAGCCCCTGCTCGTGTATCATCCCAAGAATCCACGAGCCTTCAAGAAATGCAAGGTGCAGTAAAGCCAGTTAAATGTTATGTGGAGGTCCAACAGCAAGGCTTGGATCACTCTTGTTTGTTGAATGGATCAATGAGGTCTTCGGCCCTGCAGTAAAGAAATACCTTTTAGAAAAGAATCTGCTACTCAAAGCATTGCTGATTATGGATAATGCCCCTGCTCATCCTCCAGGCCTTGAGGATGATTTATTAAGATTAATTAAGATCAAGTTCCTTCCTCTCAACACCACACCGCTACTCCAGCCCATGGACCAGCAGGTTATTTCGAACTTTAAAAAGCTTTACACCAAAGCACTATTTCAGCGATGCTTCGAGGTGACGGAAGCTACAAACCGTACCCTCCGAGAGTTTTGGAAAAATCATTTCCACATCTTGAACTGTCGCAAAATTATCGATAAAGCCTGGGATGAGGTCACTAAGAGAACCCTCAATTCTGCTTTGAAAAAACTGTGGTCTGAATGGGTTCTTGAACGTTGAAGGGTTTGCTCATGAACAGGAACCGGCAGTTGTCGATGAAATTGTGTCAATAGGGAAGACCATGGGACTAGAAGTGAACGAGAATGACATTCAAGAGCTGGTAGAGGAACATAGCCAGGAGCTGACCACCGATGAACTGATGGATCTGCATCGCGAGCAACAGCAAGAGATTATGGAAGCGATTTCGTCTGAGGAGGAGAAAAATGAGGAGGAAGGATCCCTAAGTTCAAATGAGATTAGGGAGATCTGTAAGATGTGGGAAGCAGTGCAAAATGTTGTAGAAAAGCATCACCCGAATAAGGCTGTAGCAGTGCGAGCAATGAATCTGTTCAACGACAATGCAATGACACATTTCCGCGAAATCCTTAAAATGAAACAAAAGCAAGTGTCATTGGATAAGTTCCTTGTTAAAGTTGCACAAAAAGAAAAAGATTCCAGCGAGCCAACAGATTTTGCCAGCAGTGATTTTGTTAGTGATAGTGAAAGTCGTCATTTTGTATCATTTTTATATGAATAATAAATAGTTGTGGAACGAATAATCCCGAGTTTCCATTATTTCTTATGGGGAAATTTACTTTGATTAACGAGAGCTAACGAGAACGAATCATGCTCATTATCCAAGGTACCACTGTACTATCGTTATTGAAATATTTATGTACCAATTTTATTAAGCATTTTTGAATACATGTTTATTTGAACTTTTTTCACTAGTGCTTTTTAGCAGAATGTGTTGGTAGTTTCCTAAAAAGCATTAATCACCCAAAATTAATCAAAATTACCTATGACATATTTAGGTTGTTTGGTGTATCTGATCTCAAAGTAGCAAAGCATGGGGATTCTCTGCATAGTACAAAACCGTCTTGATGGGAATTTATTTAATCAGAGTATACTTTTGCAGATTACCATTAGCTCAAAGTAGACAAAATTACCTCTCAATGGATTTGCAATTAAGACAAGAATTCCCAAGTGCTGTTGAAAAGTTATCTGAGAAATATGGCTTGGCAGATATTATTTATGCAACATTTGTTATGACATATGGATATAGAAATAAATATTGTGCTTGCGATGTTGTATATGGAATGCTAACGATATTAGAATTATCGGTATTATTCTGTTTTTGCAAGTAATTTAGTTTAATTAATTCTTGTGTTTCTCATTTTAGCCAAAATCTAAAAGACCAGAAGAAAGTTTCCAAGTAGCACTTGATGCTTTATCGAGGTCTAATAAAAATCTATTAAATACAGCTATTGATAGAGGAAAAGGAATCACAAAGGCTATATTTAAAGCTGTTCAAAGTGCATTAGAAATGAAACAGATAATCTCAGCAGGACCATTTATTTATTATATAGTACAAGAAGTAAGTTGGCTCTTTTAAAGATGTTACTACTTTATAGTTAACAAGACCTTATAACAGTGGCGCATCCAGGAATGCAAAGTTAGAAATATCTAACTATAAAAAATTGATATTTTTAAGCAAGTGTTTATTTTATGAATATTAAAAGGTAAATAGGAACAAAAAAAATGATGAAACAAATCTTTGAACATAATGAAAAATACTTTTAAACAAAACTAGAAGCATTATAAAATACAGGGTGTCTCATAGCCCCTGCACCAGACTTTACCAGTTTGTTTCTGATGGCATTTGGAACAAGAAATCTTATTAAAGTTTTTTGATTAGAGAAAGTTCAAATTTCTAATAATTTTGGCCGACGTTTTTATAAAAGTACGTATAAAATTATAACGCTCTCATGGTGATATTGATATCATTAATAAAAAATAAAATTAACTACGAGCCCAGAATCATATCGGTTGGCCCAGTTCAAAAATTGTTTGTAACATTTTAAAGAATTTTATTTTTCAATGTACAAAAATATTATATTGAATTTTTATATATATATATATTAGCACTACAAGCCTTGAAGGCTCATGGCTTTTTGAACAATCTTCTTCCATTCCTTCCTGTCCGTTGTTTTTGATTTCCATTCCTTTACATTCAACTGCTTTAAATCTTCTTCAACTTCCTTTCTCCATCTTGTTCTGGGTCTTCCTCTCTTCCTTGTTCCTCCCATTTGACTTTCCATCACTTTCTTTGGTAGTCAGTCTGTTTCTAGTCACATCACGTGGCCCATCCATCGTATTCGCTGAGCTTTGACTGTTCCAATTATGTCTTCTTGGCCATATAGTGTCTGCACTTCTGTATTAGTTCGCCTGTGCCAAACACCATTTATTTGTTTTCCTCCTAGAATCTTACGCAGTACTTTCCTCTCCCACGCACCTAGGGCCTTCTGCTCTGCCTTTCGTAATGTCCACACTTCACTTGCATAGATTACCACTGGTCTTATGATTGTTCTGTACAACCGAAACTTTAACGATCGCGACACCACTTTACTTTTTAACATCTAAGTGCAAACACACACCTATTTCCTGCCATCATTCTTGCTTTCACTTCTTTGCTTGTCCCTGGTTTCTTTGTAAATATTGTGCCCAGATATGTGAACTTTTCAACCTCTTCAATTTTGTATAATTTGTGCTCTTCTGCTTCTATTTCTAATACCCTATTTGGTTTATGTTCCTCTTCTTCCCATATCATATATTTAGTTTTGTTCTGATTTATTTCCAAGCCCAATGCCTTTGCCGCTCTATCTAATCTGACCATTACCTCTTGTAACTCTCTCTTAGTTCTTGTCAACACTACTATGTCATCTGCAAAAGCTAAATATTGATGTTTCTTGTGATAAAGTAAACCTGCTCTGTTTATTTGACTTTCTCTTATCACTTTTTCTAAAGCGATATTAAATAGAATTGCCTATAGGGGGTCTCCTTGTCGCAATCCTTCTTTCACTTCAAATGACCTGGATAGCTGCCCCTCTAATTTAATTCTATTTTCAGTGTGCTTTAGAGTCATCTTTGTTAAATGAGTTAACTTGTTAGGAATGTTTAGTTCTTCCATTGCTAAATAAAGTTGTTTTCTACGGATTCTATCATAGGCTTGTTTGAAATCGATGAATGCTATATGTGTTTTCTGTTTGTGCTCGAAACTTTTCTGCCTGTATTTCTCTTAATATAAATATCTGTTCTATGACCGATCTTCCTCTCCTAAACCCACTTTGATATTCCCCAACAATGCTCTCCATACTATGCACTAGTCTATTTTTTATACAGTTTGCTAAAATCTTATATGCTATATTCAGAAGCGCTATCCCTCTGTAATTGTCACATTCTGTTTTGGGGCCTTTTTTATGAACAGGACAAATAATTGCTTCTGCCCATTCCTGTGGCATTCGTTCTTCTTCCCAGATTTGCTTTATTAGTTGGTGCATTTTGTTGCATACCCCTTCACCTCCATACTTAAACATTTCGGCCTTTATTGTATCTTTTCCCGAACTCTTATTATTTTTTAGTTTGCGAATGATTTCAGTTAATTCGCTTAGTTCGGGAGGTTCCTCTGTTTGTTCACGTCTCGTGCTGTCATTAAGTAGTTCAACACTGATTTCTCTCTCTTTATGTGTCTTTACCTCTTCTTGATTTAATAAGTCATTAAAATATTCAACCCATCTTTCTAGTTTACCTTCCTGGTTTCCTATTAGAATTCCTTCCTTATTTTTATAGAATAAAGATATCGCCTGCCGACCTTTCCTAATTCTGTTTATACCTTGCCATAGATTTCTGATTTCCTTATTCTGGTAATGCTTTTCTAATTCCTCTATCTTTTTTGTTTTGTGTTTCCTCTTCTTTTCTCTTACATTTTCTTCTCTGTTCTTGGTATTTGTTTATATTTTCTGTTGACCCATTCTTTAACATTTTAAGTCTTACTTTTGTTCTTTCCCTTAGTTCTTTTTCACATTCCTTGTCGAACCATTCCTTCCTTTGCTCTTTAGAATCTTTTTTTATCACCGAACTTGCTTTTGTAATTGCTTGTTTTATTTCTTCCCACATCTGAGTTATATCTTCCTTTTTTTGTACCTGTTCCGGTGATTTCTTTAGCTCATTTGAATATTTTTCCCGTTCATTTTGATCTTGTTGTAGCGCTCTAGTTATATGTGAACTTGATTTTTTCAATTCTTTCCGCGAGTCTAACGGTATTGTCTGCTTTAGCTTGATCCCTACCATTATATGGTCTGAATCTATATCAGGGCCTCTATAACTTCGTACCTTGGTTATGCATTGTTCTCCCTTGCTTTCTACCAGTACATGGTCAATCTGATTTCCTGTTTTCTTATCCGGTGAAATCCAGGTGATTTTATGAATATCTTTTTGGTCATAATAAGTACTCTTTATCTTCAAATTTCTTTCGCTTGCGAAATCAATTAGTAGTCTGCCATTTTCGGAAGTCTCTAAGTGCTTGCTATGTTTTCCAATTGTTGGTCTATATATTTCCTCCCTACCAATTTTGGCATTAAAGTCACCTACTACTAGTTTCAAGTCATAACTGGCTATATTTTCCATCTCTTTTTCCAACCTCTCATAAAATTCTTCTTTAACACCTAGCTCGGTTTCTTCTGTTGGAGCGTGCACATTAACTATTGTTATTTTCTGAAATTTCCCTCTGAGCCTTAACACACACAATCTATCTGACACCGGTTTAAAATCTATTATTGCCGATTTCAGTCGTTTGCTAATTAAGAATCCTGTCCCCAACATTCTATTTTCCCCCCCACTACTCATAAATATATAATCATCCAGTTGCATTATTTCGTAACCTTTTTGCTTTGTTTCCTGCATAGCTATTATATCTATATTGAATTTTTTCATTTCATCTGTTAAGTGCTTCAATGATCCCTCTTCAAATGTTCCCCTGACATTCCAGGTTGCCATAAATAATTTTTGTTCTTTTATCTTTCCAATGTTTTTCCATTTCCAGCTTTGGTCGTCATCTGTAAGTTCCCGGCCTCTGTTTCTGTAACTACTCGTTTTTTGATGTATTATGCTCTGGTTTTAATTTTTGTAATTTTCCTGTTTTTCCATTCCATTGCCAAGTTTGTCCGTCTACTACCACTTTTCTGTATTTTACTATGACTTTTTTACCTTTTCCTTTTTCTTCCTTAGCGTAGGCATTTATTGTTTTCTGCACTTTTCTTTCTTCTTCTGTTAAATCATTGTTAAGGTAAATTTGCGTTCCTTTTAGCTTGTTTTTATTTTCCATTACTTTTTGTTTATCTTTTCAACTTCCAAATTTAACAATAGTCATCTCCCTGTTTTCTTGGCTTATTCTAAATGCAGTGCATGGTTTCACATTTACTCCTATTTCTTCCAATAGAAATTGTTCTACTTCTTGTTTAGCTTCTCCCTGTTGGAATTCTTTTCCCTGTATAATAATGTTCATCTTCCTTTCATTTCTTTCCATCCATTCCAGTCTTTGTTCTAACTTCCCTACTTGTCCTTTGAGTTGTTTATTTTCAAACTGTAACTCGGTTACTTGTGTAACATATGTTTGCTGCGCCGTTTTTAATTCCTTTATCTCTTTTCTCAATTTCTCCATTTGCTCTTGCTGCTTCTTTTGGTCACTGCATATTCTTTTTATGTCGCCCATCATTTCTCTCATCATTTTGCACATTTTATTCTCTTCTTCGTGCTTTTGATCTTCATTATTAATTTCTGATTGGCTCGTCTTTTCTGGTGATTTGACCTTCTTTTTTCTTTCTTCTCTTCGTTTCTCCTCTGATGAATAATCATCACTCTCAGACTCTATTGTTCTATCTTCCCATTTTTCGCAGTCTTCTCCTTTGTTGCTATTTTACAGTTTCCTAGACTTTCCAGGAGATCTAGCTGTTTTTTTGCTCTTTTGAAAAAATTCTGCTTCTTCTCGTCTTTTTCTTTTGCTATCCTCCGTTGCGGACCCATCAGCATCGTAGTTGTATCTTAACATTTTCCTCCAATTTCTAAAAATGTAAAATCAATTGTATTTACTTTATTTAGCTTAGGCGTACTGTGTGTTGCCTATTCAAGTTAGTGCAGCAGGGTATTATTTTGGTGTTGTTCACTTATCACTCTTATCACTATTTACAATATTTTAGGTTATAAAAGTTAATTGTAAATTATCTTTCCACTTGTTTATGTAACTTAATATTTTTTCCTGTCCACTTAGTCTATATTAA
Source organism: Agrypnus murinus (assembly GCA_929113105.1). Classification (NCBI taxonomy): domain Eukaryota; kingdom Metazoa; phylum Arthropoda; class Insecta; order Coleoptera; family Elateridae; genus Agrypnus; species Agrypnus murinus. The sequence goes on from OV816025.1 coordinate 54,590,642, forward strand.
ACCACTATAGGATCTTCCGTTTGTAATGTAATTAATGTAATCACTAGAAATGATCCAAAATTTGAATCTAATTTCGTAGTGCTAATCACACTTTATTATCACCAACATACCTATCCCCTATGAATTTTTATATTCTAACTATAAATTGCCTAATTTGGAACATTTGTTTTATAAAATATCAAGAAAAAGAATTATGCACTAGTAACAACTCAGCAACATGAATGTATATTATGCGAATCATTTCATTTGGCCCAAACGTTCAACGAGTCATATCACTTGGACCCACAACTGTTTAAGCGAAAATCACGACTGTGTAGCATTGCCTTTGTGTTTCAAAACTGCCTGAATTCGTCTGGGCATCTTTGAACTATCCTTCCTTATTACAAGCTCTTGACAATACTCCGGCGTAAACGAGTTCCATATTTTTGTGATACGAGTTTGCAATTCATTAATGGTCCTAGGTGAAGTAGCTCGCATCTTTTTCTTCATTCTGTTCCAAAGAGTTTCAATGGGTGACAAATCTGGGCTACTTGATGTCCAATCCAGTAGCTTAATGTCATGTTCTGACAACCATTTTCTCACTATGAGCCGTGTGGCATGCAACGCCCTCTTGCTGGAAGATGAACTCATTTTGAGCATTCATTCTTCAGGGTGTCAATAGAAAGGATGAGGCTACTTTCCAGAATTCTAATATATTCTACAGCATTAACAATGCCCTTTACAAAGTGCAATTTACCAACTCCTTGGTCTGACATGCAGCCCCAGATCATTAATGAGGCAGGGAATTTAACTTTTTGGCGTAAGCATGCAGGCTCGTAAGCTTCATTTCGAGTTCTTAAAACTCTGCTTCGAGTATCTCCTATGCAAACTTCAAATATGAGGCCATCACTAAAGATTACAGAATTCCATTGTGACTAAATCCAATCTTTATGGGTTTTTGCCCATTAGTTTGCGGTTGCGTTTTTGTTTTTGTGTTAAGAGGGGTTTTTCTTTAGACTAAAAGCAGAAAGCTTAAAGAAAAAAATTAATAAAACATTTTTGGATTTATCTTGTAAAATGAATAGCCCAATTTCTTTATAGCCCTTAGACATGTCGATCTAGAAAAATTTTCTTTAGTTGCTTTATTCCACTCCACTGTTACATCTCCTACGTTAGATCGACGATTTTGTTTGACAATACGACGCAGTGCTCTTGAATTCCATGGGGTTACTTTAGTAACTCTCCCCAAATTAGGTTTTACGGCTTTAGATCCAGTTTTTTTATGCAACTTAACAATATTTCGTACGGTATATCGCGATAGTTGCAACTGCTGTGCTATTTTTGCACAAGATTTACCTGATTTTGATAAATTGACAATTCTTTCACATAAATCGTGGGATAGGGTTTTGCCACGAACCATTGTTGCAAAATAAATGCAGATATGTCATTTACAACAGATGTAAACTGTTACTGATGTGTTTTTGTTATTTGCTTTTCCCATTCAAGGAGTGCTGGATGGAAAATTGTCTACCTAAGCTTTTGGGCCAAATGAGGTGATTCATATAACATTGTTTTATGTTATTGTTTAATTACTTTCCCATTATTGAGTTTTGCAAATATTTTATACAATAACCTCTTAATGTTTGCCCAATTGATAATTAAGATATTTCTTAATTAAGATATTAAGAAATTTCTCTAAAACAGCAGCAACGGTTTTTCAAATGGGCCAACCGATATGATTCTGGGCTCGTATATGTAAGTGCAAGGTTTTAAATTTTAAAGCCAGACAAACATGATGAGATCACATATTACTATATATTTTTCTAGTCCAAACCCACCATTTTCAAGCGCCCAATTGTGTTACATTGTACTATTGCAAATTAAATCGCTTCGTTGACATAGTAGTTTTGATTTACTAAAATGCACGTTTCAAATGATGACTAATTATAATACAAAACGTAAATATACAAAATTGTGCATTAAGCTTTTAATTTTTACAAGACGTTTGTCTACAACGGGATTTTAATTTTATTTAACTGTGACCTCGCATATATCTTTTTACTGTAAAATTGATTAAATCTAGTCTCAACTTTTAATAGTAAAATAATTGAAATTTTAAATGATAATATCTTAATAATGGCTTAGTCTAGCTTTTTTAAATTTTGCTAACAAATCTATCATTGGATTATCTTTAACATATTTCATTATGTTATCTTTATATTGTATTATCTTTACAATTTCATTGAATTCTAATCATTTTGCAATCACTGATATTGTTTATGCTTGGGCGCGAATTACCGCTTGTGGCTCGAATGCCCTAGCACGTGTGGGTGTGTTCGAAGGACCTGATGTATTGGTTGAACAGGGGTGAAAAAAAAGAACTATTTTTTCTGACTGCCTCTATTCAACTAAATATATACACGCACGTTTGCAACCAGAGGTTGGAACTCTACTAGCATACAAAATATATACAGAAACTAAAATCTAGCCTGCATCCCGCTTCCTTGAGGGTTAAGCGGGGGTAAATTAACGTATGGGAGCGTATGCACAAACAGATATACATCCTTAAACACAGATGAATATGAATTTGTAGCCATCTTTGATAATTTTATTAATTTCTACAATTTTTGTTATCTCATGTTACACGACTTAAGTTAAAAGTTAAAGGGAAGAGAGACTAAAGAAATAAATAACTCACGACTTGCCTTGTTTTTACGTACACCTAAAATAGACGGAAATAGAATATTACTACAAAATGTTACTGCCATTGTCACTAGAGCCATTACCAGCTGCACATGTGCTAGCTAATGTTTTTTCTTCTCAGTGACTGAAAATTTACAAATGAGCAAATAACTATTGTCCAAATGGATGGGTGGCAACACAGACTGAAGAAAGGTGGCATGTGATTCGTATTTATGTGCAATATAATATTGCAACAAAGTAAAAAGAGTTTGCATGCAGTCAATAAGCAATGCAATAATAAATGTATCGTATGTCTCATTAGGAAATCAAATACTCCCTTGAGTTGTGTAAGGTGTGTATGAGTAGAATAGTAATAAATGGTTGAAAAATACAGTCGAATCTTGTTAGAATTCGAATTCGAAGGGAGTTGAAAAAAACTAAATTAATGAATATCGAAATTAAGGATTTTGTGAAAATGAATAAATGGAACATTATTTAATTTAACACTAGGCTAAAGACACAATTTTTATAATCGGCATTATTTATTTTTTTCACTTTGTTTATTTTAAATAAATGTACACATATACAGTGTGTCCACAGATTGAGTTCACAAGACGGAAAAAATCTTTATTTTTAGTTTTATCGAAAAATGTTATTCTTGATAAAAAGTTTTGCTTGTTGTAAGACCCCAGAAAATTTAAAAAAAATACGTTTTATTTTACCTGCTTCATTTTATAGTCAATTTTCTGTGAAACCATATATAATTTTGCACTAAGTTCAAAACTTTAACCATAATCTAGTGGGTGACGTTTATGTGATTATTAAGCAATAATTCTTTCAAATTGTCATGCAACAGTAATCGTTTATTTCTAATCAATAACAAAAATAATATAGAAAAACTAACATTAAGTAAAAATTAACACCAACTATTCGACGTAGCCTCCACCAACCTCAAAACATTTTTCCACTCCAATTCAAAATATTTTGATTTGAAAGAATTATTGCTTAATAATGAAATTAACGTCACCCACTAGGTTATTGTTAAAGCTTTGAACTTAGTGCAAAATTACATATGGTTTCACAGAAAATTGACTATAAAATGAAGCAGGTAAAACAAAACGTGAATTTGTCTTAATTTTCTGGGGTCTTACAACAAGCAAAACGTTTTATCAAGAATGACATACAGCAAACGCATTATAAATTGGCGAGAGCCGGCGCATGCCGAAAGTACTATCGGCTTCCCCTCGTGTAGTATTTGCGAATGTTGCACTGTTCTAACAGTGGCGTAGACGCGTAGGGCGCCTTATTTTATTTGCTTGCTGTATTTCAAACGAAATATTTCTAGCGGGACTGCCAAATTCCAAAGTAAATATTTTCATAAAATAAAATCATAATTTAGCTAATTGCACTCACTGAAAAAGTGAAATGAAACCATATTATAGATATTTAAATTAAATTTTCAATAATAAATAATAATGTTACAAAAAATATTTTGACTACATAATTATACCTATAATAGAGAAAAAGAAAGTTAATACGAGTGGTACTACAATAACTATCATATAATAATTTAAAAAAAATAAATACAATAGGTATCTACAATTTATGTTACATATTTTAACCGCTATCCTCAAAATCAGTTCCAAAGTCGGAATCCCAATCTTCGTCATTTACACTAATTATAAGTTGTTCGGTTCTAACGTCTATTATTTGTTCATTTTGCAAATAATTATTTTCACTTTTTATCACGTGGTCACAACGGCTCACCCAATCTTCTAAAGTTACAGAAGAAAACTTGTTTTCGGCTAATTTCCCATCATTTAATTTAAATGTAGTATTTTTCTTAGCAACGTTGTTTTTAACTTGTGCCCAAATTAGTTCTATTGGGTTCAAATCTGGGTGGTATGGTGGAAGGCGCAGTACAGTATGGCCATTAGCATTGAAAATGGCATCAAATTTGTACTGAATGTACTGCTTTTTATGCCTTTTAATTATATCATATAACTGAGGTTTTAGCATTTGAGGTGAAAATGTTATTTTTTTTCAGTAAGCCAGGAGACCATATCTGCTTTTTTAGAATTGTTATTAGGAGCACGGTTTATTTGTACATTGTGATAAGGCGCGTTATCTATCACAACAACCGACTCTGCTGGCAAATTAGGTATTAATTTTTCCGTGACCCATTTTTCATAATTTGATGAATTCATTTCATCATGGTAATCTCCTGACTTACTTCCAGATTTAAAAATGTTGAAGCAGTTTGGAATAAAACCCATGCTTCCACCTGCATGAATTATAATTAAGCATTCCCCTTTTGAAATATTAGCAAGTAATCCATTATTACTGTCGTCACTCCAACTTTTTGATATAGTGTGCCCACTATGGATGTACGTTTCATCTAAGAAAACAATAGGACGCTGCTGTTGGCGAAAAAACTTAATTTTATTTAAATAGTCTATTCTTAAAGGACGAATTTCACTTTTTTCAATTAATAGTTTACGATTATTTTGAGTACGGCGCCACTTAAACCCCAGCTTCTTAACACTGTCCGAAGAGAAGACACTTGCCCCTGCCACCCCAAATCATTGCGAAGTGTTTCTTGTAAAGCAGGAAGCGTAACTCTGCAATTTTCTGTTTTATGGAAATTATAGATTATACGGCGAAAATCAACCAACTCATAATCTTCAAGTGCGGTCACGTTACACACGCGACTTCGTTTTTTTCCAGGACTTTTAAATAGTTTATCAGTCTCAGATTCAGGCAAGGTGTTACCTTCCTTAATAATCCTTTCGATAGTCCTTACGGATACTCCAGTAGCACTTGACACTTTTTCTTGAATTCCCTTCATACACTAATCTTCGTTTTGAGATTTTATCCATTTGTAAACGTTAAAAGCCATTTCGCGCGCTTGACTGTGAAGAGTTTTTCCGCGTAAAGTTGACGACATAGTTATAAAACTGATAAACTAAATTACAGATCGGCTGTTTCAAACAGCTGGTACTACTACTTGCACTAACAATAATGCAATGTGCCTTAAAATTCATTTTTAACGCTATATATATCTCATTACTTAAATTTCCCAAAAGAGAAAGCATAGTTAACGATTATTATCAAATCAGAGTTACTCATACTACCTATTAACATTCCTCGAACAGTATTTGACTCACTTATGCAAATTATATATACATATATTAGCACTACAAGCCTTGAAGGCTCATGGCTTTTTGGACAATCTTCTTCCATTCTTTCCTGTCTGTTGTTTTTGATTTCCATTCCTTTACATTCAACTGCTTTAAATCTTCTTCAACTTCCTTTCTCCATCTTGTTCTGGGTCTTCCTCTCTTCCTTGTTCCTCCCATTTGACTTTCCATCACTTTCTTTGGTAGTCGGTCTGTTTCTAGTCGCATCACGTGGCCCATCCATCGTATTCGCTGAGCTTTGACTATTCCAATTATGTCTTCTTGGCCATATAGTGTCTGCACTTCTGTATTAGTTCGCCTGTGCCAAACACCATTTACTTGTTTTCCTCCTAGAATTTTACGCAGTACTTTCCTCTCCCACGCACCTTACTGTATATTTATTTGTTTATTGTCGAGATCCGGTCATTCTTGTGGGACTATTTTCTAACTCATATTTTAAGAAAATGAACGCAGTCTGCTCCGCCACTGCTTAAATCGCACTCGGTTCATGCCAGTGCGCAACCAAAGCTCTCGCCAATTTATGTTGCGCGAACTGTACGTATTTCTATAAAGCTAAAAATAAAAATGTTTTCCCTCTTGTGAACTCAACCCGTGGACACACTGTATATGTCATAGATGTATTAATTTATTACAATTATGATGTAGTTGTAGTCTACATGTTTCTTAGTATAATTTAATAAAATTGTTCTTATTTTAAAAGCCTTTAGGAGACGGAAGGATACAAAAATAATTCTTAACTCTTGTGGACCAATATTTTCATTTATTCTAAAATTAACTGCCGAAGCTTCGAGCTGTTTACCGACTCATTTTCAAATCTAAAATACATCATCAATTACTATTATGAAATTATTTGAATTTGGACAATAGCTAAAAAACTTTTTGCTGTTATTTCTTAAACCACAGTATATTTTATGAAACTGTCCCTGTAGTAGCCGTTGACAAGAAGAAGCGAAATCATGCAAGCTCCGTAAAATCCATTTTCAGAATAAACATTGGAAAGGGAAAAGTTTTGTATCACAGATTATTTTTTAGGCGCAGCTGAAATTGGCATTTGTGTGAACATTTACACGACTAGCTATACTTCTGTCGCAGTTTCATATTTGTTGCTCATGTGGTTGGGAACGCGATTAATCACAAAACGCAGTGACTAGATTTTTTCTGTCGCGTAACTGAAAGTCGCTCGTCTGGTCAGACACTTAAACAGTAATATGTGAAACAAAACGTACACAATAATTTGTTTATTCCTAGAAAGAAGTTTTACACCATAGTCTATTTCAACGTCTATCACTTCAATAGATTACTAAAAAGCATCACATAGAAAGTTTTAATTTTAATCTTTTCTATATATTTTTAGCAAGTTTGAATGCTTGAAAAAATATATTATATAAAGATAGCGATCAGCTTTTTTGTTGCTATTGTTTCTAGTTACATTTAAGAACACGTAGATAAATGTAAAACTAAGCTTATACAATGCTATTAAATTAAATTGCAATATGTGCATTTCCCTATGTTGCATTTGAAAGTAATCGACTTAAACCGTTATGTACATATGGGCAACCAATTATACAGCACGCTCTTTTATACACTTTACATACGGCCTGTTTGTTGTCAAACTCGAACATATGCATTTAACATTGTACTACAAGAAAGTTAATGGTATCAATAGAAAGAGAGAATTATTGTGCATCAAATGACACTAATAGTACAGTCATATAAGGTGAAATAAGGGGTAAACCTCGGAATGAAAGTAAAAAAGCTGTATTTTTACATGAACCTTTGTTTCGATGTTCTGAAGACTGGCTGGAAAGTCGCCTATAATTTCGTGTCTGCGTCACAATACATATATTAAAGGTCAAAGGTAACAAAAATCGGTTTTTCGACAAAAATTCTCGAGATATAGCGCGGACAGTGGCACGCACGCATTTGTATATTTTTTCTTTTATTATTAATTAAGAACTGTTAACATCGAATAAAAAAAATAATTTCAATATTGTGTCATTTTATCAAATAATTAACTTTGTATAGCGAACTATCTACCTGGCTGCGCAGTTTACATAGCGTTATCCTATATGCGGATGAGCGCATGCCAAATGCACGAAATAAAAATTGTAGATAATTTTATGATCTACAAGTTTTATAAAAACCTTAAATGACATATGACACATAGAAAACGAGATAATTACGAAAAACCGATTTTCGTGACCTTTGACCTTTAATTGCCTATGATCGACTTTGAGAGTGGACACCTGGTATTTTGTATGTCAAATAAATAACACTGTTTAATATCAACAGGTTGTTGATTAAGTTTTTTGAATTAATTTAAAAGGAATGCAAATATTTAATAAAAATAGTAAAGACATTTTAATTTTAGGGATGTGTCGATTGGTATATGTTTTCACATCAACACATACTAGCATTATTAGCCCAATTTATAATCCGGGCATACGTTGCAATGTCAAGAAATCGCAAAGCATCTAGTCTTCCATTAATTGTGTCTGCTAACAAAGACTTGGAAAGTGGAATGTGCGTTATTATGGGAATTCCACCGCTTTGTGAAAATTCACCAAAAAAGTAACGAATCTCCTCATCTATATTAGTTTAGTAAGTTTTAATAATTTATTTTATTTTTCTTTTGTAGCTTTTTTGGAAAAGCTTTTGAACAAGCAGCAGAACGTACAAAGTGTAATTCATCATGTGATTATTTTGACACAGCCTGTAAGCAAACAAAATTAAACTTATGATTATTAAGATTTATTTTGTTTTATTTTATAGATTTTGAAATACCTATAAAGAACAGAACTCGATTTTTAGATGCATTGACTGCATTGCTAAGTTAACTTCTATGAAGATTATATAGTCTTAAGGTTAATTTATTGTATAATACTTAGTAAAATGTGTACGTTATATTTTTTTTTCAAAGAATTTGTACATATTAATTAATAAAAAGCAATTACAGAATTAATCTTTTTTATTTGGATTCTTACACTACCATTGTAAACTTTTGAAACATTATTCTAATTAAAATATTAGAAATATAGTCTATGAAAAGGAACCAAATGTGCGACATTGAGCACGGATCTGTAATCTGGAATATATGAGGTTTGATAAAATTTTTTCTCATCACTTATTCATTAAATTCTTATTCATTACACATCTTGATTGATATTTCTTTAAAATTCATAAATCAAGGACCATCGTAATTGCGAAAAACGTGGTTACAATTTCACACCAATATATTTTTCTGTTAAATGCTGCCTTTCCCGAGATAAAACATTGTAAAGCAAAAACTAGTCGAATTTAATTAGATTTGTGCAGTGCTTGAAATTACAAATTTGCACAAATGTGAAACTTTCTCAATTTTTGCTTATGGGATTTACGTGCATTTTCAATCGGAAGCTCTTATTAAGACTTAAAAATCAATAAGAATCTGTACAAAAATGTACATAATTTTTTATTACAGAGGTAATTTATATCTTCTATTTTCAATCTACGAACTTAACTCGAAATTTTTAAATAGTGCCCCGTTGCACCATAGAATTTTTTGACAAGCTGCAGTTTTAGAATCTACAGAACCAAAGCTAGAATTCTATGTAATTTATACATTTTTACCTTGAAGTCCCACAAAATGTCTTTTTTTGCAAGTTTCGGGTCTTCGAGCACTCTACTGTACTCAATGTTGGTAAAATGGAGTCCTTTGCCTTCGTGCCCAAAACATCCGAAAAAATATATGAATGAAATTCATGTTGTATCATACCATTTGAATAAAATTGCATGAGCCAAATGGGGTCTAGGACAACTCGTGTCCGACAATTCGGCGCCAAACATTACTAATTTGTACTACATTGTATTTTGTCATATATAATATAACAAGTGGTCTAATTTCTTCCGACAAAATTTGTCATTTCAGATATGAGTAGCTTTCGCAACGAAAACTACACGAGTCGACGCAGGAGACGAGTGTAATTTTCCAAAAGCTACGAATGTCTTAAATGATAAATTTTGCAAGAAGAAATTAGACCACGAGTTGTATTCGGCTTGACAATCCATCGAGCAAATTTTTATTTAGCGTGTGTAGTTAATATTAATTTAATTAAATTTGACATTTCATTTTGACATAAATTTTTTCACTAAGAAAAAACCACTAGTGTTTTTTTCACTATAATAGTATATTGTGTTACAAGTGCAGAAAAGTGCCAATTTCTTACGAGTGTGAAGAAGTTGCGGCATGAGACGAAGTCGAATGCCGCAATCACACGAGTGTGAAATTGGCGTTTTTGCACACGTTACACACTATACTTTATCTACGACAATAAAAAAAGTAATAAACCACCAAAAGCTAAGAAAAATATTTAACCTTGAATTTATATATTTGCATTCATATTTTTTACGTTGCAATCTCTGACAATAAATTAAGAGATGTAATGTGAGCCGCTTCCGCGATGTTTGGAGTTGTACAACGGTACACCCCATTTCCCCATCATTGGATTCACTAAGATACATCGAGAATTTTTAAACTGACAGAAGTAAATATTAAGTTTTTAAAGACAGTAGTAATAATACGTTTACAATCTGTATAATTTCAGTTAATCCACTATTTAGTACTTACAGCTAAATAATCATGCGTATGTACTCCTTTTCAAAAAGTAATTTTTATATAAACAACCACAATTCGATTATCAAGGTTTACATCTTTACTGCGAAATGTCAAAATATTCTCGTATTCCCAGGTATTGTGATGAAAAGCTTTAAAAGTTAGATGGCGCTTGCACTTTGTGAATAATTATGTAGCAAATTATAAAAGCTTTCATGATTTTTATTGTAATTTAGCAATAATAATGAATAATATTATATTAACAATTATATAATAATGTAAAAAATTAATCAGTTTTATATTAATTGAAATAAATTTTTTTAATAACTTCTTATAATGAGAATAACCAACTCATGTCGAGACGGCTACGTTGCTTAACGGTAGAGGCCTGGCCTAGCAATCAGAAGGCCCAGAGTTCGATTCCCCGTGAAAGCGATAATTTTTCTAGATGGATTTGCATTTAAAATATATAAAAAAAATTTATAACATTTTTTATTTTAAATAATTAATAATATTATAATATTGCAAGTGCTGACATCTATGGCGTTTTAATAGAACTGCTGATTGTGAGAAATGTTTCCTCACGGTCTTTACAGTTCTGTTTGGAGATTGTTTGCAATTGGTCGTTTTCACGGTTACTAGATTGTGCGGAATGTGTAACTTTCTATGGTGTTCGTAGATAAAACTAATTTCATTAATCCCAATTTGAAAAATTCTGTAATTTGATTGGTTAAAAATTTTCGAGTTGGATTGTCATACAAATCACTCGTTATTAAGCAAGTAAATTCATTTAAATATTTATTAAAATAATAGAGTCATTTATTCCTATGAATATCAAAAAACATCTTGTATTTGCTTAAAATTAATAAATTTAATTATTTAAATAATTTTAATTGCCAAGAACTTTCAATTTGTATTAATTTATTAATATTAAATATTGCACTTACTACAAATTTATTATCAACAAACATAAAATAAAATAACTAATACAAAAAACCTACCCTATTAGTAAAACCCAGAGCACAAGTTCTTCTTAGAAAATTTTACCAACCATCTTAATATGATGATTATTTTATGCATTAGTAAAAGATATGAGAGGGCGAGTAAATAACATACAGGATTAATATTCAGGTAATGACTACTAAGAAAAACTCAACCTGATGTAAATGGAATTTGAAAAAGCAATTAATACTGACGTTACTAAAAATTTAAATTACAAATGTCATTTTAGTTTGGTTAGGTTTTTCTGGCGCCGAAATGGCACGGCGCCAAATTAGCTAGCGCCGAATTGTCCCATACCGAGCCAAATAATATGCCAACATCATCAGTAACCTTCGATAGTTATTTGGTGATTGTCCATAATCATTTTCTTTTTTTCTTTACCTTTTTAACTTTGTCATTGGTTGTTATTGCTTGTTTTATTCATAGAAGAGCAACAAGCAACATTCAACATTTTCAATATGGCACTGCACTTTATTCCATTCTTAATGCAAATTATTTTTTCCAAAAGTAAAAAATCACTGAGCACACCAAATCTTGGCAATTGAACCTGTGCAAAATTCAAAAATTCTGCATATTCTTGATCAAATGTCGCACAGGGTACTAAATAAAGTACCTAAACCAGTACTAATAGAAAAAACATTGTTTTAAATTTAAAACAGAAAGTTACCAAAGAAAAAGTCACTTCAAGATAACTAACTTGAAAGTTTTAACATTACCATGGTACACTATGATTTGTTTTTTAACAATGTTTTAACTGGATTCTTTTTAAATAGATTGCATGATTCTATAGCCAAAAGACTTATGCATAGTAATATGCAACTGCCTAAAAATTGATTGTTTAGATCTCTATTCACAAAGGAGCATTTCACTCGTAAAATAGAATTGTAGAATACTTTTCACTACTAATCACTTTTCATGGACAGGTACACATATCTACATAACAGCGTTATCTAAAGCAAAATTTGTTCAAATTGAAAATTCCAACTGAATATTTGATTATCTGGTTGCAATAATACGGGTATTTCTAGCAATGATAATAAATGGTGAGTAAGAGGAGCTTTTAAGTGGTAAGATTTAGATAGTTACAACAAAGACCAGCTTTAGGTCAATATTACATCAGAAGTCGATTTTGTTTGTGTTTGTACGATCAGTATGGTGCATTTTTATCACTTAAATGCCTGTGTGTTACAAATTCTCTAAGATGTTTTTTATCTAAACATTTCAATGGCATGGGTATTTAAGGGTTATATGAAAAACCTGTAAAGATACCACGAAAAACCGACTATACAGCAATGTGCAGCAATTTACCTACTCAAGAGAAGCAAAATACCTTGTGTGAGGAATTGTTAAAAGAATGGACATTTCAGTAAAAGGCTTACATCATACCCTTGAAAGAGGAAATGGAAGGATTATCCGCTAGGTCTAGGTAATGGACATGGTAATTGAGAGTAACTACCAGTGTGGAAGATCACTAAGTGATTAGCGCTTTTATGGGACGCTTCACATAAAAGCGCGCGTTAGCATGTGTACGCGACTATTGTAATCCTATGTAGTCGCTAACGCGCATTGGCAAACGCGCGTTAGAAAATGCTCCATGTGTACAGGGTCTTAAAGTTCAGTTCAAGACGCTCCTATAGTTATGAAAGTTATTTCGTAGAAAAGACCCTTGATAAAATTTATTTTAGAAATATTTTAAACTAATACCGCCTTTCCTACAAACGATTTAAGTTAGGATTAGCAGAATTAGTGTTAGCTCTACAAAAATTGTTACGCCGAAATGATACAACGTTTTAATAACGAAACTTGGTCAATGAAAAAAATTTGTAACTATTAAATCAATTACTGGAACTATTGCAGTTTAAGAGTTTTATTATCATGGATTAGTGTCGAATTATTTTAGAAATAATCTTCGTAACATCATTAAGAAATTTTAGTTCATTGTTGCAGCATCTTTACCAAAATTCAAAGTTCTTTCCGTTTTGCAGCTATAACTTGTGAGGTATTATACCTAGTGTTTAAGTGGATTAAGGTCATTTTTTGTGCAAGTGTTGTTTGTGACGTTTTGAAGAATTATAAAATTCTTGTTTGCTAAAAGTAAGTTTATGTAAATGTGAAACTTATCTGTGTCATTTTTTTGAACATTTCTTGTAAACTTATGTACTGTGTGTTCCTTTCTAAGAATTGTTATTAGGGTATTATTATCAAAATTATTATCGTCACAACCTTACTATTGTTATTGGAGACAATTGAATATTCTATTCATTAATAAACAAGTATTTAAATTAAATTTTACCATGATGATAATGGACCTAGCGTTAATTGAAGTTATTTAATAATTTAACTTGTGTTAATTTCAACCAAACTAATGTTGATTAGTTCTGTTTTTTTATCTTTAATTAAAATAATTTACTTCCAATAACTGGCGCCCATTTCATTTTATTATGTCTTTTAAGCCTTACTTATCCTTACAATTGGTATGTTATGGAAATCAATACGTACGTCCTGAGTTATAATTTGTCAAAAGATGTCTTAAAAGTCGGAGCATTTACCGTTCAGTAAGTATCGTATTTATGAGTTTTACAGTAAGTATTTGAATTTTTATTAAGTTTCATTGACGTCTGATCGAGGAGCTTTTGTGTTGAGTAAGCCCTTTTTAATCTTTCACTTGATATTATGCAAAATGTAAATACCTAGCACTTTTACCCTTATTTTGTGGATTGGTTCCTTGTTACATATGTGGGTACAACTATACTTCCACAGATTGTCGCTTGTTGAAGTTGTTTATTTGAATTTACAACGATATACTGAGATTGGTGGAGATCTATCATCATTTTATGATTGCTTTAGTCGCTACAACATGCACTTTACATAATTTCTACTAACATAGACGTATTAATCTGCAAATAAGAAAAAAGTAATCCGCCTTCAACAACATTTACTATTTAGACATGATGTTTGTGTTATTTGAATCTCTAACTCTTAAAATCTATTCTATTTATGTCGCTCCAAAAAACTTATTGTTCTCTTCCATTGATCTGAACAGGATTGAGATTTGAATTAGCATGTGTAATAAGAAATACTTAACACTTCAAGCTATTCACAAAAACTTCAGGGTTCTCTGTGGCTGTATCTATTCCATGGATATTAGATATGTTTTAAATATTGTAACAAATGGAAAACCCCTATATGTCGGCATCGAACATTCTAGATTCTGGCAGCAAGGTGTATGATTCATCAACACCTGCATGTATTTAATTCATTAATTAATCGTATGATTCATCGGCGTGAGTCATCGACGGCTGCACAAAACAATACACCAACTAGTCTAATCCAGTGCGTTCCAGAACGTTTATATGGGGAGATATAAATTGACGTCGCGGGTAGAAGAGAGTTCAGTTAGTATTTAACAGTAAGTATTGACATGTCCTCTTGGTAATTAGTAATCGAATATTAGTGAATAAATAAATGTTATAAATGAATGTTGTATTAAAAATAAATAGCCTACTTTAAAGTTTGCAAATATCTAGCATTTAAGTTTTTAAATAGTTTATAATTATAGTGTTTTTAATTAGTGTATTTAAATAATATCTCTTGTGAATAGACGATTAAACAGCATTTTTGTTATTATTTTAACAAGAACGTTATAGTATAGACACGTGCTTCTAGTGTCTTTTGATAATATAGCATACAAATTCTCTTTTTGAAGAGCTGAGGGTTATCCGTTTCAATACTGAAAAATATATCATAACTAAACATGCTACAACTTGCTCAACTTTTGGTAGAAAAATCTTTAAATTTAAATAATCACTGGATTATACTTTGTTTTGGTCTATTTAACTCCAGTGCGTGATTTCTGAGAATAGCTATTTTCATCTTTCTTTTAGGTACTATGAAACTACATACATACAGTTGAAAGTAAAAAAAAGACTTGAAATATTTATTTCGAATAATAACTACAACTCTATTCTAATTATCTATCTATTTACAAAAACAGTTGTACATTTATAGTCTCAAAAAGTTAAATACCACTTTCTTCTACAGTACATGCTCATAACAAACAACATTCAGTTTAAATCACAACTACACATTATTAACTATATTATCTGATTCAATAACACGTTCGCTTATACTACGGAATTGCAAATCCCCTTTTTGGAATTGTTCAACAAAATTATTAACACTTTCGGCAGTTATTTCGATACCGTACTCCATTATTGCAAACCTACGGTTTGGTATGTCTACGGCTATGAGTAAAGGAACAACATCGTCCAGGCCTATTAAGTCTCTTAAGACATCGCTTGTTTCTGTGTCAACCGCAACTAAAAATTGTAGATAATGATCTTCGCTGCTACTGCTGAAAAAATCTTCTTGAGGTGCATTAAAGTTTATGTTGTGTTTCTTGTAGTAAGAGCTGGCAGCTGGAGTAAGTACGGATTCACCAAATTGAACTTCAGTTTCTTCACCATCTGAGAACAAAAGAATAACATTATATAAAAGTTTAAAAATCATTCTTAAGTGAAAAGAAGTCCAAACGTTTTTGGAAAGATGTTTGATCTTTACAGAAATTTGGGTGTTGAAATTTTAGTACCCTTATATCAGAAAATTCTTGAAAAAAAAAAACGTAAAAAATGTTTATTAAGTTAATTTCACCAATAACATGAATCTAGATATCCGAGATCTCTTTCATTTGTCTTAACAATTGATTGTAGACTTTTATTGTGACAGAAGTTTGTTTATTTAATTAAGTTGTTGGTACATGGAAAAATAAAAATGGTTCATTTTTATTTATTTTTTATTTTTTACATTTTTTTCAAAAAATTTTCTGATATAAGGGTATTAAGATTTTAGGTCATCGAAAAGAGAAAAAAAATCTCTATCAAATGAGCCTAATGAAAAGTGTTATTCATTACTCATTTTTTTTCTGAAATAAAAACAATTCAATGCTATCTTATGGAAAATAAAATGTTAAACAACTTTTATATAACAAATTCTTTTATAAAGTTGATATTTACCGAGATATATACTATATTCCATACATAATGGGCACCCTGTATATTAACATTGAGTAGTTCTGGGTTTTGCCTATCTTCTACTTCTACAAAAGTTTTACGATATGACCTGAGTAATGTTATTTGTTTTGTATCACACTTTCATTCAATGCGTCTTACCATGGCTAAATGGAACAATTAATTTTCCTGTTTGCACTTTTGTTTGCATTAATATATTCATAAGATTCGGTATATTTCAGATATTTGATAAAATTCGGAAATTCGATGGATATTGGATAAACTTTGGATATCGGATATCCTATAACAGTCGGATCTAGAGAAATTTTGAATCCAGAATATTTGGCTTTTTATCTCCATAATTCTATTGCTCTTACGTTACCTGGCAAAATAGGTATCAATCAATCTGGAACTCTTTTACTCATATTCAGTTCAAGAAATAAATAAAATGGTGTAAAATTCCTCCAGTGCACAGTGTAGCTAAAACTGTCGTATTAGTTAAAAATTTACTATTGTTCAATGCAATGTGCAATGCACGCATGTTTTTTGCGATCAGTAATCCACCAGTCACCTATCATGTGCTAGTCTGACGGAAACGATCCACAAGGGCTCATGGCGATCGATTTCTTCTTTTAAATGCATTGAAAAATAAATACTTGACTGCTGTTTTTCACAGAAGACACTCATACTGTTGGGCGAAGGCTGCACGAAGCTACATAATTTGCAGGCATTGGAAATCAGCGAAGGGACAATAATCATATCTAGGTCATCGGAGAGAAAGACTAGAAATATATATATAGAAAAGATAAGAAATATATCGTATCGCGTAGAATGAAGAAAATTGAAACAAGATACTGTGCACCGATAAATCTAAGTTTCGCTTGTTTTTATTGCAGATGGACTGCAGAACAATACGCTGAAGAAATTCTTACCTAATTCTAAAATTATGACCTTACTGTAGATACCCTTACATGGGGTGCTCTTGGAAGATGCCCTTTTATTGGAGATACTTCTTTCTATGCATGGCACAGACATTGTTATTGTCAACACGTTTTAAATGAGATTGAGATTACGGCTATAGACCGGCCATCAGTCGTCCAGATATTACAAGTCTTATCTCATACCATCTCGCTTTTATTCTTGTTAAAGACGCCTTTGCATTGTTTTTTGTGTCTGTAGTGGCTATTTCTTGTTTCAACAGTGAAATACTGCCTTTGCACTTACTCCATGCCAAGTTCCATGAGATTCTATTAAGGGGTTGCTCTTCAGTTCTAAAATTATAAATTATTTTGAAAATATTCACGAATTAATTAATAAATAATTCTTTAAAGAAGTATTTATTAATTAATTCATGAATATTTTCAAAACTTCTTAACGTATTTGTTGTTTTATTAAAAAATACTATCTTTTGCAAAAAAAAGATCTTGATTAATGCACCAGAAGACCAGAATACATTAACCTCTATTATATAGAATAACTTGAGAAATAATAAAGATATAAAAGTTACAAACATTTCCACATACATAAAACACTATTAGCTACTAAATAAAATTGTCACAAACGAAAATATTTACAATTAAATATTATATACAAAACTCAATTTCTCTTCCGTTTGTACAATATAGCGTGCAAGGTCACACTTAGTTGCCCACGCTAGTTAAGCAGCTGCGGTCTCGCCACCGACAACTTGGAGCCATGTGCGCGGACAGCTGCGAGGTCTTCTAAGAAGCGCGCTCGCTTCGCCCACGACTGCATTAGTTGGCATGCAATATATCCGCCTACTTACTCCGTATATGCGAGGCAACCTACACGATTTACAAGCAGGTGCACATTACTTCAAGCGAATCTACCAACCCTTCCGCACAGCTGCAGATTCGTGCCAGGCACCAGCAGCGCGAATGCAAACTATCCACAAGCCTGCAACCAGGACGCATGAACTTCCTTAGTTTCTTACTAGAACTCCAGCCTACTGATTCCCACTACGATGCTAATTACTTCCTCGTTCAGCAGTATATAACCAGCTTGCTTGAGCTATTCAAACCAGTCAGTGAATTGACTCCAACACTACATCTACAAGCAAGCTGGTGAGTACTCTTTAAATTATGTAATGCTTAGTGGCTTAGTTGAGTGGGTAGCGCTTAAACGCCCACTCTCTGCGAAATTATGGGTAGTTGTGACCAGGCTACCCAGCTTAGTTGTAAACCACTAGGAGGTTATCTCCTACGCTTAGTTGTAGACCTAGTGCTAGAATAGGGTTGGTTCCGACCTCCCTCTTGATTGTAATAATTTAGGAGGACAAGTACGTCCTCACACGATGTATTCTCTTTATATATTTAAACCTTTGTATTTGTACTCTCTTATTGTTATTAGTATATAGTTGTTTTTTACAACTTGTGTTTATTCCCTCTCTACCTCTGACTACGTCCTCCAGTCACGAAAACCCCACGTGACAAAATTACATTCAGTTCTGTGGAGTAGTTATTGAAATATTAATTATTACATGGTTTACGCCAAAACTCCCAGAAAACCGTACTTTTTGTAACATAATTCGCAAAAATTCAAAAACCTAAAATCAGATCAGATAATTTTAAAAATTTACTATTTTATACGAAAATAAATTGTCTAACTATTTTTGAACGTTTGAATTAATTTGAGCCGTTAGTTTTTTTGCTATGCGCATTCAAACTCAGGGCTCAGAACTTTTCCATTCGATAGTAATAGATGCTGAAAATGGAGAAACATATACACAGTAAGAGACTATTAAGTATTAAGAATGGAAGAACAATAAGCGAATGCTCGCCAATCAATGAAGAGGAGAGCAAAGGAAGCTAAATTATAGAGTAAGTACATATATTGTCTTCAAATAACTAAACAAATATAAAAGAATGGGAAGAGAAGAAGTAACGGTTGATTAAGGATTTGGGGGAAATTAACGGTGACTGTTCGTGGACTGCTCAATTAATAATTTGGTTATAGGAGGAATATTCAAAGGTTAGTTGGACGTCATCTGACGGTCGGACTAATCGAAGAGAGCGATAGATCATATAGCGATAGATCGTATAGGAACTGTTTCGTTAGAGCTATGAGAAGAGCCGAGGTAGGCTCCGATCCCGCTTTAGGTAGTTAGTGGTAGGTATGTAGAATAAAACTAAAAAGTATAACCAAACATGCATAATCAATAGTAAAATATGAAACAATATGATGACCAAAAATAGGAAGCTACGATAAGATAAGCAAGGAATCTGCGAAACTTTTACTAAAAATGTGTTTGAAGTTTACATATTGGTTAATTTTAAACAAATTTGAATAAAGTATAGATTCAAACAGATTCGCTTGTGGTACGCACAGGTGCGATATGATTTTTAAATCAATTCAATTTTGGTTGTATAATTGCGTTCAAGTTAAAACGAGATTCCGATAGAGTCTGTTATGGTACGGTCATGCAACAAGTCTAAGGGTGATAATAAGTTATTGGGAAAATTAAGGAAAGTGCTTGATCCAAAAAATTTACAAAAATATTGTGTATTTTACGATCACAATCATATTTGCAAAAGTTTCTTGTATACTATGCGTTATACCTTGTAGAAGTTGCGTGTAGATTACTACCTGCTATCAGGGCCGTACTTAGCTGTATTACGCATGTGTCTAAAAAATAAAAGCCAACTACACAAAAACAGTTCAAAATTCCAAACCTACATGGTTGGACTCGACATAGAGCAGAAGGGTGCAATGGGTAAATCTGGTGAGCATGGATTTATATTAATGGTTGTAGTAGATGCTTTTGTCAGTATGTGCTTTTATAGAGCCGGTCCTGTAAGTGTGTAAGTCCTATACCAAAAAAGCTTTATGGAAGCCTGACCCGAGGAGTGCGATTGGTGAATGATGTGGTGTTTGAGGCTTCATATTAGTGGGCCATGTCAAGAAAAGTGTGTCCGTGCATGGGCGGATCGTGAATTTGCGGGGCCCTGGGCTAATACTACTTAGGGGCCTACCTAATTACTCAACTAATTGCCATTTTGTCAAAAAACTGTTTTCTATAGTGATGTAGGTATACGGTATAGGAAAGAAATAGGACAATAAAATATTTTATCTATATAATATGACTTAGTGTTTGTATATACAAACAGCAACTGTACGACATTATTGCAAAATAAATTGACAGGTTATGTGTGGTTATGTTATATAAATTATAAAGCAACCTCTCTGCATTTTTGTGCTGTAAATTCCTTTATTTGCTCATCACATTGTAAGTGCTTTGTTAAATCGCAATTAATGGAAAAAACTGATAAATGATTTAGTCGATAGTTCGACATTGTTGTCCTATATTTGTTTTCTATATACGACATCCTGGAGAAAGAGCGCTCCGCATCACAGCTAGTGATTGGCAACGTTAAAAAAAATCTTTAAGATGGTATAGCAATTTGGGAAAACATCAACTAGTTTCTTTTCATAAATTAGCATAAAAAGTTCATTGCAAGAGGTGCAAGACTCTGGCTTAGACTGTAATAAGTAAGATTTTAACTGAATGCACTCATTCACTAAATGTTCTTCTACGTCTACGTCATCTGGATAATAATCAATAATATTACGTACACTTTCCAGATCTATGTGTTTCATATTTTTGTCTTGTAAATCCATTAAGAATTTAAATTTTTTGCTACATGTCTCATAGACTTGGCTTCTTTTATTTAAATCCATAATCAGCTTATCCAACGCAACGTTTAGCGTGTCTCTTTTAAATTTTTCTGCGCCGTATACTGAGACTTTATCTGTAGACTTACCTACAAATTTTGAAGTAATGCGTCTCTTATTTATGTCACTGTAGTCTGTTCCCACATTAGTACTTAATTTCTTTAGCTTTCTCTTCGTATTCCTTTAGCTTCTGATCTGATTGTTGCCTTATGTTGTTCACGAACTCTTTTAATGATACAATTAACTTATTGCCTTCACAAATATCTAAACCAGGGCTCTGTATTTTTTATTAACTAAATTAAATCTCTCCAAAATTTCTTCCCAAAAAATAATCAAAATTGTAGTTTCGAGTTTCGCCAGTTTATTAAATAAATTTCGTGCCTCTTTTCGGAAATCAACTTTTTCATCCACATTTTCGCTGAAACTTTTGAAAATCTTCATAATATAAACATAATTATTTTACAGCTGGTCATCTTCAGTAGTCACTAAAAAACTAAAAATCTAAAATCTAACCTTATATTTCTACAGAACTTCACGGTTCGCCTCGAGCAATTCTAGAAAACTGGAATTAATATTGTTATAATTATTTATTAGCATTTTTCTATTGTTAATAATTTATAAGCTTTCAAAACAGTTAAGTTCTGTTGGGTTGTTTACATTTCTAATTAATTCTACGCCTTTTACCTTATTCAACCCAGCCAGCACACTGACGTCATAATGTCGCCGTTTTTCGGCAGTAACGACGTCAAATTGTCGTAAAACTGACATCATTATGTCACAGCCCAAAGACTTCAATATAAGACGTCATTAAAATGTCCTATACCAGAACTAAGACAGGAATTATAAATAAATAGTGGAATATTGGAAATAACATTTAGTATAAAATATACTACAGTCAAAACTTCTCTATATTGTGACCATCTGCTTAATATGACCAGTATTCCTTGGCACCTGGTTAAAATAATATCTTTTTAATGAAACTTGTACGTTTTGTATTGTACGTCCAAAAGCCGTCGTTTTGAAGACGTCTACGTACGTTCCATTATATGACGTCTTATACACATCATTTATTAGTCATATGACGTCATCGACCAATACTGACTTAAAAATAACGTCATTGTAACCTCAGTGTGCTGGCTGCGATATGTTCAAAAGCGATTCTTGATTTGCCAAGTCTTTTAAATTTTAAGTGAGTTAGATGTCCTTTGTACCGAACCTTCAAACATCTTTTAGTTTGTCATATATATATATATACTAGATTACAGTTATTACATGCTTTTTATATATTTCAGATTTATCAATTGATTATATTTTATGTTTTTTACTACTTTACCTGAAGATGCACTATTATTAAAAAACCCATTTCTACTGTAGTACTTGTAAAAGGAAAATGGAAATAAAACGGAACAAACGCAAATTAAATTATAATCAAAAGCTCTGCAAGTGTTAAGAAACATTTAGGTTGTTTTACGTTATTTACTAAATTCTTTTTACTAAACAAGTTTTATATTTTTGAAATGTCTTTTATAGTTTATTAACGTAATATTACATTTATATATAGCTAGTAGAATAGCTAACATTGGATCTAATATGTGATCCAATGAGGAATTAAAGTGCACCAACCTCTGTCACTAGCGAATTTATTAGAGGTTATATTTGAAAGTTTAATAAAGTCCGACGCTATAACATTATACTATGATTAAATTCTGATTGCTTTTAGAATTGTCCACAACATGTGTATAATTTGCTTGTAAATTAGATTTATGGTCTAATAAAGTTCCCTAGAACGTTAATAAAAATTTATGTACTTACCCACGAATAAGATTATTGCAGGATAATCATGAAGTCTAGTTGCAAATCTTTCTGTTAATATATTAACAGCTCTCGGTTTCCAGGGGAAATTCTAAAAAAGTGAGATTGGTATTGTTAGTATTAAAATAAACTTTGTTACAATTTAATTCTACGGTTAGATATGCTTTTATGTTAATTTACTTGTTAAGCAAACCTTATAATTTAGTAGTGGTAGGGTTGTAAATAACCCCAAATAGTTTCGTCGATTTACCTGTGCCATAGGATCTTCAGCTAATTCAGTCCTGGCATCCATTGTAATTAAATGACCATTTCTGTCAAGTAATAACAATGTTGGTATACCTCTAATACCATAAAGTTGGGCAAGTTCTGCTCGTACTGCAATTTGCTGCCAAGGAATTGCTAACCACGGCATGCTTTCTAAATATACCGAAAAGGATTCGGCACTCCTGTAAGAAAATTTATTGTAATTAGAAAATTGCTTTCGCGTCTTATAAGAAAATTACTTATTAAAAAATAAAACTGTTAACTGGCTATCGTAGTAACTTAACTATCAAACTGTAAAACTTCTGATTTCTGAAAGATCCATTAACACATGTTAATTTTCATAGAGTAACAAATATTTTAAGTTTTTTAAAGTGTTAAATGGAGTTCTCTGGGTATTATAAAAATTTAGTTAGATAACTGTTGCTTATAACCTTCGAGTTATAATTAGCTATTTTTATATTCTTTTATTGTTAAAATCTCCTTTGTTTTAGTCACTTAAAAGATAGCATGTACAATTGTACACTGACATGAAAATAAAGCTGTAGCTTTTATATGAGATTTATGTGTTTTTGTGCTTGAAACATTACTGTATTTGACATTTGATCGATTTGATCCTGCTGTACATATATTTGAAACAAATTTGATGTATACTATGTTGGTGATTTATCTGTGGATGTTGAGTATTTTGAAATTCATGTGCAATATTCAGTAATAATGTTTTGACTGAAATCTACAATATTATTATTATTATTATTATTACAATACTAAATAAAGTATGCTGCTTAAAATTGTTTAGTACCTATCGGATAATTACATGTAGTTCTGATTGTATAATTTTGTTAAATTTATCGAAATTAAATTAGTGAAGTTTACGGTAAAGACAAAGATAAATTAAGACCGCTGAACTTAGTTTATAATTTTTTGGCTGTTAGTACAACAGAAAAGCGAGATATAAAGAGAAATAGAGCAGGATAACACCGTATCGTAAAGTTTTATAATTATTGGAAATATTCATACTGCACAAAGGGTTTTGACCTAAAACTAACCAAATAAATTCCAACAAATGTTAAATAAGTATACGTCAAGGATATCGATAGAACCGAAGAACGGATCTAGATTATTTTATTGCTTTTTACAGGAACTATTAGCCCCTTTGAGTCATTCAGTAAAATAAACAAATGTTTTTCTGTGGAAGTGCAAAATCTTTTCAACATTTTAGATAATTCCTTTATCCGTTTGCTATGTTTTGTTCAGTCATCTCAGTTGTGCGTAATTTTACTTTCGCTGGATTAGTGACTTTTGGTAATTTTTATTTTTAAGATTAGATAAGTTTTGCCTTTTGCATACATTATACTTACGTGTGTAGTAAATCTATAAAATTAAATATTACTTTGATATTTTATGAACATACAATATCGAATTAGTATATTACATCCTGGAATATTAAAATAAATCGTGGAAATTTAAAAAGGGTGAAATAGTTCTTGGAACTATTTTATAGTAGTATGCTTTGAAATAATTTAATCCACATGTTTACTAACTAACCTTCATTCACTGTCCTCGAATATTAAAATGAATTCGTTGAAATTTAAAAAGGGGGAAATAATTCTTAGAACTATTTTATAGTAGTATTCTTTGAAAGAAAATTAAAGAGAATAAAGCCCTCAAATCAGTACGCGTTTCTTAGTGGCTAATAAAAACAGTTTTGCAATAGTCTTGAGTTTTATTTTGTAAGAAATCGTCATGTTTCACTTTGCCCTTCTTCCTGGAAGCTAATATGAGTTGCCCCCCTCTAGTTCAGATCCTGAGTACGCCCTTGGCTTCAGCTCCACGAGTTTGTGCGAATCTAACCTGTTGCAATTTTAAATTCTTAAATTTAAATTAAATAAATTAAAATAATTTATGTGATACAACAGATGAAAAGTAACACCTCGACATTGATACACGTTTCGGTAGTGTGCTACGTTCACAAAATAACTACTTTATAGTTAACTTGGACGTCGAATTTTAAAAAATACCTTTTATTTACAATATCCTTGCTTATTTATTTAATAAATTACATGCAATCATAACGATAATGTCTTTTGATTAAGAGCGTAAATATGAGTAGGCCTATAGGCGACAAATTACATAATCTGGCTCTGAATTCATATCATAGTAAAAGGAGATCGATCGAGGGCACCTAAACTCTACAGCGCGGGAATAAATGGTGCTACTGGTAAAGCGAAAATGAGTTGGGTTATTGGGTTATTAACCCTTAGAGTTAGTTTAGGTGCAGACAACCCTGTTGGTGATTGTATATATACATATATAGATATACTATAGTCCGTCCACATTGTGTGTGTGAAGAATAATATTGTTTTTGCACGTCCTATATATAAGGCTCTACTTTAGTCCCCCAAAAGAGGGAGTAAAGTAGCACTTTTACTCCCTGAGGGAGTACAGTGTTTCCATGATAACAAGTAAACAGCAAAAAAAAAGTCATCGCGGTACATGTTAGGATTTATTACTGAAACTATGTGATTTTGGCGTTTGCAAAAATTTTCGAAAAAAATGTTCTCATTCTCACTCTCACTCGAAAAAACTCACATTCGAGATTAAAAGATGCACTTTAGTCCCTGGGTATATAATATACTATTTATACACCCTGCATAGTGCTTTCGATCTTAATGTTATGAATTTAATCGGAGACTAATGTGTATTAATTATTCCTTTCTAAGCTTTTATTTGCTAAATTTTAGTAGCTTTCATCATTTCATGTTTTCTTTTATCTTTATACCGATTTATTGTCATGCTTGACCTGGATTTTTGGTTTTGGGTAAACACGACTTTAAATGGTTTGTGGTTGGTCAGTTTATGTTTCCGTTTCAACCCTAATTAACTTCCGTTACATACTTCTATAATAGGGGCCCGCTTAGTCTTCTCGAGTTTCACATCAAGCTTTCAAGAGGAATCCTGTGTTAGTCCAAGTATTGAAAGTGAGGTTAGGTTTTAGTGCTTTTGTGTAGGGTATTATATCTATCTACTTTTAGGTATTTGATCCCTTTGTTATAATTTGTGGTCTGCTGTTTTGTATCCATTTCAATAGCACCTTTTGATTAAAGGATAAGATTTCTTATTATTTTCATACACATGTTCAGGTGAATAACCTTTATTTTATGTTGACATTCCTTTTAGTGCTACTTTTTGGAGGGGCCGATGCAACTATAGCAAATTAAAGGCTATATAATATAACCCGTATCCAGTAATTATTCTAAGATTAATTAATTTATATTTAATTGGACTAAACTCGATTATTAACTGTTTAATTTCAGATTTGAACTGTTTGACGATTTGTTTTTCTTTAAACTGTAGCCATTGATATTAGTAAACTACATGAAAAAAGGTAACAATATGTAAATACCTCTCTTTAAAGTTTCGATATTTATAACATGTTTCCGATTTTTACTAAATTTACCTATGAGAGGTACTCGAGGTGTTCCACGTTAATTTTGATGAAATTTTGCAAAGAGGTAGTTTACATGAAAGTATTGCAAACGTATTTTTTCCTAGCTGCTGCCATCCGTGTAAGATCGCAGTTGAAGTGTTTTAACTTCAACTTGAGTTTGTCAGCTATGCAAATGTTATTCGGTATGAAATAATGAAATTTTCTTATTGATACACTAACCCTCCATCACCCTCCCTTAACCCCTTACCCCTGATTTAAGAGTTTTTAACTTTTTAAAAATACTGCCATACGGGGTAAACTAGAATAAGTGCATGATACAATTAGGGGCCATTCCATCCAACAAAATCAGGAGGAGAAAAAAACCTTTTAAAACTTTTTTACTTTTTATAACAACCGATTAAAATAATTGTAATAATCATTTATTAAGAGAAGATTAAGTAAATACTTAAAAAGAAACAAAATATACTGAAGGGAAATTGAAGGAAGAAATGAACTATAGCCAGATTAATTAGTCTTATACATATTATAATTTTTAATAAGACAATTTGTATGTTGTTTATATTAATTCTTTGTTGTTTTAAATAAAACTATACGTATACATTTTATAATTATTGCAAATGAGTATGATTCAATGAAAATTTGACAGTTTATGCTTATACACCAAAATACTTGCATTAGCAGTGATGCTTAAATTTATTAACAATCTATGAATCTATTCTATTGATAGACTATTAAATCTATCAATAACTACGACAAAACACAAACCAGCGGGACGCACGCCTTTGGGCCTTTGACTGCATATTGTACTTTTTCAAGTGATTAGTTTAGATTTTTCCAAGTTTGTTAATCCGATGTCCAATTAACCTTAACTAAAATATCTGATAATTTTTTTATTTTATAATTTTTTTACCAATTTTTACTTTTTCTAACAACAGATTAAAATAATTGTTATAATCATATTAACAGAAGATTGTTATCATTTATTTAAACAGAAAGAAATACTGGTACACATAAAAAAAGTGCACCAAAAAATTTGGTACACTTTTATTAATTTGTACCGTGTGAGACTAGTACTTGTCTCAATGTTCTACTCAAAAGCATACATTTGAGGCGAGTGGCTTAACTATTTCTTTTGGGTGAACAACGTATAGACATTTTCACTGAAGCTTTCGTCTATTAAATCCCAACAATACGTTTACAGTTCTTGAATAAGACAAGTGGCCAAAATTTCTTCCCTTATTCATCAATCATCATCAACAGTTTATAAAAAATAAAATGTCATTTATATGTCATTTATTATGTCATTCCAATATACTCGTATTGTATTTGAAAACAGATTTTAAATTCTGTAGATAAATTAGAAAAAAAACTTGTTTCTTCAATTGTCGTTTTAATGTTGGATTTTGGAGGAGGGTTGTTATTCGGGTATCCCCTTTATTTTTATGAACAATATTTTTTATCGAAGACACTGATACTTACTCTAGTCGTTTAATTCGTATCGCAAAATTACCAAAACGATCCATAAATCACTGGTGAGAAGTTAACTGAGCGTGATGGGGGGGGGGTTAGTGTTCAAACACAAAATACTCGTTAATTGATAACGAAGAACTTTTTCTTAGATACTTAACAATATGTCAAACATGTAGAAATTGAAGTTAATACACTTCAACTGCTGTCTTACACAGTGGCGGCTCGTGCTGATTGGCAGCGGGTGGGCAGTAATGATAAAAGTCATATCCGGATGAAATTGTTCTGTGCTGCGAAAACTTCTCTGCTCTATAAGTCATTTTAATGCTGTTTTATTGCAACTACGATAATTAATTTGATTTTGCATTTTAATGACTAAATGAAAAATTGTTTTATCTGGAAAGAATTTCCGTATTTACTAGGATCTCTTGTCCGAGAAATTCTTCGATTTTTTGTTGTCTCGAGTCCCGAGAAAAAAGAATTCTAGACACGGCACTTTTTTATATAAGATATTCAATTAAAATTCTTACTTTAGAATTAAGGATTTATTTGTTTCAATTTCTTAAGTAAATTATTGGTTAAAAAATGCAGTTCTGAACAAGAGTGTCGCCTTACGTAGTTGATTTTCTTAACCAATTTTTTGAAAGAAACTAGTAAACAACCATTTCAAAGACTTACAAATTATTCACAACAAAAAGGGTTTTAATCCGGAATTTCCTACCTTATTTATTAACAGGTACTAATATTTCTAAATAGCAGTCTTCCTAAAGACCTAAACTGAATGTTTTTATTTATTATTATTTTATTATTAAAAAAATTCATATTGAAGTTCTATTGAATTCCAAGAATCTTGTTTTTTTTTCGTAAAAAAATAGTAGTTGCGTAGGAATGCCCTTGTCTGATTGTTACCCAGTTAACAGTTTAAGGTTACAGCTTATAACAGTTCTAGAAGTTCATTTAGGGGTATAGTAATAAATCAGTTGTGGTAGAAGAAAAAGTAGTGTATGCAATTCGCACATATCAATTATACGTGTTGTAAACGTCATACTCGTGTATTAATAACTATTAGGCCGGCGGTGGACGAGTGGTGTTAGCGCACCCTTCCAAGGATCGTGGGTTCGAGTTCCACTTGCGGCGGCGGGATTTTTCTAATTGGAAAATTCCGCAACCTCGACTAAGGGTGCGTGTATTTATGTTGCATGTTACATGGAGGACATATGACTTTAGCTGTTGGATTCCCCGTAGTGTAGGTGTAAAATAAAAATAAAATAACCATCATTAAGTACGCTGCATAATATAAAGACTATTGTTTATTATATTCACATCGTTCATTTATCAGTGTACATATACAGTGCTATTTATTTAGTATGTAAATTGTATAAAATAGCGTGCAGTATAATTGGTTACCTATTGATACGATATATTGGTGTTAATTTATTGAAAATAATGCCCCACGTTGCTATTTGGTATGATATGTATATAGGGATTTAATATAATGAATACAGACACAAACAAAAATGATTGCAAAAAGGTGCATAAAGAATTATAACTTACAACTTGCTTATAATAATACAAAGCCCCGGTTAAATCTGTTACAGCAGCGAAAAGCTTTACTTTCTACAGAATTGAGACTATCAGGCGGGTCTTAATTGTATTCAAAATTCTCATCAATTATGAACAAAACATAAGAGAACATACAAATAATTTTCCAAAATAAAAATAACTCTATTTATTTTTATTAACACAAAACAATGCAACGAAAAACAAAAAAAAATGATACTATAAAATAGATTTTCTATAATGTGAATTAAAAGACTGAAATATCTCTTATTTCTGAAACTTTTTCAATTCAATTATCAAAGAAGAAATCTGACTACAAAATTTTTGTTTTTTAATTTTTTAATTAAATTTTAATAATTCCAAAATAGTTAAGTAACATTCATATGGAATTTTCTTTTAAAAGACATTTAAATTTCAAATATAATAAACTATACATTTTTTTTTAATGAACAGTTATAATTTGCTTATGATCTTAGTTTATCTTGGTATCTTAAATTTCTTAAACTAATAAAAATTAACTAATACAAAAAATCACGTTTTTATTTTATTTATTTACATCCATATGATTATATTCTTTTAAAAAATTGGTGCCACAAGATTACCAACTTTATTTTCCAAATCCCCATGTATCTGCTGCTTGCTTCATTAAAGTTGACAAACAATAGAAGAAACATGTGTCATCGAATTATTCATAATTATGTTCAAATAAAAGATTTTACAAATCGGAATTCCAAATCCATATAAATTTTCATAAACCAAGGTAAATACGTACGCATATAAATATATGCAATAACTAATAATAATTCATTAACCTTTCATTTGCTTGTATATCTTTAACGAATTTGTTTTATATGATTAATGAGATTTACCACCAATTACAGTTTTTTCAGGTTTTAACGTAGGCGGATTGGACAATTAAACTGTCAGAATCCATTGGTTTTACTATTTTCCCTATACGTTTGGTAAAACTTTAGATTCTGGTGCGCCATCCGCACATGCTATACACCATGCGATGCGCCTCATTGAGTTCAACAATAGTGTCCTAACCTATCCTAACCGAATCTAACCCAACCCAACTCAACCAAACCTAACCTAAGCTAGGTTTAATTTAGTTTTGCGTTATTCGTCAGTACGTATGAACTTTTAATTTAGTTTTTGGTTAGGTTAGATTAATTTAGGTCAGGTTAGGTCGCATGCGCATCAAAACATGCATTTTAAGGTAGGGTGAAGAAATGAACACGGAAGGTTATGGCTTCCCTTTCAAAAAAAGGCGATTATCTCGAAAACTGCTGCTCCTTCCTCCCACCCAAATTTCACTATTGTTCAGCTCGATGAGACGCATCGACTGGTGCGAATACAGCATGTGTGAGTGGCAGACCTAAAATGGAGAAAAGCGTTACATTTCTACGCAGATTATCAATCTGTTGCATAGGCGCCCGGAAGGGGGGCATGGAGGGCACCCCCCTGAACGTTGAACAATTTGAATTTTATTGAAAATTTTGTATATCTAATATGCGGTTTTTTCTAGGCTTGCCCCCCCTAGCATATCGTTTATTCTAGGATTGCCCCCCCTAGCACACCGTTCATTCTAGCCTTGCCCCCCCCTGGACAAATTTCTGCGAGCGCCTATTATCTGTTGTCGCTGATCCAACAAGTCAGAAGATTTATTTTGAAGTTTTTAAACACGTTTAAAATTTCATTACAATTTACAAGTACAGCACGAAGATAAGTAATCACTGTTTAATAATTTAATAAATCTTATTTTAAACACCTCGTATTATTGTACTACAATATCCTCTAATTATTCTGAGGAAGGTCTATTCATAATTCCCTTTTATTGTTTTCATATGTATAATGTTTATTACCTCCAATACTTGTTTTAAAATTTATATTCCCAACGAAATGAAATTTCATGGAAGCAGCGCCCTTCGGATAGTTGCGCCTCCCGTGTCGCGGGGTCTGCGGGGGCGGTAGTTACGGCACTGTTTGAAAGATGGAATTAGACGAAAATTTTATGAAAAAAATTACCGTACTTTTATCATATTTGATCAAAACAAAAGACTTCTATGCAAAATTTCAAGAAAACAAATAAACCTTGACAACACAATCTTCTTAACCTTAGATTTGTTTATAAATTTCCTTTTCAAGAAAACTATTAATTGCATTTTGTAGAATTTAAAATTGCGACTCGAATGATATACAACACTTGAGTCATCAAATAAAATTAACCTTACAATATACTGTCGATGAACAACGATCTTCTTAAAACTATTTATTGGCTTAGTTATCCAAAAATACCTATTCGCAATATTGTGTGAATATTTCTTAGATACTAACAACATTGAATTATAACCCAATTTACAATATTTCACTGAACGTTCTAAAGATGGAACCATTTTTGGAATTACATTTTTTTGTGGTGAATAAGCTGCTCTTCAACTTTCCACAAAAACAATCCAGCCAACAGTTTTAAAATCCTGAAATACATGTACTACGCAAAATGAAAGAATCTCATTAATAGAAAAGCGGAACTTTAACAAGGTAAGTTGCTAAAAACCTGCATACAACCTTAATACAATACACTTTGTCTGTTCCAGGTAAAATCTTACATTGAAAATCAAATAAAATTAAATTGAAAAATACATTAACGTCACCCAAATTGTCAATTAAAAAAATTATATATTTCTTCGGAAAAACAAGATTTCCACATATCCTTTATCTATATAAAATGTTTTAGTGTGCTTGTTTGTTCTAATTACCTAGATTTAATTTCACAAAGGAAAATTCTATCTAAATTTCATTAACTGGAAAGTGCGTGCGGTTATGCAACCAATCAATCAGATGGTTTTAAAATTGCATAAAAATGCTTAGTAACTAGTTTGTGTGACTACTATGTGTGTGTGTGTGTTCTTTCTGGCCTGATTAAACATCATGCCATTAAATATGCATCATGCTTTTACTTGATTATTTTAAAATTCATATGCAATATAGAGTATATTGCATTTTAAATCTAAATCTAAAATTTTCACGCCGTGCATTTTCAATATATAATTTTCTAATTTATCTCAGAACAAGTAGATTAAAGTGATTGATTTGTATTTTTTCCTCGGTATAGCATAATTAGATAAAGAATGTAGATTTATCTGCAAACATTTGTTTTCCATTTGAAGAGTTTTTCCACTGAGATATTTCCGGCGTTAGCAGTAAAGTGTCCTTTGGGAGTTTCTTTGATTTCTCAATTCTACTATCCGAATTCCCTCTTGTTCATACCAAGAAGGTCGTTAATTTCCAAACCTTTTAATTCCGTTATAAAACACAGATGTTCTACCAAAAGAGATAAATGTACTAGATTCCAATTCCAATTTCACTTTACACTTTCATTCCAATTCTAATTAACCTTGGTTGTATATATATTCTAACATTTCAAACACATTAATGCTCTCACTTTTACGACCATTAATGTTATGGATATGAAAACAAACTGCATATTTAATGTCGATGTGTCGACTATATTTTAGGTTTCCCCTACCATGTTAGAAGTTTTATATGTACCTACAGGATGTATTTATTATGAAGTGGCGTGACGTTCAATTTTACTTGAAAAAGTTCACTTCTAAAATGAGTATCACTAAAAACATTTAACGATGTTTTAAATTAAAAATATCATCGTTACTTATCGAAGGGGACATCTGTATAATAGTAAAACAGGATAAGGGGGTTTGTTTTGGGTGACTCATAAACTCCTGAGCTTATTTTTATACAGGATGTGTATTCCTGGTTTAGCGTCGCAAAGCCCATTAACACGCGTCGGCTTTAGTCACGCAACAATATTGTGTTCAAGTGCAGGAAGAGAATAGGGAGCACATATACGAGAAAACTGCATTATAAAATATAATAAACGTCATTTGCTTTCGAACTTTTTTAAGCCAGGGGCAGAGTACATTGTTTTAAAAGCGTGCTTTGGACCCGGAACATCTCATTAATATTTCCCATCAAGTTAGGCCTTGCTGTTTTAGTGGGTCAGTTTTTGGATAGTACTTGTTTATTCAGCGTCAGCTTATTTTAGAGCTTTGCAAAAAAAACCTTCTGGGAAAAAATAAATTAATTTGAAAAGGAAAAGTTGTTGGGTTTAGATGAAAATTGGATGAGCCAGAAATTCTTAATGCATGCCTATGAAAAATAAAAAAAAAATTATATAAGTGAACTTTATTTAAAAACGTTAAGTGGGTAAAGCCTAATGAAAAAGGGTACTAAATGTCTAACTTACTCGGGAATCCTTTTTCACTATTATCTCTGTTTTAAATGTAAATCTGGACGTCCTAATGAGCAGTTCTTTAGTTTTCAAAAATATAGTCTCAATATCGTGGATAGGACTCAACATTAATATTCTTTTCCCAACTTCATCGCTGGTTACGCTTCTCAGCCATCAATTTCAAGAATGTAGCCCCCCCCCCGATCATTTCCACATGCAAACAATTGGCAATCAGACAGTGATTTCTGGATTTCCATCTCCCCTTTTAGTACTTCTCCAATTAATTTCTTAAGCCACTGTTGATGCTGCTTTTGTTGGTGCATAACGAGTGCACGGCGTAGACTCGCTTAGTCATTAATGTTTTTGGGAAACAAAAGATAACAGAAGACAATGTATTTTTAATGCACACCTAGGTAAAAACCCCGCTTCAGATGTTTAGTGCAATATCTGTTCTTGTTTTAGCATAAAATTAAAGTGTGATAAATATAAACCTGCTGTGCGTGCTAATGCATCCATTCCTGCAAGTACATCCTTTTTTTTAGAAGTGAAACTTTTAGTGTCAAAGAGATGAAATTAACAGCTGCTGCAATGGGATCTTTTATCCCATACAATACAATACAATTAATCTTTCACCTTAATTGTTTGGACTTCAAAGCTCATTCAATGCGTTTTTGATCCTATAGTATTCTCATTCCAGCACTAAAGAGTCGATCGTATTTTATTTGCGGTTTTTAAATTGACGAATCAATGCATTTCAATCAAGATTTGCCGTCTACCAGATTGGGTTAGAGTGGAGATACCATGTCAGATAAAAAAGTACTCGAGAAACCTTCTTTGTAACAACTTCCCGTTTTAGTAGTAACCAAGTGCTGAAGAATAGAAACCTATACTAACAGAAAAAGTAGGAGTCATTTTTCAACTCATTAAATTAAACCACTGCATAATACGCATAGAACCTAGATGCAATAGTGTAGATACCCCCCAATGCACTAATTGTCAACGCATGTCACACAAAAAAGTATTGTCACCTACATACATCACTAGTCGCAATGTAACAAAACTCGAGCACAAAAACCTGAATGTGTAAGCTGTGGAGGCAAACGTCCTGCAAACTACCGAGGATCAGCTGTTATACACGGTGTCCCATTAAGAAATAGTCAGATTTTGCCAGTGGTTAGATAACCATTAAAGAAAGAAAATTCAGCATCGAAGTTTAGCATAATGTTTTCAAATTTAATAGTAAGAATGCACATGACACATATTTTGAAGTTCAAGGAGATAAACAATACTACTTGTTTTCTAGAATGTGCAGGCTAGCATAATAAAGTAATAAACCGTCTTTATTTTGGCCGAGTGTTTCGTAGAATAACAACAGATAAACAGAATTAAATAAACAAAGCATCTTGAGAAACGACCTCTCGTTTGATATTATATTTCAAAAACATAAACAAAATTCTTGTTGTGTGATTTTTGATTTGTAAGACAATTTCAAATTCTTTTAATAGGTACATTAAAAGGGTGATTTGTAAGTCTGCGGGTTTGCGAATAAAAAATTATAGTGCATGTAATAGTGACACATATTTTGAAGTTCAAGGAGATAAACAATACTATTTGGTTTCTCAAATAGCAACAAATTGCAAACCCCTTACACTGCAGATTTTAGTAATAAAACGTAACAGTACTCAGTTACCATCCATCGGGTCGTTGTAACAAAACATGAAAAAGAATAATAAGGTTTTACCTAAGGAACTTTCTAGAATTACTAAAATTACTATTAAAAAATAACAATACCAATTGATGAATAGATTAAATTAGCTAAACATGTCCTTACTTAATTAATATCTTTTACTGTCTCCAGCCTTACTTTGTGGAACTCCATAATCATGAAATATAATATAAATACAAAGATTAGTTAAAGTTTCACAAGTTTTATTAATATCTTAACCTGACAATATTGTTCCGACACTTTATGTCATTATCAAAGGTAGATAATATTGATAAACAAACACGTTGCTAAGGATAAATACATACAAGAAATAGGTAACTAGATACAATACACACAAAAACTAAATATCTAACACTTCTAATAAAGGAGAATTACTAAGCTCAGTTTGTTCATTCATTAAAGGTACTGTGCGTTTATGTCTGTATATTTCAAAAGCTTCTAAAATGTCTAATTTATGTTTGTTGTTGCGAAAATGTAAGAATTTAATGTCGTTTTGAGGTGTCATTGGGTATAACAAACTAATATCTGTTTATTAACGAATAACAAATCAAATTTAACGATATCATTAACTGAGTCAGTTCTAAAATGATGACACTTCTTGCTACGTTTCCTATTAGAATATAGGGGAATCCCCCGGATTAATAGAACGTTTTAAGTTGCTTCAACAAGACCCCAAATGGAATGTGAGCCGTCTGCATCCTTGTTGTGCTCATTCAAAAGATGTCACGTTTTTACTGATGGTGTCAATTCCTAAAGAGCTTACATTTAATCCTATTCAATTTGCAACACTGACCTGCGTCAATTATACGTACTTTTCTGAAAACGCCGGGCAAGATTTCCGAAATTTCCAAGTTTATTTAATCAAAAAATCTTACTAAGGTTTTATGTTTTTAGTGACCAGAGAAACTTATCCTCAAAAGTCCGATCATTAGGTAGTGAATTACCGTGTATAAACTTAAATAAAAAAACGACGCCCACTTATCGAGAAACCACAGCATAAAACCAAGTATATATAGCTTCGTAGCTTCTGAGGCAGGTAGTAGTAGTAATTATTATTATCATTATATTATATAATTTCGTAACTCCAGGCACTAGCTACGCACATATTGCTCAGTCGACGACCCAAACAGCTTCAAGTAACTTTCAACAAACTCTTCCTAACTCTCCACATCCGTCATCTATCACTGATCTAATCCAACCAATTTGGAACACGTTAACTCTTTTCCATGATCAAATAAAATTATTTATCTTCTCACCGATTCCCACTCCTTTCAACGGAAAATAATTATTCACCACATACCTTATCTAATCTAATCATTGCAAACTTTAATGGCGATGGTCTAAGAAAACAAAGAGCTCCAATTGCCTTTTTAACAAGTAATATAGACATATGTATTAATAGTTACTGAAACGCACTTAGCAAACGGCGAAAAGCCTGAAATACCACTCACGATACCACAAACCGTACTAGTCAAACGTGAATCGGATCACCTTCCCATATTAGGCAAGAATCACACTGCTCGACCATGTCGATCGTCCGAAACCGACCAAAATTTCAAACACATATAACTGCTTGCGCAACGTCACGCTGTTAAACCATCAGCCGTCAACCATAAACCATACTCGATTAGGTTTTCTGGGTCATGACCATTTTTCTATTCCCGAGATTCGAGACTTTTATTTTTAAAGACCCGGGAATTCCCTGGAATCCCGGATAGTGATTTTTAATAGATAGATAAAATTATTATGTGAAAGACTTGAAGATGTTACCGTATAGATTCCAAACAGTGCATCAGCTATTCCGTGCAGACCACTAGTCGTGTGTAAATTGCAACCAAGCCCTTCGAAACTGATCATAGGCGTCGAGGCGTATTTCTACTTATGCGAATACGTGAATAGGCAAAATTATTGCTTTTGGGACACTGGAAATCCGTGGATAATGCACGAAGAGTCATTACATCCTCTGAAAGTACTGTTTGGTGCGACGTTTACGGAGGAAAGGTTAACGACAACACTTACTGTGACTGTTGAGCGCTACAGAACCAGGATCAACGACTTCTTGCTGCCGCAAATTGACGAATTGGGTTTGGAAATCATGCGCATCCAGCAGGACGGTGCAACCGCACACACACCCCGAGCAACAATGGATATTCTACAGCAAGCGTTTTCCAGCCGCTCAGTCTTTCTTTTTGGCGATTTGCACTAGCCCGCAAGATCGCCCGATTTGACCGTACCAGACTTTTTCCTTTGGGGGTATTAAAGCCACATGTCTACACGAACAAGCCACAGACCTTGGCAGGCCTAAAAAAGTACATCCGACAAGAAGTGGAGAATTTATCGCCACAGGTTTTGAGAAAAAAAAAATGCTGTGAAAAGAGCCCGAATGTGCATCACCTCTGGCGACGGCCACTTGACCGATATTATCTTCACGACTTAATGTATAAAATTTAAACGTTTAAATAAACATAATCAACAAACAGAACCAATTCTTTTTATTTACAAACAAAGTTACTGTGTTAGGGAATCGAGTGGAGATCGAGAGACGATTTTTGCGCCATCTAGTACATATAGTACATATAGGTATTGTAAGAGTTTGGGGGTGCCCCGAGGTTTGCCTGGGGAGGCGTCTCTATTCGGGCGCCAAATTTGTACGGGGCTTGCTTACGAAATGGCGCAGTGTGGTTTTCGGTGATCGGCGGTAACTCTCGGGCGCCAGTTGTTTTAACGTGGTATGCTCCACTGAACCGGGTAACTGCTAATAGAGAAAAAGTTATCCAGGGAACTGCTGGTGTCGCTGATGTCCGCCCTATCTGGATGACTTTGTCTGTCGCTAAAGCTTTCAAAAAACAAGAGGGTGTTAATACTACCAAATAAAAGACACAATATTAACCAAATAGTTTTATTAATAATAAATTCCAGAAAACCAAACATTAAACTCAACCTCTAACTATTACCCTACGCCACTCTATTGTAGTCACTGCAAGCGGGTGCAAAACAGCAAAACCTACGATACTCGACGGTAAGGCACGGCAAGCGGGTGTAAAGCGTAAGCAGCAAAATCAACGTGTAGGTATGGTAAGGTCGGTGGACGGGGGGGGGGAGTAAAAGCTATGAATTGTGGTAGGGGTGGAAGTTTGGATGAAACCCCCAGGCATACGCGCAGCGAGGTCTCGGACAAGGTACGGTCAAGGGTGAACAGACGAGAGCGGCGGGATGGGAATCGGAATATCGGTAAGAGGACTTACTCTTATATTCCCCTGGGACGGTTGGGGCTGCTGGGCTGGCTGGGCTGGTCTTAGTGGCTTTAAGTTCTGGACGCGGACTGAATAAATTGGTGTTCCGGAGCTTCTTATATAGCTGCTCTGAGAGCATGGGGGAAATAGTAGGAGTAAGACGGAACGGAGCACGCCAAATATCGGTTAGGGAAGGAACGCCTGCTCTCGCTTGAGTTGGCGGATTATCCGAGCGGTCTCAGATTGCAACAATCGATAAGCACTTTCATTCTTACACCCAAAATAATTAATAAAATTCAGTAGCTTCGTTACATTATAGTCAACATTATTTGATTATTCATCTAAACATTTGAACAAACGTGAAATGTAAATAAATATTGTTTCTACTTTATAAATATAATTTAATATAATTTATAGGTAAATATAATATAATTGTTGGTAATTTAAATCCAACCGTGTGTAGAGCCTTTCGAAGCAACTTTATAAAGGCCCACCGGGCACAAACCTAAGTTTGCTTATCGACTCTATTCAGAGTGATAGGAGATCAGCGTTCAAGAGTTATTTACGTTATAAGTGCAATTCGTATTTCATATGCGTGAAAAGTTTCAGGACAATTTCTCAAATGAGTACTCAAAAGTCATTTGTGTACAATATCTTTCTTACATTAGTACGGAAACTGCGAGGGCATTTTTGCATAGAAGTTTAGAGTTTTAAAAATTTTAACTAATAGCTTCATGTCTTTTCTTAAGTTTAGCTAACGATATTTAAACTGCTATAGTCGTCGGCTAAATACATTTTTTAAATGCAACGTTAACACCGAAACAGGCATTGGCATAAGTCAACTACAAATGTGTCGTTTGGAGACACTGTTTAAAATACAGTATTGTTTCGTAATGATAAACTTTAATTTCTAGGAAAATAAATTGTTTAGTAAATATGTAATTTCCATTTCCCTGAAGGCAAACCAGTTTGTTGCTTAATCAAACTTGTATTTCGATCTTCCATTGTCGTTTTTCATCACAGTGTCTCGGCTAGTTGTTATTAGCTAGCCGTTATCCAGTGAAACTAAAAGTACTACAGTAGTAGTTGTCATTGTTCTTTTGTGCCCTCCGAAGCAGGCTATTGGCCATTATAAGTTTTCTCAGCCTCTTCAGTCATTTGGAGGCGTCGCCGTCGGCGTCTTCGTCGGACTCATCAGGAGCTAGTACAAACGGTCCGGCGGCTGATGTTGACTGCAGCAGTGTGTGGGACTTCTGTAGACTAAAGTTTCTATATGACAATCTTTAGATATCTTAACCAGAATCTCTAAGAATGGCAAGCAAGCATTCTTTTCGATGAATTTAATTGCAGGTTTAATGATGTCAATATGGTCTAAGAACTTGTCAAATGGATTTTTGATTTCCAATCCATAATATAAATGTGTCATCAATATATCTTAACCAGGTTCTAGGTTTCTTTGTTGCAGACAGGATGGCTCGTTTCAAGAGATCCCATGTAAATGCTCACTATCAGTGGAGACAGTTATGAGCCTATGAGGTAGTATGTCATCCTGTGCATAGAACCTATCTTTCGTTTTAAAAGAGGAGTTACGCAAGCAACAGATCAACAGTTCTATGACACCATCCAGAGCAAGTGCGCGTCCTTCCGACAAAGTTGAGTTTTCATGAGCTTATATCGGATGATTGATAATAATTCTTCCCGCGGAACATTGACAACAATGATACCATGATAACAATAAAAGTTCTAAATATTAGTTTCATTTATGTAATTTTCATTACATAATTAATCTAAAACAGCAAGTAAGGTAAAAGTAGGTTACAATGGTTCTGTTGAATGTCCAAGCTAATCCCGTTCCTTACCACAAGGCTTCATTCAGTCTTCTTCGCTATATTTTAAACGGTGTCTCCTAACCACATATTAACATAGAATGATTTGTTCAAAATAATTCAATAAGTTTATTAAATAAATATAACTATAATTAGATAAATATAAAACAAAAAGAAAATTATAAAAATACTTCTGAAGCAAAGTTCTTTTGCTGCGTTTGTAGTTTCGTAGTATGAAAATTAAGATCTGATATTACATAAAATGTAGCGCAGAAATAACAAAAAAAGTGGGTAAATCTTTTCCATCTGCCCCTATTCGTTACGTAATATTAAAATGTACTCTGCTTTAATGTAGATCGTATCGGATTCAATTAAATGGGGGTTACGTAAACTAACAATAAGGGGGCGTTTAATTATGTATTAAAACTGAATTTCAAAAACGTTGTTAAACTAAGCATACAAAGGAAAGATTTATGAAGACTATAAGCACGGGAAATCCTGGTGCCCCTTGCCTTATTATACAGAAATATACATTTCCTTTAAGTAGGCGTTTTCCATACTCCGTAAACTCTAAACCGCTTCATTCTGAAAAAGAATGAATCACAGTATACATGTGTGTAAATAAGTGTCACTTTTCGCAATCCGGCGTGAAAAAGCGAAACTATACACATATTCGGATTAGAGATAGAGTCAAATTATACAAATTTTAGCTGCCGGAAGCATACGGGCAAAAAGTTAGGATTGGTTAAATTAATAAGTGAATCAATCCGCTTTGAAGAAAAGTGAGTAAACATATACACAATATTTGTACCCTATCGATAAATGAACAATCTAACGTTAGTAACTTTTTCATTCTTGCATTTTGCTCAATTTGTCTTTGTTCTCATCGCATTCAGCAGCATTAAATTATTTGGATCTTGGTTAAGTATGTTTTTTTCTACAGGTTTCCACTTTAAACGTTATCTATTGCAGAACTATTGTGGTTCAAAGTGTTGTCAGGCTTTGGAATTTTCACTCGCTCTTGAAAACCCGACAGATCGGCGTTTCATAGGCACAGGAACAGGGCTTGTTGCGTTCGAACAAAAACTGCAACACACAAATAAGAGTGACCATGAAGATCCAGACCGGACCTTCCTGCGGTGTAGCTGATGGTCTAAGCTATACGAAGTCAGACAAGAGTCCAAGCATGGTTCTATCCGTAGGGCCCTTATTCAAGGACTGCCATTAGCAGATGCATCAGGTCAATGGGTAAGTATTTGTGTAAGTACTTGAGTAAGTATTTCATCATGTCATTTGTTTCTAAGTTTCGTTTCAGATTAACGAATGCCTTCTCACGGGATTGATCACATGAGAGCGACAGCCATGAGTTGACCGATTTAAGTTACCAACCAGCGTACAGAGTTAAGAGGATGTCTGAATTGACGTGGTGGAAAAGCGAAACTTCAATACTCTAGTGCCTATTTTTCGAAAGCATGTGAGACCCTTCACTGAAATCCACAATGATATTTGAAACGCCTACGACGAACTGGTATTTCTGGTTATATCCACAAGTAGGTCAACCACAGCGACAGTGACACGAAAGACAATAGGAAAATAGAAATTTTACAGCTGCAAATGTTCCTCAGTGCACAAAGGAAATATGGCGCCCTGCAGAAGACTGGTTTTGGGACATTGCTGCAAGTACGGCATCAACTTCTTTGGCAACTTATTGGATTCCATTAGAGCCAGCTCTTATAGCAAATTTTAAGTAAGCCATATTAAGTTGTTCAAGGTGTGTCCTAAAAAAAATTAATACCTATGCTTCATGAAAACACCGTTTATAGTGACTACACGGTCGGTATCAGTTCTTATAACACTAATGGCAAGTATCCTCGCACAAATAGGATAGGTTAGGTTAGGCTAAGATAGATTACGCTAGGTTAGGTGAAGTACACGTAACTTTTTACCCGCACGTTTTCGTTAGTTAAAACAGTGTGCCCCAGTGCCCTATTTACTAGAAGGTGCACGGTGATTTAAACAAAGTAAAACAGCAAAATGCCAGGTAAGACTTGGATACCTGAAATCTGGAGCCGAATGCGGATCGGATACGGATACAATATCCGAGTATTTGAAAGTATCCAATTATCCGAAAGCTAGATGCGGTTTAGGTGGTTCGCAAAATCCCCAGCTGATCGCTACGAAATTCCCTGTAAAATTTAACTTTTTTTTGGTATAAAAAAGACAAAGGCACAATCGTTTTCTTCTATTCTTTCTCAAACCCTTACGATAAAAATAATGTGGCAAGTTCAGAAGAGTTTTGTGACCCAAATGTGCATCACCTATTAAAAACAATATTTTAACTACGTGACGTCATTATTTTTAGTATACTATCGATCGGCGTTTTACTTACTTAACCCTACGCCTACACGAGTTTCGTTTGTGTTCAAATGAAAAGAGTTTTTAAAAAGATTTTTTGTTTTCCATGGATCTTTATTGTAAACCAGCGGAAGTAATGACAATTACAAAACACAAGAAAGTTGCGTTTGTGTTCAAATGAAACGAGTTTTTAAAAATTTTTTTGTTTTCCCTGGATCTTTATTGTAAACCAGCGGAAGTAATGACAATTACAAAACACAAGAATATAAATGCTCGTTAGAGCTTAGATCTAAACTTAACTATGAACTAATCAAAACTTAATGATTTTTTTGTCTAACACACTATATATATGATTCTCTTATCTAAATAAAATATTACTAAGCAGTTCTCACGAGAAAGGTAATACAATCTTATCTGCATGATAAGTAATTCTCATGAGAAAGTTAATACTGCATACTAAGCAGTTCCCATGAAAGATAATACTGCAACGTTCTTTTTTAAATAATAACAAAATGCTGTTTAAAATCATTTATTAATAAAGAGAAAACATTCACTTAACACACACTAATTTAATCTTAACTAATTACAAAACACAAGTATAAACTAACTATTAACAAACTATTTCTATTTAATCACAATATTTATTTCACACTATTCACACACACATGTAAATTCTAACTTAGATATTTATTTATTACCACTGGCGTCTACTAACACGTCTAATTGCTTGCGGTTAACTAGTTGATTCCCTTCCGTGTAAGCCGGCGTTTATATACCAAATAATCTTCTAGAACATGCACTAGATTCTTCTAGAAGGTCTATTGATTTTTCGCGCCGTCTATGACTCACGCTGATAAATCACACATGCAGGCTCCGGCGAACCACACCGGCAGATGTTTGATGAGTCGCGCATTCTCTAACATTCGACGGCGGAGTTCAGAGGGCTGACCGCGCTCATTACACTGCCCCCCTCTTCAAGTCTGTTCTGTCCCAGAACAGGCCCCACTCTCCGATTCCTGTAGAAAGGGTCGTGACGATATCGGCAGTCTTCACCTAGACTACACGTTCCATTACTGTAGAAGTAACAGTCTACACTCTTCGTTGGCCTTGATGCGGGCTGTGGGTCAAAACTGCAGACCAAGATTTTGACGTCCGTACCTCTAACGATAACTTCCAGCATGTTTCTAACGATCCTCCAGCCCAACTGGTCCCGCCCACACCCTAGTCTGGTAACTGCCAATTTTTTAATGCCCTTGGTAAGTAACTCGGTCCTCAAATTCCATAACGCCCTCCACAGGTTCGCGTAACTGGGCTTCTGGTAGTAAGCCTGTTTTGTTACTAGGTAGTAAATAGACCGCTCATGATCCGGCAGGTGTAAGGTCTTGCCAACAGAAGGATTCTGTTCTCGGAGTTCATCCAGCCGTCCAAATTAATTTCTAAACACTATTGCGATCACTCTTGCCATGCGGAGATCTTCGGAGACACAATGGGCAATGGAATAATCGACAGGGACCAGGAAGAGATCTTGTTGCATCTCGATCGTGACTCCGAATC
The DNA here is from genome assembly GCA_929113105.1 of Agrypnus murinus. Lineage (NCBI taxonomy): Eukaryota > Metazoa > Arthropoda > Insecta > Coleoptera > Elateridae > Agrypnus > Agrypnus murinus. The sequence continues at coordinate 54,635,291 of OV816025.1, forward strand.
GCGCTTTTCTAGTTCCGGAAAAGGCAGCCATAAATTCTCCAAAAGTTAGCTAATCATCTTCAGGCCTTACGGTATTGACAGCCACTTCAGCTTCATCTTCCCGATCCGGGACTGCGTTATTATTTCCCTCATAGGGCGCCAGACGATTGGAGTGCACCACCTTTGGTTTCCCTCTTGGCAACTTCTGGATGCGATAGATCAGATCATTTATTCGTTTCTTCACCTGGTATGGGCCCTCCCAATTTCGCTGTAACTTTGGAGAATAGCCCTGACGTTTTTGCGGGTTGTATAACCAAACAAGCTGTCCAGGTTGAAACCCTCCTTCTTTGGCTCTCACATCGTACAAAGTCTTCATTCGGTCACTCGCGATCCGGCTATTGTTTCGAGTTCGGTCGTGAATCTCCTCCAACTTCTTCTTTAAGTTGATGACTTAATCATTCCCGGCTACCTCCTGCTCTGCAGGCGGAGATTCAAATTCCAGATCACACGGTAACCGTAACTCACGTCCAAACATCACAGACGCTGGTGACTGGCCGATTGTTTCGTGGACCGATGCACGATAAGCCATCAGGAACAGATGCAGGTATTGATCCTAGTCTCGTTGATGATCGGAGACAACCTTGGCCAAATATTTTCCCATTGTGCGATTCATGCGTTCTACCATTCCATCGGACTGCGGATGTAACGGTGTGGTCCAAGTCTTGCGAATGTCCAACAATCGACAGACCTCTCCAAAGAGTACAGACTCAAAGTTCCGGTCTTGATCCGAATGCAGCTCCATGGGCACTCCGAAACGACTGAAAAACTCTTTGACTAGTACGTCAGCAACAGTCGCGGCTTCCTGGTTTGGTAGGGCATATGCTTCTGGCCATTTGGTAAAATAGTCCATTGCCACTAAGATGTATTTATTCCCATCGTCGGTTTCGGGAAATGGTCCGGCAATATCTATAGCTATTCTTTCCAGAGGACTACCCACATTGTAGTACTGCCTCATAGGTGCTCTTCGTTTCCCCAAGGGTCCGTTACCAGTGGGACATAGTTCGCACTTCCGGCACCACTCCTTCACGTCTTCTTTACAGTTGACCCAATAAAAACGCTCCCTAACTTTCTCCAGAGTCTTCTTCACACCGAAGTGTCCTCCTGAGGCACCGTCATGCAGATGTCGCAATACTGTAGCCACTCGGCTCCTTGGAACCACGAACTGAGACCTTATGGAACCACGAACTGAGACCTCATGGTGGTGCCATCTTCACTCTCTAGCACTCACTTCAGGAGATCGTTTTCTACCTTCAAGGACTCCCATTGGGCCCAATACGCTTTTAGAGTTCTGTTGAAAGGGCTGACGGCTTCCCAGGCAGGCCTTTTGCCAACACGCTTCCATTCCAGTACCATTTTGAATTCGGGATCAGCCTCCTGTTGTCGTTGCAATTCTTTCGGCAACCAGTTGTCGTTGACGATGGTAGTTCTCAGTACTTGGCAAACTTTCTCTTCCAAACGAGAGCAATGACAGAAATCCGTTGGACAGGGTCTTCTTGAAAGAGCATCTGCATTTCGATGACTAGTGCCCGCTCGATGTTCCGTGTCAAAGTCCTATCCTTTTAATCGTTCGATCCACCTTGCGATCTGGCCTTCAGGATTACGGAATTGTAGAAGCCATTTCAACGCTGCATGGTCCGTCCTCAATAAAAACTTCCGTCCATACAAATATTTGTAGAAGTGCTCAACGGACTTCACGACAGCCAATAATTCTTTTCTGGTCACAAAATAATTCCTTTTGGCTTTCGACAAAACCTTACTAAAATAGCCGATGACCTTTTCTTGTCCATCCTGTATCTGAGAAAGTACACCCCCAATGGCCAGATTACTTGCATCTGTGTCCAGTATGAATTTTCCTTCGGTGCGTGGATAGCTCAATATTGGTGCTGTTGTCAAGGCACGCTTCAACTGTTGGAAAGCGGTTTCGCACTCTCTGCTCCAAACATACTCGCGCCCATCTTCAGTTAACCTAGTCAGAGGCTTTGGTATATTGGCAAACCCAGGAACGAAACGCCTGTAGTAGGTACACAATCCAAGAAAACTACGAACTTGGTGTTTATCTTTCGGTGTTGGCCACTCTTGAACTGCACGGATTTTATCCGGGTCGGCTGCCACTCCATTTTGTGATACGACATACCCGAGATATTTTACCTCCCTTCGGAATATGTGGCACTTTTTCGGTCTCAATTTCAGGTTGGCTGCACGCAGTCTCCGGAACACTTCCTCCAGATTTTTCAGATGTTCATTGAATGATTTTCCAACTACGATCACGTCATCTAGATATACGAGGCAAGTCTATCACGACAGCCCCCTCAGGATGGTCTCCTCAATTAGACGCTCAAAGGTGGCCGGAGCGTTACATAGACCGAAAGGCATAACCGTAAACTGCCATAGTCCGGAACCAATAGTGAACGCGGTTTTCTCCTGGTCTTCAGGTTCCATTTCAACTTGCCAATAACCACTCTTCAAGTCCAAAGTTGAAACCATCGCAAACCAGACAGGGTATCTAACGTGTCGTCGATGCGTGGTAAGGGATAGCTGTCTTTCTTGGTCACGTTATTGAGCTGCCGATAGTCCACACAAAATCTCGTTGATCCGTCCTTCTTACTGACCAGGACCACTGGTGATGCCCATGAACTGTTGGATGACTCGATGACCCCTTGTTCTTCCATATCAGTAATGATTTTCTCGGCTTCGGTTGTTGTCGGACTGGCCTGGAGTTCCCTGTATTGATTTTATGTCGCACAATATTGGTTCGTCCCTTCTGGGTATCGTCAAGAGCGAAGATATCTTGATATCGGTGAACCAAATCCTGTACCTCTTTCACTTCCGTTTTGTTAAGGTCTTCGCATGAACTAGTAACCATACCCACTAGTTTTCCACCATGGTCTTTGGGCACTGGTTTTGGAACATCAGCCATACACCTGGCTACCCGGAACACTGGCACACACTGTCCCACAAGGGTGCTCTTCTTTAATGTCACCGGATCCACATTAACGTTCATAAGCCTCACCGGTACTGTGTTTCCAACCTTGATCAGCGCTTTTCCCACCAGTATACCACTATGGATCTTCTTATCACAGACAGGCTCCATCATTCGCACACATCCTACCCGAAGATCTCCATCCAAACCTGCCTCGACAATGATCTCGCTCCGACCTGGTAATATCACGTCTTCTGCCAGCAACACCCTTACGACAGGGTCTTCTCGTGGATGCAAAGGAAGTTCTTCGTTACCAACCTTCAAAACCCTCCTTCAAGTCCAATGTAAAACCAAATTTTCTCAGGAGGTCCATTCCCAAGATGAAATCGTCAGTGATGTCGGCTACCATCACCTCATGATCACGTTCTTCACTTCCAATGCCAATCTTCATCTTCACCACTCCGCGTGTTGGAATTACTTCACCTGTCGCTGTACGGAGTTGAGTAGTTGTCTGTAACAGCTTTATACTTGTTCGTAGGACATTAGTGCGTATGATAGACTTTGTCGCCCCCGTATCAATGAGCAGTGGAACAGTTCGATTAGCAATTTTCCCATCTACAAACAAACTGCTGGTACTATTCTTTGATGTTACGGCATGGATGGTGATCTCCGGGGCATCTCCACTCAAGGTCAACGTTCGCCCCCTCTCGTCGACCTTTAGTTTTCCGACGGCTGAGTTTGTTTTGGTTTAGGGCAACGGCGGCGTATGTGCCCTTGTTCGCCGCAACTCCAACAACGGGGCCCTCGAACTTCTTGAAGATTCTTCTTACGGCTTTCTTCCTTCCGAAGAACTCTCACTACTAACTCCTCTAGGTGATCTTTAGAACCTTCTTCTTCTTCCACAATGGCCCGAACACGCCCGTGACCTCGGGACGCTTGTTTTGCGGCTTCAAATTCTAAAGCGTGAGCAAGCGCATCATCGGTTGTTCTTGGTCGTGCCAGCCTTAATGACTGCTGTGTTTCTCCATCTCTTAGTCCATCAATGAAGGTCTGCACAGCGAGTTGTCCCAGAAATGAATCGGGTGCCGTAGGATACGCCAATCGGACAAGCCGCGCAACATTGGCTTCAAACTCCTGAAGGCTTTCTCCATTCTTCTGGACACGATTCTCACTTGCGCGTGATACACTTGTTGAAAATGCGTGTCTCCATATCTCATCTCCAATCTAGACACTAACAACTGATAATCATTTTCCTGTCCTGCTGGGATTGTTTGCAGGACGTTCAACGCGTCTCCACGCAAAGCCACAGTTAAAGAAACGGCCTTTTCCTTACCTGTCCATCCGTTGGCCCCAGCGGCCGCCTCAAATTGTTTGTAGTAGGTGAACCAAGGTATCTTTCCATCGAACGTGGGTGGTTTTACTTTTATCCCTACGGAGGGACCCTTTTCTTATTTAAATTGTTTCTTTACTTCATTAAACGGCAACTCAGAAGTTGAAGGAAACCGCAGTTGACTCATTCTATCTTCCAACATTTCAGTTACGCTATCTTTCTCAGTTGTTGGTGGTAATTGCATTTGGGCTATTCTCTCTTCTACCATCTTTATTACCTTATCCTGTTTCTCTAATTTAATTTCCAATAGTGCTAACGCGCTGGAATTTTCCAACAATTCTTCAAAAACTTTTTCTTCTAACCCTTTAACATTGTCCAGTAATTCTCCTTTAAGCCTTCTAGAACTTTCTTCGGACCTTTCTAGTAATTCTTCTTTAAGCCTTCTAGAGTTTTCTTCGGACTTCCTGGAATTCTCCAGTATTTCTTCCTTTAGCATTCTAACATTTTCTTCGGCCTTTTCTAGTAATTCTTCTTTTAACGTTCTAGAATTCTCTTCAGACTTTTGCAGTAGTTCTTCTTTTAATATTCTAGAATTTTCCTCAGACTTTCTAGAATTTTCTTCGGCTTTTCTAGAACTTTCTTCCATCTTACTTAACAACAAATTAGTATCAATTGCGGGTTCAGGTATTTCGAAGAGGTAGTTTTCAGGGTCTTCCTTCTGTTCCAAAAGCCATTCTCTTAACTGATTTATTAACACGCTTTTAAGGCCCGTTGTTTCCAAATCTCGTTCTTCCAGCTCGCGTTTTAAATCTACTACCTTCAGATCTTTTAACAATTTCATCGCCATTTTAATTATTAGTTGTAATTGTTTTTAACACTAACAGTTTATTCTCACAGCACTTTGTTTACTACACGATTTTATTTATTTTAAAACCCCACACCTGACACGAGTGCAACGTTCTTTTTTAAATACTAACAAAATGCTGTTTAAAATCATCTATTAATAAAGAGAAAACATTCACTTAACACACACTAATTTAATCTTAACTAATTACAAAACACAAGTATAAACTAACTATTAACAAATTATTTATATTTAATCACAATATTTATTGCACACTATTCACACACATGTAAATTCTAACTTAGATATTTATTTATTACCACTGGCGTCTACTAACACGTCTAATTGCTCGCGATTAACTAGTTGATTCCCTTCCGTGTAAGTCGGCGTTTATATACCGTATAATCTTCTGGAACATGCACTAGATTCTTCTAGAAGGTCTATTGATTTTTCGCGCCGTCTATGACTCACGCTGATAAATCACACATGCAGGCTCCGGCGAACCACACCGGCAGATGTTTGATGAGTCACGCATCCTCTAACATTCGACGGCGGAGTTCAGAGGGCTGACCGCGCTTCAGCATTTTTACATCAAGTAAAAAACAAATCATATGCTATAGTTGGCATGATATTAGTGAAGTAAAGACACAGATATTAAACGGCGGCAATAGCCACGTGGAAAGCTGTGTCAGCAATTACTTTCTATATAAGCCGAGACGCTGAGAGGAAATATTCAGTTCAAACGAAAACAAAGAATCAAACATACTTTGTGTGAATATAATTTTGTTTTCGTAATATCTCGTTTAATTACGTAAAAAATCTGTAAGTCGGCTGCAGCCGAGACGCTGAGAGGAAATATTCAGTTCAAACGAAAACAAAGAATCAAACATACTTTGTGTGAATATAATTTTGTTTTCGTAATATCTCGTTTAATTACGTAAAAAATCTGTAAGTCGGCTGCAGCCGCACTTAGGGCCTACGTAATAATAATAATTGACCCTCCCTCCAGCACAAGCTTATAGCTTCTGGGGACTGGTTTCCAGGCTATGGGTTGTAGCAATTATTATTATTATAATACTGATTTATTTTATTCTACCCATTGAGGTATAGTTTTTAAATCAAGTCATTATTATCATGGCAATATTATTAAAACAAAGTGCACTGTTGTTGGTTTTAAAATTCATTACACGCTGTTTTCTTTCTGGTTGTTTTATTTTTATATTCTAAGTTGTTTTAATTTAGGAGAGATTTCAATGTTGGGTTCGTGATTGAACGCTCTCCTCACATGTTTGTTATGAGAATTAGATATGTTACCATTTGCATCTGTCGATAATTTGCACTATGAGAAACTTTATGTCAAAATATATTTTAACGACGACTGTGTTTGGTAGCAGGTAAGCTTAATGTGAAAGAAAATTTAAAATTATTGTTTTTCTTTTTTAGTTCAGTATGAAACTCACCAGCACTTTACAAATTAAATTTGTAGCTAAGTAAGTGAATTAATTCTTTCTAAATCTTCTAAATTTCTTTATGCTTGTCATAGTATTTTACCTTGTATGAGCGATGCTTGTTCTCTATCTTTGTTTATACCTATTTAAACTTTGTGAAAATAATTTTATTTTAACACAATATTTATTTTCACACTCCTAGCACACCACTACCTGGTTTATGATGGATAGTACCTCCTTATGGTAACTTTGATTTACGATGTTTCCCTTGCCGACCTACATTCAGTTAGTATGTCTGTTCTCTCGTTTTCTGATAATCGGAAACCTTATAGCAAGTACATTAGGTTTGAAGAACACTTAAGTAAGTAGAAATTTTCCTTATACTTTCCATATATTTTTTTATTTACTGTTAACGATGACAAAGCACTATAGTCAGGTTGAGATTACAATACACTGAAATGTAATATGATCTTATCTGCTTGCTGATAGTAAGCAGTATTTCTACGTAACTCACGTTGCGGTTTTACGTAAATAGTTTTATTGCGATTGCTACAGTTGCAAGGTTAATTACGTGCGTTATATGAACGCTTGCAATTCAACGTAAGTTAGTTTTCAATACATTCTTAATTATCTCGTAATGTAAAGAACTTTCTTAATCATACTCATTTTATAGTCACAAAACTTTCTGAGGTCAAACAAAGTGTACTCGAACAAACCATAGGTAAATTACTATTCGTAAAAGAAGCTGAAACATTAGCTCATAATTAGCCGCTTGATTGCATTAACTTAAAGAGTTATTTTAAAGGACTTGCGTGTAATTCAATAACATTGGCCTAGTTTTCTATTAAAGATCATGTAATTTTTATTTGAGTTGCATTAGGTCCGTAGGATAATAAAATAGTAAAGTTGATAAACTATATTTCATGAAAAATATCGACAACAAGTAAAATAAGTAAAATATATTTTGCCGCATTTAAAGTATGGATCACGTTGTAGTACACCTCACTTGTATTATTTTAGCTCAGTAATTCCAACAATTTTGTATCTGTGTTATACATTTCAAGGCCTTTACCTGGGGATTTACTTTATGTCATTCTCCACATAACCGTCATAAGAAAATCTCCTAGGGCCTTAATTGTCACTATTTTTATAACTGGAACTGAGAATGTTATTCGATCAGGTTACGAGCTTCCGGATGTCTACGGCCGATCTGAAAATTTTATTCTACTATAAAATTTATAGATCTATGCTTGCAGGATTAGTTTAATTCCATTTGTGATGGGCCATCATTTCAATATTTATGAAAATCAATATTTCTGCCTTTGAAACGGCTTTCAGAAAAAAAAAACAGTATTTCTGAAAGATAGGTTAACATAAAGTTATTATTGCCGAATGCACATAAGAAAAAAATGTCACTGTATTAAATTATTTAAAACCAAAGGTGTCTTGGGAAATCTCGACAATAACCCATTTTAGGAAAAAAATTCTTGAAGTGGAATTTAGGAAAGTAATTGAAGCTTAAGAAAAAGAACTTCATTTCATTGGATACAATATCCTAAACAACCTAATTTGTAGTTTCGGTAACATTCAGAAACATATATATCTGTTTTAATTTCATTCATATTTTATGCGACGTTTTCCACTTTCAAGGGTGAAATATCCTTGCATTCAGAAATACAGAAAAAAGTTGACGCGAACGTTGAATAAAAGAGCAACTTACTTAACACTTATTAAAAAAAATCTCTTAGAATGCACCTTTTGCTTGATTAAACAAGGGGTGGCAACTAAGGTGTTTGCTTTACTAAAGAGGAATATTTTATATGTATACCTAAACGTATGACCAACCCCTAAGTTAAGATAACGGTTTCTATGGCTACACCCTACAGGCTGTAACAGTTGTTGCCCTCCAGTGGTTTTAAAACTTTAGAAATTAGTTAGAGTTGACAATATAATATAACTAAGTAACAGTTGATACAATAACATAAGAAGGTTAGCTGGCAAGTTCTACAAATTCTTACAAATTGTTTCCAACTTCAACTTATTATGAACATCTTTTTCTCAACTTTTTCCATCTTTTTTTTATCACATTCATATCTGTAAATAATTTTCACCTGATGTATTCCTTAAAGAATCGATTCTTCTGCGTTGTCTCCCCTTTTCATCGCACCTCAAGTTTACCTCCAGCTATATTTTATGTGGTCAGGGGTTGTGAGATAGGATTACGTCTATTTAAAAAGGGAAAATCACCAAGGAAGGGCTTCGCGTTCTTTCCTAAGTGGTTCATTGATGTCAGTGATTTCCTGAATTATATCTACATTACAGAAACTCGAAAAATGGCTCAGCATTAACCCTTTCTGGATAATAATAATAAAATACTATGGATTAGTTTTTATACCTACATTGACGTCATATTTCTGTATATTCTACTTATCGAGATCAACGGCTTTCTTTTTCCTTTGTTCTCAGATTTTCATTTGGGGATTTAAAAAATCCTCCTTTAAGGCCGGATTTGGTTACAATAGTTCCAAACATCAATTCTAAGATTTGGAAAAGAAGGATAAGAAAAAAACATATCTTAAATCTGGAAAAGTGGGATTTTAATCGATTTTTGCAAGAACACAAAGAGAAGATTCAAAAGGCTTTTTGACTGTTTATTGGCTCTATTCTCAAGCAAAAACAACATCGCATGTTCAAACTTTGTGTCCTGTTCAAATCGCTGTTTCCTTTTCAACTGACGCAAATAAATGATAGTCAAATAGGACTAAGTTTGGATTAAAGGGAGGATATTGGGAACTTCCAAACCAAATTCCTCCAACTACCCTGTTTGGCATGTTCTGTGCGGTGTGGCGTTGTCGTGTTAGAAGGTGACACCCCCAGGCGGCAGTTAACCCTTTTTCTGTAGAGACTGTCTCACACATCTTAATGTGCAGCAATAAGAAGCAGCAATTGTCATCGTTCTGCGACGCACGAATGTAGCGAGGTAATTTCTTACGAAAATAGGACATCCTGCCCTTCCTCTCGATTTATTTATCCTGAATTCTTTAGATTATGAAAGCGTTGATTGTTATAATCCAACTTTCTGACTAATATTGCTTTCAAAGTGTGGAAATAAATATAAAAATTCCTTATCTAGCAGTTTTGTGGAGGTTTTACTAAAATGTTATACATACCTATAAAAATAAATACGAAATGTGTTTAGAATGCATAGAAAAGAGTTTTAGGATTTATTTTCTTTTTATTAATTTTCATTCTGTAAGCCAAACTTTTTTATGAAACACTATTTTCTAGAAAGTAACATCAATTCTTTACTATATTAGATATCTACCGATTAATTTTTGCTGTCTGTAATTTTGTAATTGAATATTTACGAAAAACAGAATCGGATATGTGAATGCATAACTATGTTCGATTCTAAAGACGATTGAAAAAGATATAAAAAGTAATCTGTTCCAGTGTGCGGGTGAGGTAGAAACTTTTCAGTGTGTGCACACTAGGCAAACTGCCCATAAAGCATATATGGCATAAAGATCAATGTTTACTCTCTGACGTATTTCGGATTTGATTTATCAGTCTAGCACCATCAGGTCGACATGGTACAGTATTCTGATGCAAAACTTTTCCTGGATGATGATGAATTGCAGAATGAATTTTCAAAAACGCAGGTTATTCTCTCAAAGTAGGATGGCCGACGCCGTTCTACCCTTACAACTATGCCACAATTCAGATCCATGACGGACTTTACCTATAGGTATAAAGGTACGGGATCTGGACATAATTCGTTTGATAAACCAATATTTCCGCGAAAAAGTGTATCATAAAAGACGTAGAAAGTGTAGACCCTGTCGGTAGCCGTCCACAACCTCCAGCTGAATCTCGAAGACATGGACGTTTGGGAAAAAATTTGTACTTGTATTAGGCTACCTTACTTTTATCGTTCATTTCTTTTTTTCTGATTCTATTTGATTAGTCTTTTAGCATACCTAGAGTGGTGAAGTAAAGGTTCATTTATTTGTCGAGAAACAAGACTAATCGATTGGAAATAAGACCGAGATAATAAATTATCTTTGGTAACAAATTCTCATTTGCTGAATTAGTTTATCAAGATTATTAGTCAAGTGCCATACCCACTGAGCTACCATAGCTCCTGTAGTAAAGTGTTGTAATTACAGATTAATTGATGTTGTAGGAACAAACTAAGAAGTTTCCATCGCAAATATATTTTGTTAGCTTTTTATCAGATGTGTGCTCAATCGGCGGTCAGTTCGGTTACGGGCGTGTCGGACTCGAGACATTACGTTCCTTTGTTGTCTCTTGTCTGCACTCTGCAGTTTACAAGGTTATCAGTAGTCTGGTGAGTGTTGACTGTACCTGTTACATTGTATGGTATTATGTGCAAGCCGCTCTTCGAAAAGGATCGTACTTCGGGAATAGTTCTACTCTACAATACCACGTATTAGTTGTAACGGGTACATTTTCCACCAGCATTTAGTATATAGAATTTGGTATTAATTCTTGTTAAAAATCCTAAGTTCGGCTCTGCAAATTTCCATTCTTTTTAATATATAAGTGTTTAACAAAAATGGGGGCCGAAGCTTATGCAGTTTTAGAGAAAATATCGATATTAGCTTTTTTAGATGCCGTGCGATAATAGGTTAAGTAAAAACATGCGACTCGTTGTGATTGGTTACTTAAAAATCGATCGATATTTAGTTGTGAGTGAGACCTCGCGATTGGTTGATATTCCTACACGGAAATAAGAATGTATTTTCATGCGGAAATAATACCGCGGAGATGAGGGTTGTTGTAGCGTGGCTTCACTGAGAGACTTGACTTGAAGACTCGTGACTGCCGGCTGTGAGCATGCAGTCGACATTGTGGTCAATCGGCCTGATCAATTTTCTTATGTAGTGTCAATGGATTACAGTTCTTTAATCCTATAGAATTGCAAGATATTCTAGTTATATGTGCCTTGTCGTTTAAAGTTAAGTGAAAATCTTTTTGAAAAGGTTTTACGTGCAAAGTTGTGTTTGAAAGACTTGTCATTCCGTACTGCGTATAAATTATAGTGATTTATTCTTTGATGAAAATGTGTAATAGCAAGTATTTCCTTTCGTCCGATCTACCGATAAGTGCAGTTAATTAATTCGGCTTAAAGAAGTTGAAAGCATTTGTTGATATAAGTGAATTAAAACAATTTGAATTAAAACAAGACGCATTTTCGCTAATTTTCCGAGGGAAAATAATTACGATATTACTTAATAACAAATTAAAATCTTGGTTGTTTTTGTGCCTGACTCTCTCGGTTTCTGTAATCATATGGGCTGTTGTCAATTATGGAGTTGGTCACGTTTTTGATTGGAGAATCTACACTTCGATGCTGAGCTGAATTCAACCTTAAGTTCCCCGCAGGAAAGGTGAATTTCCAATTTCTACCGAACTATGTGTATGGTATTCCATGAGTTTAATGAATAAAAAAATGCAAGGTACTGTAATATTAAATAGTTGTTTGTAATTCAAGTATTGAAGAATGTCATAGTTATGAATTTTCTTTAGGGAAAGCTCGCCTTGATAGTTAAAAATCTTTAAACTTTAAATTAATCACAATTCATTTATATTGATACTTTTGAACTGATTTAATTTGTCTAATCTCATTTAGATACTTGTGTATAAATTTTTGTCCAGAAAAAGACCAGTCAATATAAATTTTAATATTTGTGTTAATGCTTTTGAACATTATTTGTGGTCGATTTAATCAAATCTTTTTGAGTTATTTTCATAATTTAATGAAAAGTTCTAGGTGAATTTTTATTGATTAATTTTGGTATAATTATAACCTACTAAATGTAGGGTGGATTTGTAATAAATTTACGATGTGTGTTTTACTTTTATTTCTGTAAAGTTGTGTTATTACTATTTTCCTGCTAATAAATGTTATTAATTCAAAACTGAACGATCTGAAAAACGGAACCATATTGGTTATGAATGCTTAATTTCATTTCTTCAACAATTTTAAGTAAACAAAATTTTGTTTTAACTAAATATTTTATTCATTTTCTGGTTAATGAATTTAATAAATTTTAAAGCTTATTCAATCAACATCTTTGAATGGTTAATAAATCAGTAACTAAGCTCAGAACCAGATGGCGCCCTTTTAAGTTTTTATTTGTGTTTGAACCCTTATCTATTCCTTTTCACAATTTATACAGCTGTGGAACCAATACCTACGACTTGATTAATCAATTTGTAAAGAGAGAGTTTAAATCTCAAGCTGTGGCAGATATTTTTGAGTTTTCAGTTACAGTAAGTATACTTTATTTTATTGTCATTTAGTCTGACAGAAAAACTATAGTTTCACTGGCGCCCAATCGCGGGGCCATTTTATAGCATTTTTTATTGTTTTTTTATGGTTAAAAAAAATTGTTTCACTGTCGCCCAATCGCGGGGCAATTTTGTTGTTTTATCATAGAGAAAAAAAGGAATGTTTCATAGTGTTATTATTAGTACGAGAATTATAATAGCAATACATTATAGGATTACAATGGAAACAGAAGTGGAAAATACTAGACGAGTGGGGACTCCCTGAACTTATTCCAATATTAATTAGTTAAGTGAGCATATTACATGAAATATTAATATCAAATATTCTATCAAATTAAGAAAATTATAAATTTGCTATGAGAACATATATTATTAGTAAAGTGAGCATATTTGGTGTTAGCAAAGGCTGAAAATTTGTTTTGTACATTTTGCAAATTGGAATTTGCTGGATTGGAAAAAACCAGTTGTAGTTGACGTCGTAGATATAGATACCACGATAATAAGGAGGATAGGTGGTTAACCATCCACGAGAAGGGAAGCATAAAAGAAGCAGTAAAAAGTGAAGATCGACTATATTGCAGTAGAAGTATTCAAAGCAGGCTTCAATCTGTCGCTTCGGCCGTTCCAGACAGTGTAGAACGTAACATATTATATGCCAGAAAAATTTCAGCAGATCACATTAACAGCTTAACGATAATAATAGAACAGTCTGTTGAATAGAAGTCGTCGACTTAATATGGATTTTGTATCTTTGGACTTGGTCTTTGATTGACATTGGACTCCAATGTCAATGGAGAAAGCATCTGGAAGAAACCCAATAAAATGATTATACCGCACAACAGTTTAATATATAAAACATACGAATTAGTAAAATGCACAATACGGCAAAATATAGAACTGTTTGAAGCCTTCGAAGCAACTACTGGCGTAAAACGGGGATGTTTACGATATCACTGCTACTGTTTATAGGTACTGTACTACATCCTGGTGTGCTATCTCTTAGGTCTGCGAACCCAAGTATGCTTACTATCACCCTCTCATAAACAGATGAAAATGAAGTTTAGTGTCTCAAAAAAGGTGGCAAGACAAAAAATGAAAATTAATAAATACTTATTAATTTTCAGATTTCATCTTCCCACCAAGAAAATGAGTGCCGATAAAGCAAACATCTTTAATAATAAATAATGAATACATTAAATGGTACGAAGTCTTAGTCTATTTAGGTTGGCGGAAATGGTGATGTAGTAATAATGTAACTATAAGAATTCAAAATACCATTTTGAATTATTATATTCTTCCATTCTTATTCTTATCTTCCAAAATACCAAAAATAATATTTAAATATTTTTAAAATATTTGTCAGTTGTTACCAAAAGCTTCTGACGTTGAAATAACCTGTATAAGCTGAGTTCGACAATTGAATTCAACTGATCTGATTGCTCGAGTAACTAGGAAGACGATTGTCTTAATAATGGTTACTACAGTTACTCGAGTAATCAGATTATTAGTTGGATGTATCTACCGAACTCCGCTCTAGTACAATTATGTATTCATGTATGTGGCTTAATTGAGTGTTTTAGAGTCTGCAGAGTTCAACAAGAAAAGAGATAGCTTTATGCAATTCTAATAGATGGGAAAAGGTTAGAATTGGTCGCCATGGTAATTAAACATGCTATTAACTTAATAGTGAGATGTGAATACGGTCCAGTGTTTCTATTTTGGCTGCAGTTGAACCTAAAAGCATGTGGAAAATAATGATAAATTCAAGCCGAAAAGAAAGAATTGTTCATCTGCTAATAGTTACAATACAGTATTATTCGAACTTTTTTATACGTATAGCTACAGCATGCGATGAGTGATTAAACGTATAGAAGGCATAATGGAAATATTTGAAATGATTGCACCGGCGCAAATTTTGTTTTGTCAAGGATATTTACAACATGATAGGTGTAACGATCATTAACCAGATACATTATGGTCATGCAGTAATAGAATGTGAAATAGCAAATACTTCGTATAAAAGTACCTATTGCCTTTAGCATCTAATAATAGAAGAAAGAATAAGCGATTCAAACATTCATACGACAAATGATACATTTGTTATTTTTTTTATTTAAGAAATGTAGTATACATACGAAACCAATTGAAATTTCTTTTGAAGGTGTTTGAAATTATCTAAGACCTTAATTTTCATCCAGTTACCGTTCGTCGTACGGCTTCAGTAAATTAGTGATTATGTTGATCTCATGATCCAAGGGTCGCAGGTTGAATCTTTTCTAATTTTGCATAGCGAAGAAAAACTTAAAATACTGCTTGGACATCGTATGGCTTCTGTCTGTGAAAAGGATCATTTAGTCCTTCTCTGCAGCAACTTATAGCCTATTACCTTTTAACTATACAATAGGCCGTAGTATTGTATTTTTAGGTAAGTGTACTAATGTCTATGCTCTGAACGTAAGGGAGTTCCTTCCCGACTTTTAGACATGCCGTAGCATGAATTGAGATTACGCTCAATTAGCGCGCTTTGCCTGCACTTCACAATGCTACCAGTAACTCACTGGTGGGAGCGAGATACTATCCATATTCTACTAGCTCTCCAGGCTAGTACCGGAGCGATAAACGTGCTCATCCGTCGACTCCATCTCCAGGGGCATGAGGGACGTATCATACGACCAAGCAGACTTCACCTCGTCCAGCTTCGGACTATTCCCCTAACATGCTGTCCCTACCTGTTAGGAGCCACTGCCCGATCGAATCCAACCTCAATTGTGGCAGGACTTGGTTTTTAAATGGTTTTGCCACCCCGATCTACCAAATTATATGCTTAGTGAGCCTTCGACAGAGCTTCGTTCGTAAGTCTACACGTTCTAGACTCCCGGTGTGTAACTACATGAGGTGAAGTGAAGAGTCTTGAGTGTGAGAGGCTATGTGTCGCTTCAACACTCCTGAAGAGTAATGGCTTTAGAGCTTCTTCAGATCACAGTACTCAGTCTGCAGTCTGAGTCGTAGGGTAGTCCGAATAGCATCCTGAGCACAGTTACCTCGTGGCATGCAGTTTTCCATAGGCAGGAATTTACCCCTTCCAACCGGGATAACAGCGGGTGAGCTTAGCACCAATAAGAGACCTTGTCCCAGGCGAGAATAAAAATAAAACTGTAAACAGAATTCTTCCATATTCGACTAGATTCTAATAGGACTATGAGGTAAAAGGTATGGTCCGCCATCTAAAAGAATCCTAACATGTTTCACTAGCCTGAATATCCTTAACCAAAAATATCATTTCAAGGTGTTATCCTAATTAAGTATTTTCCGCGCATTGCTACTGTAGTACTATTAATGTAGTAATAACCACAGACTGGAGTTTTTACTAAAAGTTATGATATTTACTGTTACTTATTACTTAATAAGTGAATCGCACGTCAGTATGACACCCCAAGTGTTACTTAGCGCGGGGGTCGTTAATTTTATGTAATATATTAACAATATATAACATAATCATTCCAATATGCCCTGTTATAAAAATATAATGAATCTAAAAACACCAAAAACCTCATTTTTGTGAAATTGAATACCAATATGGTTTACGCATTCAGGGGCCTATTTTACGTATTTCGTATTCTGAGACAAAATCCAGAGGTGATTTTGTTGTGCTGTGCTATTAGACTTAAGAGGAGATACCCCGAATTGTGCAATGTCAAATTTAGCTCATATCTTACAACCTAATTCAAAGTAGAAAACCTAGCCATAGATCACGTGCAAAAGGATCTCGGGTTCTGGTCAGTAAGGGCCAAGTTAGACACGTTGAAATTTATTTTTTCGAGGTTTTAGGATCTTCTATAAAGTATCTCGGAATATTGCTGCTATCAGTCAACACCAGATAAGCATAAGCAAATTCCTTCAACTGGAGTTGAAAAATCCACATACAAAATAACTTGAACATTTAGCAGAAAATCAATGGTTTTTGCATAGTGGAACTTGTACTCACCAGCAACCTCCAGATATATAATACTAATGAATTCTTTTGTAGCGCAGTTTAAAAAACTATATATTCTTAGACTTTGAGTTCATGTATGTAAATAATATAGATTTTGGGACATACTAGTCAGAACCCTAAACCTTTTTTACTTGAGCTACTGTGTACATGGACTACTTACTGGCAAGGTATGGACCAAGTCCGAAAATGCACAATTCGATCATCTCTTCTTTATTAATGCAATTAACGAAAACACACGTTAATGGATCACCTAAAGCACCTGGATTGACTATGGTTCAATTTGTGTTTCGTTGATTGTATTCAAGCTCAATACCTAAATTACAAGATCTTTTTATTGAAGAAAACGTGTCGTAGTGGTGACCATCAAATATTAAATAAGAAAGCTAAATAAATTTGTGTAACATACATTTGTCAGCCATTTTCACACCCAAATGAGTTGCATACATTTTTAATTTGCGTGTGCAGAATTCTTAATAAACCAAATTGAAGCCTAAAAATGTGCCAAATTTAGAAATATTGTAATTAAAGAAAAATCTATATTCTGAGTTCTGTTACTGTTTAAAAGGACCTCATTTTATAATACTATAAAATAGAAATTAAGGATACGTCGAAACACTGAACTCCAACAATGAATTTCGTTTATTGAGTTGTTATCTAGGACGTTTCATAAAGGTTGTCATTCAATTTTAGCTTCCTTTGTTTCAATTATAACCGAAACATTGTTTATGCATTAGAAACGGTTGATCGAAACGGCTTGTATATATTGTGTGCCAATATTACATAGAGTCAAAAAGAAAGGTTAATACTATTCACCAATGCAATAACGAATAAAATACACGTAAAATGTAAAATTTTCAGATGATTTCACTAAAAGCTTTATAAAACAGTATTATATAGAGCGCAAAAGGTTTTTAGACCCTCAAATGAGTGAATAAAATGATGACAAAAGACCTCTTTAAATAAATTTAAATCTATTTAACTGAATAAATTTTCGTCTTAAAATTTAGAAACAGATTTTATTTCTTAATTAAATTTTTAATTTTCTTTCATTTCTCCTTTGCTTCAATAATGCAAATCCAAGTTCTTTAAATTTTTGTGAAATTGTTAAATTTTGAGGTACTCTGGATATCATAAAACTGAATGGCTCTGCTTTGCTCACTTTAAGTTTGATGATATAATAAATTTGAATGTTTCATTCGGTTGGTAATAAGATCCTCCTACTCTAAAATTCAGATCCCTCTGAAAATACCAGAAGGATCGGAGCAGAAACACGAGCATTGTAGATTAACTTAGAAGGAATCGTTTCTATAAATCCAAAATTTATGAGAGATTTTCCTTTTTCGACGATTTCTGCCGACTCTTGTAAACAAACAGCAAGGGTCGAACCTTAATTTTAGTTAAGGATCATTAGCCAAATAGGTTTTTGTTATAAAGCAACCTACCAATGGATGCTTAGGGTAAAACCATTATTTTCGAGTTAATCTCTTCGGCATACATTTAGCAAGGAGATGTTCAAATATTTATCTATCAGAAGGTTGGTACTGGTGGGAGGGGTTAAAGTGTGGAAATTTATTAAGCAATTAATGAAAGTTTTCTTCTTGTTGGCAATTTGAGGAAAACAATTTTCTTAATTTTAATTAAATCTTATGATATCTCATAGCCCCAGAAAATTTATTTTAATAGTAGCTGTTATTCCCTTATTCCGCAGAAGTCGCATTTAATCAGCGCCAACTAAGTCTGTTTTCCCCTCTTATAACCTTAATAACGTCGATTTAAGAAAACAAAAAAATTCTATTAAATAAAACTTCACCACGTTATTTCCTAAGCAATTTTCCAGATAAACTCATCAATTCATCATTCCGTCACAGGAAAAAAAAACATAAATTCATGTAATGGGGGAGGGTGAATTTGTATTGATGGAAACAAAAACGTCCTCACGATGCGTTGATGTTTAATGACACAGAATTCATTGCGGGAATACGTTTGAAATTAGAGGATTAGAGGTCGAAATGAGGGAGGCGGGTTAAACTACGGCCGCCGTTACGCTTATCTCACTAGCCCGGTAATATTTTACAGCTCCCCCAAGACAGTACTTCACATTGATGAAGTACATTCAAGTACTGAATTATATTATTAAGAGTACAGTCACGTATAGGGGACACATAGACCTTGTGTCGTTTTCTTAGCTTTGCCCTTTTTTTGTACAAAAGAACGTAGTTAATGGGATGAAATAGGTCTGATCCACTTTAGTTAGATGTTGGGGAAAAGGGTAGATCAGCACGCACTCGATTTATGAAATTACTGTTTTGCTTAGATGGTTTTTTTCAGAGGTTTCAGTATAGGATTTTCGTTGACACCAACACAGTTTTCCATTTGCCATGATAATAAAAGTAATTGCAAAATTAAATTGTTTGAGGATAATAACTATGGAAAATTTTGATGGAAATACAGAGATGCAATTGTAAAATCTTAAGGATTTTCTGGAAGTATCTGGAGAAACTGAAGAATTTCAAGCCTGACGTGGAAAGAATTCTAGGTGATTTTATGTAAACTTTCCGCAAATTTAAAGCTATCAATAATAGTTCTAAAAGGCTTTTTGCACATAGAAATAGTACAATCGTTTTGGATATAATTTTTAGAATATTATATCCTAAACAGGCCATAGCCTACTATAATTCCTAAGTTCTATAATTTCTCAAAGCAAACCTGCCACTGTTAGCAGTACAATTACAATGCAATCTTGAGGTGAGCTTAGTTCATTGTTTTGCATCACAAGGTTTCAGAGCCAACTTACACCACGAAAATGAGTTCTGTAACAGACCAACGGACTTCTAAATGTAGTTGCAGAAGTTGCTTAGAAGTACTGAAGAGAAAGTCTAATTAACAAAATGGCGTTGGTGTCGTGTAGTGTTTCCATATAGTACAGTGTGGGATTAAAGTATGGAATATTTAAAAAAAAGCGAACTCAACCGTTTTTTTTAAAACGCTGAAACACGTCGATTTTGTTTTTTAAAAATACACATTAATATGTGCGATTCACCTTCCGACTTTCATTTGTTTCTAAGTTATGACGTCATCACAAAAATTTCTAAATGACAATATAGATTTTTAATAGTGGAATCCGATAGTGATTTTTCTTCTCTTTATGTTCATGCAAAAAAATCATAAGGTTGCATAACAGAAATTCTGAGAAAAATCGAGCTGAACATTGTAAATGTTTGTTAGTTATGACGTCGTCACAAAAAATTTAAATGACGATATAGATTTTTAGTAGTGGAATCCGATAGTGATTTTGCTTCCCTTTATGATCATGCAAGTAAATCATAAGGTTGCATAACAAAAATTCTGAGAAAAATCGATCTGATATATTGATATATTGATACCATAATATCAATAACATTAAATGTTCAGATCGATTTTTCTCAGAATTTTTGTTATGGAACCTTATGTTTTATTTGCATGATCATAAAGGGAAGAGTAATCACTATCAGATTCCACTGCTAAAAATCTATATTCTTATTAAATTTTTTTGTAATGACGTCATAACTAACAAACATTTACAATGTTCAGCTCGATTTTTTTCAGAATTTTTGTTATGCAACCTTATGATTTCTTAGCATGAACATAAAGATAAGAAAAATCATTATCGGATTCCACTATTAAAAATCTATGTTGTCATTTAAAATTTTTTGTGCTGACGTCATAACTTAGAAACAAATGAAAGTCGGAAGGTGAATCGCACATATTAATGTGTATTTTTAAAAAACAAAATCGACGTGTTTCAGCGTTTTTTAAAAAACCGGTTGAGTTCGCTGTTTTTTAAATATTCCATACTTTAATCCCACACTGTATATAGGTAGAGCCATTGGTAAAATTTTACTCTTCTTTAGTAAAGAAATCTAACTCACCATACACAGCATCATTTTAAAAGCTAATCAGCTATCTTTGTAAAATAAAAATAAAAAGAAATTTCCTTAAATATTTCATACAAACCCAATACCAAAATGTTAATCTTGTGAATCAAATTAATAAAAATACCTTGTTTAAATTAATTAATTGCTATACAGCTTGCTCATTTAAAATAGAAAAGTCGTTGGGTGTTGAATCAAGGAATCATTCCAAGCGAATTCGTCGAATTTCTATACAGTCATTGCTGTGAAATGTATTTGTATCAATGGCGTATATCGGGGGGATCGGCTAACGGTGACTCTAGGCCGAAACCGACCGAAACTCTAGTTAAGCGAAACCGAAACCGTGGTATTCCGTAAAAACCCGAACATTTTGTAGTAGCCGACCCCCCCGGAAATTCCAAAATAATTCCATATTTTCTTCTTCTTCTTCATGTGTAAACTGTCTTCTCGATTTTGCTTTACATTTCTCCATAACCTTGCAGTTGGATTTAGATATTGATGAATTTACTACTGTTCATGTAGGTAAATGGTTAAAATCATGTCTTTGAAATTCTAAAATACCGAAAGCAACACTTTTTTTGAGCTGATGGAATCGCTTTTGCTTCCTTTGCTGACAAAGAAATCATTCTATTTTTATTATTTCTTTCAGGGATGTAGTAGTAAATTATATTTTGAATCTAGCCACCACATACCGGTAAGAACCGTGTAGATTCTTCTTATAGATGCCTTAGCAGTCTCTCAAAATTGCATTTAAAGTCTTCTTGCTCAATCATTTTATTACAAAACGAATTTGGGTTTAGCCTTATTCCTCACAAGCGCAACTTGATTATTTCGCTTGACAGTTGATGAATGATTTCGCAGCAAGCATTCGGACACACCTTGTAAAACCACAACAGAGTGATCTGTGGTTTTGTTTTTTAAGGGTGAACGGCCAAGCAGTCGTTTGAGGTGTTGGGCATGGACTAGTATCCGAGATTAGCTTGCGTGCAGGCCACACGGTGTTCTCCTTTAGAACTCACCGATGTATTGCCAATCCCAGGTTTGGAATGGAAATGTGCCACAAGCCTGGTTAGAAATGCCGAAGGCTGTTTTACACTAGGATCCAAAATGAGATCCGGAGTGGATCACCAGGCCGTCGTTAGAGGTGTAGGATAAAACGACTCACTAATATCCGAAACGAGAATTGAGGAGATACCTGCCTAAACGTGGGTAACAGACGATACAGTCAAAAGTAAAGTAATGTGAGGTAAAGATCACGAAAGTGTTTTTCGAATAAATACTCTTTAACGTTGAGAAGGAAACTATGATACATGAATACCGGTGTGTGTGGAATTGATTCTTACCGCAGACTTGCTCTGATGGAGGAGAATCAAGTGAGGTTCATCTCTGGCCAATGGGAAACTGCATGCCACCAGATAAATGTGTCTGGAGACGAAAGTATGGGGATCATGCTATAACCGAAACCCCCGAGAACCAATACGCTTAAGAGGTGTGATGCGAACATACAGCATCTCACGTTCAAGTCAACTTTACCTTAACGGGTACATACCGAGATTCTGCTTTGGTGGAATTAAAAGAAGCACTGACAGGGGCACACCAGGCCCGATAACTTGGTAACCTAGCCACATTGAGGTTGGATTTGGTCGGGCAGTGGTTTCATTGAGTGTGAGGACAGTCCAAAGATGGACTAGGCTGGAAGGCGTCCATCTTTTAGGAGAACGGACCCGACAGGTGAGCACGGTCAAAGCTTCGGTATACTAGCCTAGACAGCTAGCAGAGGATGGATCGCTCCCACCAGTGTGTACTGGTAGCATTTGCAATAGCAATTGTGCGCTGATTAAGCGTCTCTCAATTCGTGTTTCCGAAAAGGGGACCGTGGTGATTATTTAATAAGGTGTGCCCCTTTAAAACAACGCTATCCTATAACGAATCATTGATTTGATTTATTAGTCTTAGTTACACGTACGTTTATCTTTTAAGATGACTGCCAATATCAGATTTGAAAAGTCACAACAGTCTGTAACAAGTGTTTTAGAAATAAAGAGAGGGCCGAAAACACATTTGTACAAATCAATATAAGAGGACGTGTGTGTGTGTGCATTTATACCTATGCACTTTTTCCAATTGTTATAAAGAATTGAGTTTTTGCATATCTTAAATTATTTACCTATAAGCAGATGGTTTTTAGCTTTAAGGGCGTCTTCCCTCTCATGCAGTATCCATTTTTCTCACCCAAATTCTGAAAAACTCAAAACTTGGAAATTGATATCTTCGATGCTGGTGCACGAATAGCCTCGAATCTTTTGTGTTGGGTTTCGCTCAACAGTTACTAGTTATTGGCACGTCTAGTATCGATGTGCTAGGGTTCCAGTGGATTAATTACCTTTCATCCATCTACAATGTAATACTTGATAGGATGGTAACTCAGGATATTATTTCTGATGTTCTGGGCAACTATCGTTACGTTGTAGAACCAAATTTTCGATATTTCGATGATAATAGGGCTAATATTGTGTTAAACCAATTCGAGGAAGATCATATTGAGCATTGAGCTGCGTAATCAATCAGTTCCAGAAGAACTAGGGTATTTAAGAAAAAGATTGTCAAATCTGTGTATGCCAGTCAATGAAAGGGTTGTATACGCAAATGTCGGGACTTCAAGAATTGAATTTATGGCTTTGTTTAGACTAGTTAAGAGGTACACATACTAAAAGTCCTGGGATCTAGGAACTGTGGCAGAGGGGAAAGAGGGGTGAGAAGGTCCCGTGTTTCGGGTTTTTGCTTATATTTCGACAACGGTTAGCCGTAGCTTCAAAAGCAGAAAATTGAAGAAAATTAAATTTCCTACAAGAATGTTACTATTCATTTTTTTTGTATCTGTTATGTTATAGTTTAAGAGATCTACGCTCGTCAAAGTCGCTAATTTCATTGACCTTTCCTTTTATCTTCTTTGCTGTTCATTTGAGACAAAGAAATTCCAAAGAAGAAGAATTTTCTTTAAAATAAGTATAATCTTCAGTATTTTCAACTGATCACAAGTTAGAGTAATTTTAAAAGTTTGCGAAAATTCTCATATATAAATAATAATGGAGCAATTACATCAATTTGCTTTTTTTCCTGAAGGGTCCAGCTTGTGGCTTCTACTCCTCGTCGTCTTTTTCGTCAAAATTCTCTCCCACCTCATCGTCCAGTTCTCCTACCAGTATGGGAAAGAGCGCAAGCTCTTCGTTATCGTCATCCTCGTTTTCTAGTACAGGGATGCTGGTTAGAAGATTCCCATGACACTTTTGACAAACAGGGGAGCAATTCAGGGATCCACATTTGCCAATGTCGCAGTCTTTGGTGCACCGGCAGAAAATTATTTTTAAAATGTCATCTGGTGCGATGGGGTCTTCTGTTTGCTAAGAAGCGAGGTGGTAGCTTGGCGTACGTGCCCACTCCCATAGTTCAGGGGACAGCTTGTTTCCTAACCACTCTATATCTAGTGGTAGGTTCTGTAGGAGCGCTGTTTAGCTGCCCCCTCGATCGGTGGGAGTAATCAGATGTCAGGTTTGACGTCCGCTCCTTGTAACGGTATATTTTCTATCGATCTCAAATTTGTGTAATTTTGCATGTATATTTATCGAGAAATCTAAAGTCTGGTCCTGCAAATTTATATTTTATTTGTAGTTAAAATTTTGTTCGTATTTTTTGATATAAACATATTAACAAAGCAACATCTTAAAAGGCTATTTTTGAATTCCCATAGAACTAGAAGACGTTGGAGCAATAAATTATGTCTTTAGTGTTTTGTTTATTCACGTGGCATTTGTTAAATCGGCTGCGTTGCTAAAATCTCGACTAACAAAGTCTGTGGTGTACCTAACTTTGTGTATAATTTTAATCATGTTGTTTTGCTTTTCTTGAATTCATCATAAAAAAATAATCATAAATTTTCCTTTGTCTGAAAAATAACACCCAACACGTGTTTGTGGACCCTGTCTGGTTATTTGCGTCTAAACTTGAATCTGCAATGTGTCAGCGGGTTCTCGTCCCAACAGGCTGGCGTGCTTGTTTCCGTTTTCGCGCCAGTACAAAATCCTTAGTTTGGTTCATTAGGACCAGAATCTCGTATAAACGTTAGTAAAATCACCTTTGTCGACTCCACGTGGACAAATTCTTGAGAGATTTTGATTTGCTCCGACAAGATGATACGGGTTTTTGATTGGTCTGGTTCGATTTGCATCCCCAGCGAAAAAACATTTCTTCCCGCGACAAGAGATCACGTAAAAATTTTTAAGAGAGATTCGAGATGTAGTTCCCATACAGTTTGGTCGACACTTGCTTTTGAGTTGCGGTCCAGACAACACGCTTGCCGTGAAGTGAGCTTCCGATATGGTTCAGTTTCGATATTTATAGAATACTATTGCATATAGTCCGGCTAAAGTTCTTGTTCGGCGTGCCTTGTGCCTCGGCAAGGTACAAACATACATCCCGTTAAGTGAATTTAACAATTTCTCGTTTGAGTATGTGTTAGTACCGTTCAATTTGTTTAATATAAAATAACAAATTAACTATTTAAAGTGCCGTCTAGTTTTTCGAGTTGTTCGAATAAAAATACAGTTTTACAGTACCGCTTAACTACAGTTATTTTGTGATTCTTCATTTATTGAAGAATGGTTTAGTTGCCGGACATTTGTTAGTAGAACTCAGTGTTAATTCCCATGTTTAAGAAAAGGAGATTTTCATTCCATTATATTGTTCTTGCCGAATCATAATAATTTCAACAATTATTTTGAGCAACATTCAAGTAATTTCGAGTACCGTTCCAGTCAGAAGAATAATAATGAATTTAATATCGAAGGCAGTTATTGCAAAAACAATTGAGCTGAAGTTTAATGAATCTCGTTAATAACATTCAGTTCAAAATCCAGAAGACTTCTTCCCGCATCGTTACGTCTGCAGTTTGTTATTGTAGCTTTGTTTAAAGCTTTTAAGGTGTTTTGAGTGTCAAGAGTTCGTATTCTTCAACTTGTGAAAGTAACCTTGGTATGAACACTAAGTTGGACGATGAAAAACTGTTAAGGTATCGAATTTTATTAATATTGTATTGTTAGATAAAATTTAATCATTTGGGATCCCGAAATTTTATTCATTTCTGGAACAATAACTAATTTAAATTGATGGTTTTATATTTTGAATTTACAAATTTTCATTATTGTGTAACTATATTTTGATGTGTTTTGTATTTTGAATTTGCTATTTTTTTTATTAATGTGTAACTATTTTGATTTGCATTGTATGTACCATTTTCTATTGTTTTAATATACAGATTTCAAATTTAATTGACTACTTGACATAGTTTGGCTAAACGGACTGCTGATGTTTTTGGTTTTCTTTGGCTAATCAAGATCTTTTATAGTTTGATAAACGTTTTAATTAAATAACTTCAAAATTAATAAGGAGGTTAGTTCCTTAGCTGATAACCTTCGCTTTTTCTAAATTTTATTCGTGTTTTATAAAAAACATCCTCAGCTTTGGTGGCGCCCAACATATTTTTATTTATTCCTGAATCCATTATTTAATTAGAAGCTTTTAAGGTTAACACCTGCGACCTGAAAATTTAAAATTCGTAAGAAAGAGCTAAATCTCAAGCCGGCAATTTTGAGCATTTTGATATACAGTAATATACGTAATTTGTATTCTTCGTTTGAAGTTTAAGCTTTGTTTATTATTGTTATTTTACCGTACAGAAAAACGTATGTTTCATTCTGACTTCACAAACGTTTGGTAACGGTAGAGGTTCAAGAATGTCTCCTTAGCGGTCGCATCATACCATCTCAAGAAACATTTCTTCCATACTTTCTCAACCTAAGCGTGTGATGAGTTGGAGTTTGAGAAGACTTCAGCGGCTTTCTGAATATCTCATACCTTTTGATATAGTTTAATAAAATCACCTTTGCTCTTCTTGAATGCTGCTAAGGTTGTATCGCAGCCTATGAAAGCGTGTAGGAACGGAATGTTCTTTAGCCCCAATTGTTGCATCTCTTTTGTCGAATATCTATTTGTTTGTTTCATGGTAGTATAGATCGGTGATTTACCTTTGTGACACCCGTTATCTGAGAATTTTCACAGTAGCTCTAACTTTTGATCAGTTAAAGATACAATAATGAAGATTATAATTATTTAAAAGGAAATTTAATTCTCTAAAACTTCTTTTTGGTATCCTTTTGTCTCAAATGAACGGCAAAGAAGGTAAAAGGAATAGTTAATGAAAAAACGTGAAACAATTTTTTTTAAATTAGCGACTTTGACGAGCTTACATCTTTTAATAATGATATCTTAAAATTAATAGGGTCTTTCTTGTAGGAAATTTAATGCACTTTAATTTGATATATAATGCTTTTGAAGCTATCGCTAACCGTTTTCGAGATATAAGCAAAAAGCTGAAAAAATGGGACCTTTTCTCCCTTCTCCTCCCAATGCCACTGCTCCTAGATCCCCGGACTTTTAGTATGTTTACCTCATAACTAGTTCAAACAAAGCCCTGAAGTCAATTATTGCTGTCCCAACATTTTCGTCTACACTCCCCTTTTGAGCATTCATTGACTGGCCTAGTGGGATACCTTGGATTACATTCTCATCGACACAACACAACATAATTTTAAGTATGCCCAGGCGTATAGAAGCTGTAATAAACAACAGAAGTGAAATAATACTTTATTAAACTGTTTTAAAGTTCTGTTTTGTTGTTCACAGGTAACTTTCTCAAATTTTCATTTATCTAGTGTGTGTAGATCTTTGCTTTAATTAATTTTCAACTGTACTTACTTATTTATAAGTAAAGCGCACCTCCCAAGCAGCATTTTTAGTCATCGCTACGTACCAGCAATTACCGGTGGAACTATTAAGTTTTTGCCACTAGTCACAAGCACGTAATTTCTACAGTTTTGTTACGTGCCTGGAACCAAAATGGGGAACAATCTTTAGGTAGCAGATACGTTACAGTAGCCTCTCTGGAACTTGTTCAGCTATGTAGCGGGAACGTGGCGACGTAGTAATTGCTGCTTTCGTGGAACTTCTTTTCTCTTTGACACATCGTGTCGCGTAGTTGCTTTCTCTTACTCTTGCAACTTAGCAAATATTCTATCATTTTCTATACTGATGCTGAGATCGTGTTACAAAATGGATTACTATTTTATTTGTAATACGTACTTAATATTACAAAGAGCGATGAAATGTTTAATTATTTTGTCATTCCAGTATTAAATTATAAACCATTTCAACTTTTCTGTTAAACGTGATGATGATAGATCGAAAAACAACGCGCCTTTTTTAAATATATCTTTTTAATGAAAAATGTCTTTAATAAAATATGACAAAAATATTTATAGGTTGATACACATGATAGAAACCATTTTTATATTATTCCTAAGGTACAATTTGGCACTAATTTGTTATTTTCATTGAAGGTTACACCTATAGTAAAACATCTATTAATAATCATACCAAATTACAAATTGATTAACGGCCCCCTACATTTTACAAGTAAATATGGAGATGGAGTAGTTTACGAAGTGATTCTCCTGGGTAGCAAAAACGTAAGTTTTATTTTCAATACTACTGTAAGGTTCCGTGACTTCAAAGGTCTACGCAATGGTTTTAGACTGTAGCAGGAACTTTCAGTACGACTTTAAAGTAATTATACTAACAATGGAAGCTTACAGCTGACGTGTCGCTCATTTCAAACATTCTTTTTTTAAATAAAAGTAAATCATAAGTAAATCAATAGTTAATCAAAAGTAAAAAATAAGGAAATACGTGTTTCTGCATTTAATCTTATACGGCTTATTTAAAAAAAATAACAAAGTACCACAAAAAAGACGCAACGTATTTATTGGAAATAAAAACGTTACTCGCAACAGACAGGGTGCCCGCGTGGCTAACGTAGTAGATTTATACACGGTCAATCTAGCGTTCGATTCCTACTAGCTCCGTTACTTTTTTTAAATTAGTTTTTTTAGTAAAAATGCATCCCTGTTTACAGTTGAGCTTTTCTTAGACTTTTAAATACAATCAAACATCATTTGAACAATTTTAATGATTCGGACGCAATTGATAGACAATAATGAAGTTTTAGTTTTCAAGACAATTTCAGAGTATTATAAGTTATACAGGAAACAGTAGTAAACAACTACGACACAGTAATCTTATATTTAATATTACAACAGAAAATCGACAACTCATTCTATATAGATCAAATCCATTTGAATCTATATAAGATACGCATGTTTCATAGATGGAAAAAGCTTTTGACAAAATAAAGAGAAAAGAAATATGGGAAGCAACAAGAAGAAGAGGCGTAGATGCGGAATTTCGTTGCTTATAACTGCTCTTCTCCTCCTAGCCTTGATAAGCGGGCGTGGTCATACAGACGATGCGGTTAACATTGTTTGATCGTTATTTTTAGTGTGCTTCGTGCCCAAATGTTTATTTATTATAAGTTGGTTCTTTGTTCGATTTAGGGCCGGTATTATAAAACTTTTTACTTCCTAGATAAAATTTACTTTGAGAGTAAATTAATTTATTCTGTCAATTTGCATATGAAATTGACAGAACAAATGAATTTACTCTCAAAGTAAATTTTATCTAGGAAGTAAAAAGTTTTATAATACCGGCCCTTAGTGTTTGTTAAAAATGTTACTTCAGTAATGTAAATCTGCGAATGAGACTGTATTTTGTCACATTTTATTATTTCAATTTATATAAGTTGGAATTTTTTTAAGACAAATAATTCTATTTAGTTTGTTCTGTATGCAAATTTAAAATTGCATTATCGTCATGACTGCAAATTCAGCTGCTTCGATGGAAGGTTCGAGTACTTCCGATATATCCAAATCGGGGATTTTTTTGTTCAGTTTGTAAATTATTAATAAAGAATTTTCTGCATACAGTTTTGGAGAGAAATTACAAATTATTGAGCAAGGCAGATCAAAACCAGAACTTTCAAATTTAACAACAAAGCTTAAAACCTGCACCGATATTTTGCTAAAACGACCAGAAAATCGAGTTGCATTATAAATACATAGTAGTAGTTTTTAAAAATAAAGAATAATAGTCAACAAATTCCATAAGTTATAAAGTGTAAAAGTTCTTCTTTGAAAAACTTTTAAGCTTAATAATTATAACACTATTACAGGTTAATTTATTTATTTTATTTTTTCTTTCGTTATTGTTGTTAATGTTACAGCCTAATTTATGTATTTTATTCTTTTCTTTCATTACTGTTCATTACTAGTAGAGAACAAATGAGTCTAGTGGAGCCACACTACCTTGAACTCCCATTTGACCTCCTTTCACTTTTCAAGCCACATCTTTATAAAAAGGTACCCTCTTTATAGTTGCTATGTATGCGTCGATTCGTTATTATTTCTCCGAAGTCGCCTTTAGATAAATTATTATAAATCCAGACATAAAAACAAAATTTAACAAACTGACGGATAAAAAGCCCTACTCTCAAATATCAAGTGTTATTGGAAGTGTCCCCTATAAGAACTAAAGACCCAAGAACAAAGAGATTCAGAAATACCCTCCCCGGAGCCTATCCTATGGAAACAGTTGACTAAATATTCAGGTAAGTGAAAAACCCCTCAGTTTAATTGCCTACTTTTCACGGTCCTTCGAAATTCTAAATTCATATTTCTCTTTTGTTGTTCAAACAAACATTGTTTTTTTATTGTACCTAGCAGGGGCGGGTCCAGAGGATTATTTTTAGGGGGAAATTTTTGGAAAAATAATTGTTTTAATAAATAATATAATTAAACAAACATTATTTGTTTCTATTTTATGTATACATATTTCTAAATTTGGGGAGGGATTTCCCCCATCTGCCCACATGAATCCGCGCCTGTACCTAGGTATATTAAAATTAAAATCGTGGTTGCTTCCCTAGCCTAAATTCTCACCGCACGCCATTGCCGAAGAGTGAAGATGGGAATAATAAGAAAAATTGTAAAGTCGATGTTGACCTTTGGGTGCGAAACATGTTCTACAACAGAAAGACAGAAAAGGAAAATAATAGAAATGAAAATGAGATTTTAAGAAAAATATATAGATAAAGATAAGAAAGGATGAAATCGGAAATTATGTCTGCTAAGAACAGCCAGGTAGTTATAGTCAGTATCCGCGACGACTACAATCCAACAAAGACAACTGAGATGGATGGGGCACATCCAGAAGATTCGAAGTAAGAAAGACAGGGGAGAATAAAAGGGATAGACCTAACGAAAAGAATGAAGTAGGTACTATCTGGAACAGAGTGCAGAGGTATGAAAGGTAAGAGATACGGAGAAAAAAGAATGGGACAACATATACTATATAGAATTGGATATGAGCAACTCACCTTCTTGCGACCTATAACACTGAAAGTCAGATGGTTCCAGGATTTATTATTAAAAATTATTAATATTTTTACCATTCAGTTTCTAACGGTGAGATTATTAGAAAATTACTAAACAGTTGATTCTTCTGATTTGTCTTGAACTACATTTCTCAGGTTGTAAGACCCGGGTAACTGCTAAAGCATTTGAAATAAGTAAAAAGTTTATTTCAGAGTCTAAACTAATCCTGTTTGTTGGCACATTGTAATCTAAAGCTCGCCTAAAGAATAAAGCAATAAATCAAAGATTTCAACCGTAACCTGGAAAAAGCAAAAGTGGAGAAAAATTACAAAAGAAAGTTATCTTATAATATTATCCTTTGTAAACTTTTAATGTGTTAAAAATGATGGTCAGATAAAAATATTTCTTTTTAATAGTATTTTTTACATAAAAAGTTTCTTAATGCTTTTTTTGCCACTTGAATCTTCTACGTGATTCTTCTTTGTATTTTATTGCGAAAAAATCCTTTCGAGGGAAGTTTACATAGAGCTTGCTATATAAAAAAGGGTAGATAGGAGTCGACTTATCAACACTTTACAAAATAAATAAAATTACGCGTGTAAACTTTTCTGTTATATTTACGGATTGAGTAAATTTAAGTAAATAAAGTAAACAAATAAAAGAATGAATTTCATTCTACATAGATCTTGTTCACCTCAACTTTAGTTACGTAAGTTCATTTCTATAGAAACTTTTTGTGAACATCGTTTTCCATTAAAGGTACACCTATAGTACTGAATAATCCTTTAACACTTTAAAATAAAATAGTTTCGGTAATTACTCGGCAAGAACACAACAATGGTTTTTAATTACCTAGAGGATTAATGCTGGATTCAGAACATTTTAGCCTGGGAGGAATCTCCAGCTGCCGATATTGGTTGGTTTACGTTTTAGCATTTGAAGTAGAATGGTGTTTTTTGTAGAACGATTAAACGATAAACGTTAAATATTCCTATCTCACAGTTTTAGCCGAGAGGGAAAACGCTAAAGGCACTATAAAAATAGAAGATGTCTCTGCATTCTATAAAATAGTAAAATATAGGGTGTTTCGACTGTGTCACGTGAAACAATATTGTCTTATTAAAATTGAACATCCAATTAATGCCAAATAAATTAAATTGCCTACTAGTGATTTTTGCTTTTATTACACATATTCAAATACTAAAAACTGCAGAAAGCGGTTTTATTGGATTCTTTTTTTTTATATTGGCTTTCGGGATCTAGCCCATTTGCCAGACTATAAAATTACAACTAGGTAAATATAACAGAAGGAAAACACAGGGACAGTCTTTTCACGCTGTGGGGTCTATCACAGCGACTTGTAAAGACGATACAGGTAAAACCGACGGACAAAAGGAAAGGTTAACAACGGTTAAAACAATAGGGAAGTTGAGCAAAGGTTGTTAAAGTTTCATACCGATAATTTTTAAAAGTTTGAAAATTTCTTTGTAAATATTAATGTTGTTACTGCTCAGTAGGAGAATAATGTTTGTAGGTAATTTGACGCCTAGTTTAATTAACTGGTCGACAAATGCATCAATTTCGTCTTTGTATTTTGTACAGATATAACAATAACAATGACACATAATGTTAAATTAAAAATTAATAACTAAACAACTGATAGGGGACCAAGTTGTTCTATCTGACGTAACTTTGTGCGGACACTTCTCATGAGATGTTGGAAAGTGCCAACATCAATTTCTCTGATCTTGTTTCGTATTCTACGACGTAGTTGTTCTTCTGACCTAGCTTCCCAACTACCGTCATACACTTACCTACTAAGTACTGACCAAAATTCTTCAATTGGGCTGGCTTGGGGTAAATTGGGGGGGTTGTCTTCTCTTGGTACAAATGCAATATAATTGTTGCCCAACCATTCCCGTGTTGTCCTGGCATAATGGCAGGAAGCTAGATCAGGCCAAAAGATTATATTGTCATTATCATGGTGTTCTTGGATAAAATTTAGTAATTTTGGTAGGCATCGTCGTCTATATAATTCAGCATCTACAGCTTCACCCCTTACTCGACCAATATAAGGTACCGAGACACCAGCAATGGAAATCGCACACCATACCAAAATCTTATCTTCAAACTTGGCTTTAGATTTGTATTTTACATCGTTAGGAGTGTTTTCAATATGATCCGTGTAAAATCCGTCATTACCTTTCATTTCTGAGTTTGAAAAAGTAAAATATTTTTCATCATCTATGGCAATGACTCGATCGTTTGCGAAATGACGAATTCTGAGTGCCCGACAACATTGGGGAATTATTTTGAGTTGTGCAGCAGTATATTTAGGACGTTTAGTTCTTTTCCGAAATTTTAGGTTATTTCTTTTTAGTTCCCGACGTATTGTCATATGGGAAACTCTAAGTTTACGGCCTAATTTAATAATTGAAGCTCCCAACTTGTGTTTAGAATACCTTTTGAGTTTCTCTGTATTTCTTCTGGTCAAAACTCTTGGGCGACCACTTTTCGGGCGATTCACACACGGTTTTCCTTCCTGACAATCTTTTTATTGCCTTGTAAATTGAAGCTACTGATATATTTTTATGTTTAAAAATATTCACAATGTCACTTTTTGAAAACTTTTTTAAATACTTTTTCGCAAATCCAATTTGTACGACATTGTTTGTACTTAATTTGACACAAATGACATATAAACAAAAATAACAAAGATTACTTGATATTATAAATAATATATTTTGATTCGATTGTTCGGGGATTTGAAAAACTAACAAGAAATTTTTCTAAAAACTTTTGTTCCATACGTTACATGATTGAGGTCTGCAAATTGCAGATTGCAATGAGGGCATAGTGGCAAGTCCAATACTCCAATTTTATTTAGATGCGCAGGGTACTGTCCATTGCCGAGTTTTAATCGTGCAATGGTTGTATAGAACGCACGGGAGATATTGCTGTGGTCTTTATGCCATGGGTGTGTAGAAATACAAGGGTGAACCACTGAATACTGGTTTGATTCCTCCCAGTATGCTTGCCATGTATTGCGAAAGAAGTACGATTTGAAATAAGCGGTTAAATCTTGTTTGGATAGATGTGGAAAAGTGTAGATAAAATCTGAAGATACAGCTTGTTTGGCCAGCTGATCTACCTTCTCATTTGGCATAATGTTTGAATGACCTTTTACGCAGTACAGCTTTCAGACACTGCTTTACACCGGAATTGTATAATTTGATGAAGAATTTGTATGATTATTGGGTGCCTCCTTGTAATGTGTATGTTTGATTGCAAGGCCTGTAAGACAGATCGGGAGTCAGACATAATAGTTATGTTCTTGAAGTCTTTATTCTGGGCATATTTTAGCGCCTCAAGAATGGCAACAGCTTCAGCTGTATATGATGATCCAAAATCATTAAGTTTGAACATTGCGGTGGCCTTATTATTAAAGTCAAGAAAGGCGCAGCCACAGCCGCTAGCGGTCTTCGACCCATCTGTAAATATTATACGAGACGATTTGAGGTTTTCACAAACAGCCATAAAGAGCTTCTGGTCGTGATTAGGCAAACCTGTATAATCTGGAAGGTATACTGGTATACTTGAGGAGCTTTAATATACTGAAAGTAGTCGATAGCAATGTTCTTGCTGGAACTGCAGGAAATTTGAAGGTCTCGCAATTGTCTATAACCAGATACTAGTGGAGGTGATGGTTTTTTCCTCCAAAAGTTGGCATTCAGTTCGTAGATATTTAGTTGGCTGGTATTGGAAGTGATTATTGTGTGTTCCAATGTTTGAATTTTTAATAAGTATTTTATACATAACAATTCACGGCGAAAGATGAGTGGTGGTTCTTGTGTTTCTACTTGAAGTGATTTAATAGGAGATGACTGCATTGCCCGAACGCAAATCCGAAGAGCTTTACTTTGTATTCTATCAACTTTACGTTGATTAGTTTTGCACGTGGTGCCATATAGTGTGCATCCATAGTCTAGGCGAGATCTAATTAAAGATTTATAAATAAGAAGACATGCAATTAGATCAGCACCCCATCTAATGCGGGTCAAACTGCGTAAGACATTGATAGCTTGTTCGCATTTCGTTGTTAGATGAGTTATGTGACTAGTCCAGGTTAACTTTTTATCCAAAATCAATCCTAAATATTTGGCGTTATCTTGTACAGGTATTTTGATATTATATGGTTCCAAGTTTGGTGGAGGGGTTAGTCTAGATCTGGAAAAGAATACAGCAGTAGATTTATTTGGTGAGATGTTAAAAGCATTATCATGCATCCAACGACTAATATGTTCCTTTGTGTCTTCCATTCTTGCAATCAGCATATGTACGTTTTTGTGTGTTAGGTATATGCAGAAATCGTCAGCATATTGAATGATATTAACGGTATTATTATCTAACTGGTGAAAGTCTAGCGTGTAGAGATTAAAAAGCAATGGGCTCAGAATTGAGCTTTGGGGCAGGCCTTCTGAGAGGTATCTAGGGCCAATGCAAATATTTTTACAAGATCGCATATAGAGTTGACGTTCTCTAAATAAGTTGCATATTATATTAGCTGTAAAGGCTGGCATGCCTACAGTCTGCAGTTTATCTTCCAAAATGTCCAGAATAACGTAGTTATACGCATTGCCGAGATCTAAAAAGATTGCCAGAAGGTGCTTCCTTTCTGGAAAGGATAGCTGGATATCAGTCACTAAATCTGTAAGAGCATCGCTAGTTCCCATGTTTTTCTTGAATCCATATTGCCTAGGTGGAAGAATATTATTTTCATATTGGATTCTTATTTTAGTTAATTTATATTTACTTCAAGCTTGCAAAGGCAAATTTAAACACAGATTTATTATTAAGGATTTAGATAAGACAATTATTGACATAGTTATGATACAATGCTTTCTAGGAAACTGCATCAGTGTCTAGTCGTTCAAGATGGCCAGGTGTTAAAACAGAAAATGTTATACAGGGTGATGATAAAGTCTCGATCCATTTTAGTGAAAGACAGTTACAATTTCAAAATAAATTTTATTAAATCAATTAACACAACTTAAAAATAATTAATAAAATTCAACATGACCGCCTTCCATTTCGAAACATTGCTGCCAACGGTCTAACGTAGACCGAAAAACTTTCAGCAACATATTCGGTGTAATGTTTTCATCACGCTGTATAAGGTAAATGTTATGTTAGAGATACAGTTGGACAGAAGCGGACTATTGCTTCTATTAAATTTAGGACATTCCACATTGTACATGTACAGAGATGTATCCTATAAGGTACGTACAAAGCTGCATACTAAGAATAATAATCTTGTTCATAACTTATTGGACATCATACTGTAAATGACAGTTTTTCTGTCTTTTTTTTATTTTAAAAGCACCTCGTATATTGATAAAAATGTTATTGGGTTATGTTTTGCAAGTCACCGTGTATACTATAAAAATTCGATTTTCAATGTTTATTTGCAACCCAATCTAGGTTCAGTGTTATTGACTGCAAAATTATAGATTTTTCTTTGTGATAAGTTAATTCTTATTGCATTTTTCTCTTTTGTCAATTAAGTTTAACATTTTAATTGCTATTTCTCAACTTTTTAAATCACTCTGGTTGTCCGTTTTCTTTAAATTTAATAACATTTTTTATGGTGCCATCTAGGTTTGGTATTTCAAATACAAAATATCGATTTCTCCATAAGCCATACATGGGCATAAATGTTTTCTACAATTCTTTGAATTGTGATAACTGGAAGACTTCTCCAAAAGGTTTATAACAACCTGGTGATGATTTGCAACGAGTCGACGGAATCAAAGTTTGTAAACAAATTTATAGAAACAACCAGGTGAGTTATTTACATCTCATTTTTATGTGTATCAAAATTTAAAAGTAAATTACTAGAAAGATGTGTTAAAAAATGTTCATAAAGTAACCATTTGAGGAAAATTCATGATACAATAAGAAATACATTTTTATAAGATTTGGACTTTTAGTCTTTAGTCTGGAGTATTTTGAATCCCTACACGTGTTAACGGAAGCGTCCTCCAAAAGGTTTATAACAACCTGGTGATCATTTGCAACGAGTAGACGGAACAAACTTAGTTTGTAGAAACAATCAAGTGGTTTATTTACATCTCATTTTTATGTAGAAGCGTTATTTAGTTCGTGTATCAAAAATTAAGAGTAAATTACTAGAACGATGTGTTAAAAATATTGATAAAGTAACCATTTGAGGAAAATTCATAATACAATAAGAAATACATTTTTATAAGATTTGGACTTAGTTTATTAATTACTTATTGTTATTCATGTTAATTAGTTATTCTGTTCATGTTATTATTTATTTTTATGTAACAACATTATTGATTATAATAAATTATTATTTAATTAACGACTGAAGGCCTTCTAGTTCACAATTTATCCAATGACTAGAAAAGGAATTTTTGTGTGAATAAATAAATGATATTATTTGAGATATTTATTTTGTTTTTTATTGGTTGATATTCTTGTGTTCTAAAGGAGTGATGGAATTCGGTCTTTGCACGATTGGGGCTGATTTATGCTAAGATCTAGAACTCCGTTATTGGTAGCATGAATGCTAATATTATGTTGTTTAAATCAATCGTGCTGGCACTCTCTCCATAGCTTTATGAATTTGATGATTGGTGAAAACCCAAGTTACGAATTTGATGATTTCTAATTCACCTAACACCTGTTTTAATTTAACAAGAGACGAGTCGTGCTTATTATTCAGGGTAAGCCGAGGCCTAAGTGGAACGTAAGTATTATTGTTTAGTAGATCTTTTGAGTAAATGTATTTTTTACAAATTGACGCTCATTTGTAACAAATGTAACACCAAGAGCTAATATAGAGTCTCCCAAAAATCTTCAATTCAATCCGAAACAAGGCATTCTTTTCAACTCCTTTAGGGTAATACTTTCGGGCTTCTAAAGTTTGGATTAAATTAATGGAGAATATATACTGAAAACTATAATGCATTAAAACTGGTCTTGCAGTCCTTAGTATTTTGAATCCCTACACGTGGTAACGGAAGCGTTCTCCAAAAGGTTTATAACAACCTAGTGATCATTTGCAACGAGTAGACGGAACAAACTTAGTTTGTAGAAACAATCAGGTGGTTTATTTACATCTCATTTTTATGTAGAAGCGTTATTTAGTTCGTGTATCAAAAATTAAGAGTAAATTACTAGAACGATGTGTTAAAAATATTGATAAAGTAACCATTTGAGGAAAATTCATGATACAATAGGAAATACATTTTTATAAGATTTGGACTTAGTTTATCAATTACTTATTGTTACTCATGTTAATTAGTTATTCTCTTCATGTTATTATTTATTTTTATGTAACAACATTATTAATTATAATAAATTATTATTTAATTAACGACTGAAGGCCTTCTAGTTCACTATTTATCCAATGACTAAAAAAGGAATTTTTGTGTGAATAAATAAATGATATTATTTAAGATATTTACTTTGTTTCTTTATTGAATGATATTCTTGTGTTCTAACGGAGTGAGGGAATTCGGTCATTGCACGATTGGGGCTGATTCATGTTAAGATCTAGAACTCCGTTATTGGGAGCATGAATGCTAATATTTTGTTGTTTAAATCGATCGTGCTGCGCTCTCTCCATAGCTTTATGAATTTGATGATTGGTAAAAACCCAAGTTACGAATTTGATGATGTTCTAATATACTTTACACCTGCTTTAATTCAACAAGAGACTAGTCGTGCTTATTATTCCGCGTAGGCCCAGGCCTAAGTGAAACGTAAGTATTATTGTTTAGTAGATTTTTTGAGTAATTGAGTATTTGTTACAAATTGACGCCCATTTGTGGAGCTGATTTTTTGATTGTTACTTATCTGTTCTGCTGGAATTTGCCTTTATCTATGTCGTGTAACAGTAACACCAAGAGCTAGTATAGAGTCTCCTAAAAACCTTCAATTCAATCCGAAACAAGGCATTCTTTTCGACTCCTTTAGGATAATACTTTCTCTTTCGGGCTTCCAAAGTTTGGATTAAATTCAGTGTAAATTAATTAGACTTGTTCTTTTCACTTTTTCTCTAATATTTCCTTTTGTTACTGACGCTTCTTGCCGATTGCTGATCTTCTTCTTGGTCTGTTTCCCTAAAATGTTCCTTAAACATTCTTTTAGGAATGCTTGTATTTTGCTTTAAATATTTAAAAACCCAGCAAATAGTAAATTTTTGCTTTGAATTTTGTCATCATAAAGGAACAGAATTATTTATATCATATATAATTGGTTTCTTTCGAGCAGTTTCAATTAATTGTTTATAAATTTTCTTTAATTTTTTAAAAACTTTACACAGGTTTGCAGACACTTGCGCAGAAAACTGTGTTTCAAACATTGTGTGAAGCAGGTTCTGTGTGAGGCACTTCTGTTCTGCTTTATCCTACGTTGCAATTTGCGCAGGAGTATTAAAACTTATTGAGTACAAAAACCTGTGCTGTGCTGCCCTGCGTCTTAATGTGCGTCCCGGCTTAGTGTTATGCTTTATGTATGAATAATTAATAAAACACTAGTAGACAAGACTAATACAGTCTTTGTCTTGTCTTAAAAAACGCATTTTTCATTTCAGACGCGTGCACAAGAACAATTTATCTGTGTAATAACCATTGCATTAGCATATGTGGTAGATTCAAGAAATGCACCCCATGTGTTTTGGCTGAAAGTACCCATTAGTACATTTGCATTCGAATGACGAAATTATGCATTTAGTAATCGTGATAGGTTATGGTTGGTGTCGCTATTACATGTCGAGATTAGTACATTTTTTATAGGAACAAAAATCAAATCAAATAGTTTATTTATAGTATGAATATCTTCAAATTGAAATAAGAAAATTGTCCTACCTGGTTTCATTAAGTATGGGAAAAGATTAATTAAAATTAGAATGTCGTATAGGCACCGGTACACTTTGCAACTATTCGGAACACTGTCTTCTAACATTCTAGAAAGAAAACTATCGCATAATTCGAAAGTTCAACCTAGAAATACTACTATTTCTATAATCAGATTTTTATTTATTTATTTATTTTTGGGCGAGGAAATCGGATGGCGGAGCATCCTTCGTACCTCATGGCACCGATTGCTATGCTTATTTAGCCGACCTTACTAGAATTTAGCCGAATCTGGGGGAATTCCACGCCCAGTAGGGATTTTTATCGTGCTAAATATTGTATTGACACGGGACCGTTACAGTTTTACTTCTTATCCGAGAAGAAGGGATGTTTTAATTTTTCTCCTATATCAAAAATTACCAGCTCAGTCAGGGATCGAACCTGCGACCCTTGGATTATGAATCAAACATGCAAACCACTAATCCACCGAGGCTGGCATTTTTTTATATGTAATGGTAATATTAAGTAATTAATTACTTTGAATCAGAATTTAAAATTCTCAAATCAAAGGCCTAGACTATTAAATGCAGTGAAGAAGGATGCTGTATAGCAATCTTTTACATTCTTTAACGGAATTTTAAATAACAAAAATCATTGCTATAATGGTATAACGTATTTTCAACAACATTCAGTTTATCCCCACGTTGTCATGCGATGCTAAACTTGCATTTGTCGACGACAGGTCAATAAACGAAGTCATTTATTCCGCCTCGTGTATAGAAATTCTGTATATAAATGATTTGAGAAATAATATTGTACAAAATTCAAGCTGATACTAATGCTTTTAGTAACATAAAGAGTCATGTTCACCTATTATACAAATTCCAACGGACTACACTTTCAATACCCGTTATTATTATTTTAATTTTGAGAGACAAAGATACCTCAAAACTTCTATGTGGTCGTCCTACCATCTACCACTAATACAATCCATTTCGACAATAAAACACCTAAACTAGTTTGTATGGTGAGAATTATAAATGTGGAATATCTATTCCACCCATGCCGTGCATTGTTAATTTAGCATGTACATTGCGAAGACCGTTGTTTTCCCTGGAGTCTAGATGAAGCTTCTGTGATCCTGAAGTCGGACTGAGTTTGATGAGATTTCCCAAATGCTTTCTGTTCTTATTGTAAACAAGCGATATTGAATTGAACCAGTGCTTTTAAAATATTGAGTAGCAATAAAAAACACCGTCTTACTAATGTTAAGTAGAAGCATAAAAATTCTCAACAGTATTTAATCAGGTAAGTTGTTATTATTAGCATTATCGTTGAGGCCAGTTTCATCATCTTTTATTAATTCTGCCAATCTCACCATTTTCATAACTAATGCCCGGTCTCACCAATCTCAAAATAGACTGTAAGTTAACCAGTTGATAAATAATTTTATTCTGCGACTAAGTGTTATCCAACCACCAACCATTTTCGTCTCCAGTTAACTAAATATCTACGATTAACACATAGGCAACTGTTGTTATACTACGCTTCTTTATGTTGTTATCTGCTCAACAAAGGCGAGCAATTTTTGTCAGGATTATCAATTTATTATCCTTATATTTTTATTAAAATAAATATTAATTTGTTAATTGTGCGTGAGTGTTTGATGTTAATTACAATCACTTGTAAAATAGATTTGAGGATGGGAAAATAAATACATCCGAAACTATTATCTACAGAAAAATAAGACGTGACTTATTTTAAAATAAATCCTTATCCTGCTTAAATACGAAGTTTAATAAGCTTCTAACTGAGAGATCCCTCGATCATCCTCAATGGTTTCGAAAAATGTGATATTGGAACATTAGGCTGTTTTGAAACTAATATAAAAACAGAAGGGCAA
Source organism: Agrypnus murinus (assembly GCA_929113105.1). NCBI lineage: Eukaryota > Metazoa > Arthropoda > Insecta > Coleoptera > Elateridae > Agrypnus > Agrypnus murinus. Next base: position 54,677,265 of record OV816025.1, read on the forward strand.
GAAAAAGAATTATTGCGAATATCTATGTAGTTCCCAATGACTATGAAAATGAATTGTATCATAGGAAAAGGATTGCTGCTGCATGCTCAAGTTCAAATAAATAGAAACATCGTCATTAAAAGAAAAGAATACAGTTAGAAAGACGAATACAACAAGAGCGATTAACATAATCAATATAAACATACAGGGTGTTGAGTTAGATACTAGTAGTACTCAGCCTCAGAACGGATAAAACAAGCAGAATAAGTAGATTTATCCGACAAGCAGAATTATTTTGCGAGGAAGCAGAAAGTCAAGCAGAATTAGAAAGTCTCAGGACTGAAGAAGAACAAGATGGCCGCAAGCACGTTAACCAAAAGAAGATCAACATAGGTAGTTAATAGAAATGCAACGGCAGCAAAAGAAAAACGTTTAAAAGACGCTCACAGACGAGAAGAAGAAAAACAAAGATTAGAGCTACATCGTCAAGGAAGAGAAGAATAGCAACAGAAACAGTTAATAGAAAATCGAAGAGTGACTCCGCAGTAGAAGAACAATGTAAGTTATTAAAAGGAACAAGCTAAAATAAAAAGGAAAGCTGGAAAAGAAGAAGAAGCTGTAAGACAGAATGCTAGCTTCATCATAGACTGAAAAATGAAGCACAAAAAAAGGGAAAAGAAGGGAAGGAGTAAACATATTGAAGCAATTAATATAAATATACAGGGTGTTGAGTTAGATACTAGCAGTACAGTTTCAAAACGGCGCAAACAAGGAGAAGAAATAGCTTTAGCCGACAGAAGACAATTAGTTTGGAACAAAGCAAAATTAGAAAGATTTAGGATTGAAGAAGAATGAAGATTGCAGCTATTTAGAACGAAAAGAATATAAATAGAGGCAGTTAATAGAAAAGCAGCGTGCAGCAACAGAAAAACGTTTAAGAGCGGTCATTGGAGATACTGGCAGACGAGAAGAAGAAAAACAGACACCCAGAGACGAGCAGTAGAAGAACAATTGAAGTTATTCAAAGAAGCAAGCTAAAACAGAAAGGAAAGCTAAAAAAGTGGAAGAAGCTGTAAGACAGAATGCTAGCTTCAGGAGATTGAATGTTGAAGCAATTATATCTTGTACAAGAGAAAAGAACAATCTTAGTACTTTACTACAGACTGAAGAAAAGAATGTCGAAAATAAATAAATAAAAGGATCACTTTGGTGTTACGAAAATAGAAAACGTCCTAAAACAAGAGTACTTTGTACTAAAAGCGCAAATCAAGATTGAAAAATGCATTTCAAATAGTGTACATTCGAAATACATTATTCAACTCGCTAACAGAAAGATTGACAGACAAGAAAGAAATTTAAATTCAACTTATCATACTTATCACACATACCATTTGGGTCCGTTAGAATCCACGAGTAAGCAATACAGAAAGCAAATACAGAAGAAATTGTAGAGAAGAAGTGAAGCGTCAAATACTGTTGGTGCAAGAGAAAATCCCAAAACCTACAAATTTAGCCGGCGCGGCGGCGTCCAGCGACAGTTTATAAATTTCAGAGACTCGATTAGTTGAAGTTAAAGATACGTACGGACGCGTTTACGGTTTGAGACCTGTTAAGACGATAAAGAAGAAATATGTTTAATGTGATTTCCTTCCTTTGTTTCTGTTAGTTATCTCTCCAAATGATCATATTTAATTAACTACTTGCTTCTACAGTACAATAATAAATACAAATAAATATGCGTTATTATTAATGCGGTAACATTTAATTTGTATATTAATTTGTAATTAACTTGGTGCTTCGTACTTCTTTTTATGAATATACAGGGTGTGCCACTGAACTTTCGCATAAACTGAACGCGCGATAGTACTCATTAATAGGAACAATCATCGTTATGCCATATTCTAGAAAAAATTGTAAAAAGGTATATATTTGGAAACTGCTGTAACGTGTCACCACCCAGTTCACTATAAGGTCAAATACTTTGTTTAACAAACTAAACAGCAAGTTTAAGAACAATATTTGGGCAATTATACCCATTGACAGTATCGCATTTGATTTTGTTTGTGATTTTAATCTGTATTAAGAATAGGTGATGAGGATGACTGAAATAAATGAGGTGTTTACATTCATACAATAGTTTATTGTTCCATTATTATAACCTTTATAGGGACAAGTTTTGTTTACGTAACTTTGACATTCTCTTTGAAAGCGAAATAGGTACTAACTATAAACAACACAAATAGGTCAATGTCCGTTTTGTTTTAACATAAACGGAGCAGTCTTGAATAACTGTTAATTATCCCTTGTGTTACATGTAGTACATTACTTTAAACATGGAGAATAATTAATTCAAAATAGATTTAATAAAATCCCTAATATTGTTTATTATTAGTACTAATAGGTAAATAGGTAAATAAATTATTTTTAAGACAGAGAATAATTAATTAAAAATAGATTTAATTAAATCGGTAGCAGTCTTGGCATCTTCAAATGTGTACAATTCATAACAATCATAAGATCATAACAATACTGCAAAATCTATGTTCTGGAAGAAGTGATGACCACATTTATTAAAGTTCATAAACATTAGCTGACATTGAGTTTACATAAATTAACTAGGACGAAACGAAAATAATAGTCAAAACAAACTGTGGCATCACCTAATCGCATAAGTTGCATCAATGTATCAGATATCAAGTTCAAAATGCATTTAGGTACAGTTACGGAAATAAGTAATGAGTCGCCTAGGATTTTATATTCGTTTTCGATGTTATTATTTTTGTACATAAGTTTCATATTATTTATGTATTACAAATTAATTATTTATAATAATAGAAAGTTATGTTTCTTTTATTCGAATGCATAACGTGTGTTGCATAACAAACTGGCGCACATAAGAGGCGACGCATTACTTATCTCTTTGACTGTACATCCAGCTCTAACTGTGTGCAACCCACTTTTAAAAAAATTTTTTTTCTCGATTATTATGAGGGATAGGCACTAATGATATAAAGTTTTTTTGTTGCATTTTACACAAATGTCTACTATCACCTGTTCAGAGGATAAGAATCTTCAGTGAAACACCCTGTAAAAGTTTATTTTTTAAAACAAAGCCCTATTCCGTAAGGCAGCGGTTCCCAACCTTTTTTGTCCGCGGACCGCCAAACGACGGAGCATTTGCTTGCGGACCGGTAAGGCAAGAAATTAAAGAAAACATTTCGCAAAATATTATAAAAATAAATTTACTTTTTCACTGTACAAGAACAATCTAAAATAAATAAATATCTATTCTTTATAATAACAAAAATCGGTTTTTGTACCTCACCCGCTTCCCGGATACCAAACCTAGAACGATCAAAACGGAGACCGCCCCGAAATCGACGGGTACCGAGAGGCCGGGGTATTCTCTTGTCGCCAAACGAACGTCGAGAAACAATGGCAGGGTGCGCCGAAGACCATAACCGGGTCCGTCACACATGGGGCGGTCCATCGTTCAAAATCAGAACGAGATATCTGGACAGCAGCGTTGCCAGATACCTAACTTGAAAGTATCGTACCAACCTAAGCAAAATTATCGTATTTTCGATAAAGATATCGTACATTTCATAAGTTTTGTTTTTCTGTAAACTCATTAGTAGCGCAATATAGCACGTTTTTGTCTCTTGAACTGCTTTTTACGCGACATGAGAAAGTTGACAAAATATACCTATACTCAAAGATAAAAAGTACCTATTCGCCTAATTAAGTGTTTCAAATTTTAGGTTCCCAAATTATGATCGTCAAAAATTATTGGTAAAATAATTTGAAGCATTATTATTATTATATATTTTATTAAGAACACTCTGTTTTAACTTAACATAAAAATGTAACATCAAAGTATAAATAAAAAATTATTAATTTCTCTGGTAAAAACATTTTTGGCTGACTAGAACATAAGTCACAAAGTTCACAAATTCACAAAAGAAAACAAATCCTTTTAATAATTTCTGCAAATTATAGGATTCTGTCTTATTATGTATTAACCTACATAACAAAATCATGATCAGTATCATAAACGTCGTTTTTATTATAAATAGAAGAGTTCATTCGTTTGATCATGTCAGCAGAAGGCTCAAATTTTGTACAAGAGCCTGCTGCCATTACCGCTTGACTACCCAAAAGACAACCATTGATAGTATCTACTATTAATCTGTTTCTACACCTCGTTTTAACTAGGTTGACTTTACTAAATATTCTTTCGCACTCAGCGTTCGAATGCGGCAAAGAAAGTACATTTAACACAAATTTGGATAGATTAGAAAATAAATAATTATCGGAAGAATTTTTTAAATTCAAAAGTTTACTCCAAAAACTATCAATGCTATCATCTGGGGTAATGAAATCAGGTAATTTATAGCAAGGTAGTTGTCTCCATTCTTCATCTATAAGTTGAGTTGTTTCATTATCATAAAACCTTTCTAAATGACTAAATAATGGCAATAAAGATGGTTTAGTCTCACGTAAAGTAAAAGATAAGGCATTTTTGGGATTAAATAGATGAAGTTCAGACAGAACTGGGTTATTGAAATCATACCTTTTTTTTATTTCTAAGCAAACTGTACTTAAAAATGCAAGACATGTATCATAAAAATAATCAACTAAATCCTTTCTTGATTTTACTTGCTCATTTTTCTGTAAATCATTCATTACATCTATACCTAAATAAATCATATTCTTGTTTAAAAAATAGCTTTTGTTCTTTGGGTTAATATCACCAAGATCAGTAGCTAAAATATAACTTCGGGACATGTAACAGCATAGTAAATCTTTATAAGCTGAGACCATTACTTCATGTAAAGTACATAAAACGACTTTGTCAGATTGGAAATAAGAGTTAATAACAGTAATTTTAGGAAGGACCCAATCTAGAAATTTATAATATAGTTTGACAAATGGATCTAGAAGACTATTAAGAATAAGTTCAGCGGCAACTATCCTTTCTTGATGGTATTTTTCTTGAAAGTACAGTTGTAGTGCTCGCCACTGTTCTAATAACCTTTTCACAACTGATGTAAGAGACAGCCATCGAGTCTGTGATGGGTGAAGTATTTTGTGTATTTCCACTTCACAAAACACTTGAAATTGGACAAAATCACACTGTCTTTTGGAACTTGACTGAAATAATATAAATTAAAATATTATATAATGAAAAGGGTTACATACTTACAGAAAAAAATGAGTAAACATTTCTAGCTAGATCCTCACAACTTCTTGGGAGTACTTTACATGCCTCGCTCGCACAAATATGAAGTGAGTGGCACACGCACTTGAAAATAAATATTCCTGGACAGCTTTCTCTGAACCTGCTAGACACAGAGTTATTTTGCCCCATCATCACATTGCATCCGTCTGACCCAAATCCAATTATATTATCCAATGGTACATTCCTGGATTTGAATGTTTTAATTATACATTGGTATAAGTGCTCTGCAGACCCATCTGCAAAGGCAGTGTCAGTGTTTAAGGGAACTAGTTCCCACAATCTGCTAACAACTTTTCCTTCACTTTCATCATGAAACCTCACTACAATACAGGCCATTTTTGTGACTGAAATATCGGTAGATTCGTCAACCAAAACGCTAAACTTTGTTTGTTTTAATGTTTTCTGTAAACTACTCTTCTGACTCTCCCCTATCACGTTTTTGATCACACATTTACTTTTGCTTCGTTTCAGTTCCAACTTCTCTGCTATTTTTGAATCTGGAAACGCTTTCTTCAATATTTGTGATAAATGATCCATTGCCAGAAATGGAATATTATGTTCTGCTATAAATGCACAAATGAGAATTTCCGCTTCTTTTGTTTTTCTTTCCAAATCACTTTCTTTATTTCGGTTAGCTTGATTGGTTTTGAAATAATTGTCTAACGAACTTTTTGCAACAGCATTTGATTTTAGGCGGTGTTTCTTAGAATCTGCGTGCTTTTTTATGACACTTAACTCGGACACTAAATCACAGTTGCAGCAAGTGCAAGTACATTTATAAGGGTCAGTGGAGCACTTTTCTAACCAATATTTAAATTCATCCTTTCTCAACCATTCTTCCCTGAATTTTTGGGCTCGATGACGTTTAGATGGTGATGGTTGGGGATTATCACTATCGGTATCCGAATCACTAGCATTAGTTGTTGACATTTTATAACACTTATAATTATTAAAAAAAACTATAACAATAGTATTGCAATGCAAAATTGACACACAAAAGACCACATTGACATACTATTGACAAGTTAGTGACATTTACAAATACCAACAATAACAACTTAAAATTACTGTTGCGCCACGCTCCGTCGCACTAAAGCCCCCTTCACAAGATTTCTTTATTGTTCACACTTCACCGTCCCAAAACTCAGCAATATTTCCATTATTTAAATCGCCTTTGCGAGAAACGTCATTCATTCGAATGATAGAGAAGATCGTATTTTTGACGTACGATCCTAAAACATGATCGTATATCGTACATTATATCAAAATACCGTACAAATACGATAATTATCGTACGTCTGGCAACGCTGCTGGACAGGGAGCGGATATATAACTGAAAACGCTGGCAAGTGGGTTTTGAGAGCGGCGGTCAAAAAACTGGAAGGGGCGGTCGAGAATAGGCTCAAACGACCAATAAGGCAATCATATAAGACATCCAAAACTGGTTTCTACTTAGGAGACCGATTAGAGTGGTGGCGGCACTACTGTAGCGCGATTCTCGGGCAAAAAACAAATTTCGAGTTATTCGGCTGTAGCTTTCTTTCTTATGGTTTTACACAGCATTTGAAAAGGAAACATTTTGAGATTGCCCATTGTTTGAAGCCAAGATAGTCATTTTGGCTCCTATAGTTTCCGAGATACCGCCACTTGAAAACGGGCTCCCCTAGAGTGGAGAGGGCTATAGATACGGGAAAACCAATATATGCACCGTTCGTAGCAGGTCGCGTGACATCGAATGCCGCCAACACATATTCGATCATCTCCAAAAACCCCATGTCATCCCTAGTTCCCGCCCCTGGAAGGGAGTAGGCAAAAAATAACTTTTCCGGTAGAAAGGATTGGAGTACTGCGCTGGCAAAGATTCCGTGGTCAGATTTTCGCTACGACCTACCTACCGTTTTACCGCATTTAAACGGTTTACTGGAGACGGTCGATATTTCAAATCTGAGACGGGAACTACCCTACTCATGAACACACAAAAACGGTCTGGATCGAAGCAAGTTTTACGGCCTTGCAAAACCCGGATTTTTATCGTTCGCGTTAATCGGGGACACAAGACAAAGATTCTTTCGGTTCCGGTATGCTTAGATCCGTGCGAGCTGAACCCGCTTAAAAATTCTAAAATGGAAAATCCTCCTTATTACCTATTACTACTACCCTACCACATAGGTACGGAGACGCGTTATATATCACGTATGTATGTATACAGTGCCGGCTCCGTATAAATCTACTATTGGTCAACTCCGACAAACCATTTGACTCTACGTTAGCTTCAGCATAACACGAATTAAAAAATTCTTTTAGTAAAATTTTGAAAAGCGCTGGTATTTCTCTGCGCACCGGCAAAAATCCCTGACGGGCTGGCACCGGTCCGCGGACCGGCGGTTGGGATACGCTGCCGTAAGGCACATTAGCTAGCGGATTGGTTGCTATTAATATGTTAGGACTTAGAACAGTGATTCTTAACCTTTTTGAAGTCAGGGAGCACTTTTAATCATAAGAAAAATTCGCGGAGCACCAAAATCAGAGTCAAAAAACATCAGACATAACAGTGAAAAATAACATCAATCAAAAATATATGTAAAATATATATAATATATAATATAATATTTATTTTACGGTAAATATACCTTTACAAACATTAGTAACATGCTGGTAATAAATGATAATATTATTAGTAACAATAAAACAGAGTGAACAATAATAGTAGTAATTACATGTGTAATATTTGGCGCAAACTATTCCTAAAACGATTTACCGATATACCACAAAAGTCCAATTCCTTGTACTCATAAGCATATCGCGAAATTCTTGAAATAGGTGAATTGTAACCATAAGACGTAAGGTGATAATCAATATGCAAAAGGGAGGAAGTCCTTGTGGTATATCCAGGAATGTGAAAAGAAAACATATTAACAACATCAGGACAATCAATTAGGCCATTAACAACTTTAAAAAGAAAGTATAAATCATGAAACGTACGTCTAACTTGCAGAGAACACAAACCAAAGTACTTAATTAGATTGACATAATTTTCTCTGTTATAAAGTACATTAAACTTAAAACATAAACGTTTTATAAATCTTTTCTGTATGTTTTCGAGTCTGTTGATACAAGTAGAAAAATATACGAGGTAAGCGCCATAAATTCTCGGCCTGATATAGAAAAAATAAACTTGGTAAAATATAATAATTTCTATTTTTCAATATAATCTGTTAATACAAGTAGAAAAATATACGAGGTAAGCGCCATAAATTCTCGGCCTGATATAGAAAAAATAAACTTGGTAAAATATTAAAACGTCCTTAAAACGACGTCCCCTAAAGTCTTTCTTTAAATTGGAAAATAAATAATAGTCACTAAGAGCCATATACGGACTACACGGTGGATGATCCAATGCTTCAAAGTCACATTCGCGAATGGCAGCTTGTGAAATTGCGGCAGTATGAACGGGTGCATTGTCGTGTAATAATCGAACATCGATTTTCCTCGACGTTTTTCACGAATATTGTTTATCAATTTATGCAATAAAGACGCATAATGAGTACTGTTGTGATAAGTGCCGTCACAATCCCAGAATATTGTTGCCATAACTTTGTTTGTCGCTTGAACGACTTTTCGCCTTTTTGGGATGATGTTCATCGGGTCGCCGCCATTCCATCGATTCCCTTTTGGATAGAGGATCATAATACAGAACCATTGTTTCATCTCCAGTGACAATAGACTCACATTCGACGCGACGTTGACGTTGAACAGCAGAAAGAAGACGCGGTACCCATCTTGCACTCATTTTATTCATACCCAAATGGTCATGAAGAATTCGGCGAACACTTGTTTCCGAAATGTCAGACATCACTGCTAACTCCTTAACTTTCAAACGGCGATCTTCTCTAATACCATTTCTTCAATAATTGTAACTTTTTGAAGCGTTACCGCTTCAATTGGCCGACCGGTACGCTCATCATCTTCAAGAGATTCTTGCCCCAAACGGAAGCGTTTTTATTTTTTTTACAGTGGAATATGAAGGAGATAAATCACCATAAACGCCGTCCAAACGTTGTTTGATTTAATTAGGCGTGTGCTCTTCTTTTGTTAAAAATTTAATAACCGCGCGGTACTCAATTTTCGTTAGCTGCGACATTTTCATGCACTCGTCACGATGATTGAGTGGCTACTAATAGTTATTTACGTGCCAAGCTTTGTAAATTAATCTTTACGGGCGAGCTGGAAAGTTTATGGGGCGAGCGACTAAGGAGCGAGCTCACGACTTCACTTCACTTTGCAAAAATGCTGCCATCTGCCATTATTTGTGCAACTCAAATCACATACAGTAGATGAGCCAAAATTAAATTTCGGTTTTCATAATTTCGCGGAGCACTTGCAACAAGCTCGCGGAGCACCAGTGTTCCGCGGAGCACCGGTTAAGAACCACTGACTTAAAAACTCCTACAAACATATTTGTCTCATTATTTCATTAATTGATTATAAATATAAATAAAATACTAATATTTATTGAGGTGATATAATATCACCGTTTTGAAAATTTTATCAAACAATGTTCGTGAACGTTAAAACGAATATTTTGTATTGGTCATAATTTAAAAGAGGGACATGGCATGTCATAAATATGATTGAAAAGAATAGTTAGAACCACAATTAGGTTCATTAATATTTAAATCAAAAACTTAAAAATAAAGATTTCATGCAAACTTAACCTAGCTTTTTCATGCTCAATAAATAAAATTAGGTTTCAATTTCAGAAAAAGGATATAATCTAGTTATATTGCTTAATTAGAATCATATTTAGGCAACCCATATTACTTTGGAACGGATTTCCACTTGTTAGGAAGAAGTTATTTCCATTTTTGAATTTAGACATTACGATGTTCTGCGTTAGACAGATTTTTTCTATATTCCTCGACACCAGCTCAGTTTTAGTGTTGATTTGCTAAAAATAGATTATTTAGGTCAACCTTATTATGACTAGCACTATACAATTAATCTTTGAAATTGTTTACTAGATCTCTAATCATTACAATTACTGAAGGTATTTGAATCCTGTCGTTTCGTACTAACAGACTTTTATTGGCTTTTATCCTGCTGTTCTCACCATTACTTTTATGTAACCATCTAGAGCAGTGTATGCTGGACAGTTTATGCATAATCTGATTATCATTGACTCAAATATTAAGCTGGTATTTGTATGAGTATCAATTCGTGTTTATAGTAGTTCGTACACTGTAAAAATCATGTTTATAGTAAGTTGTAAAGGTATTTTTATAGATAAATTGTTAATGTTACCGATATCATGTATTTCTATAGCCATTTTGAAAAGGATGAACCTTGTTTTGTTAATTTCTACATATAATTAGATCGTAATGAGTTTGTACGTTGTCTAATGGTTTTTGTGAATATCTTCTCTACCATTCATTTTGGGACTATACATGTATAATAGTTTTTTGATCAGCGTTTTAAGATCTACAACTTCATCATAACAGATTTGGGATTAGTGTAGATCAGAAACAGCTGTTCTGGATTAGTGACGTCACGAGCGTCATTTGATCTTCTTTTATATTATAAATATGTCATAGATTTCAATTGTTATAGCAGTTCCTATATAAGCTGGTGCATTTTGGAACAAAATTAGTCGATAAAACGTTCAACGCAAAACCCATGCTCGACTCCAGATAAAATATCTGCAATAATTTGAGGTTAGATTTAAAACCACGTGGTTTTAACAAGTGTCATATAACAAATAAAGTTTAAAAACAAATATAAAAGTGTTACCTGGATAAATATCAGGAATCTAAAGAAGATTCAATAACTGTGTTATAATAAATAAAGTGAACGCAATTGTTTAAATAAATTCAAGTGAATTTATTTTGTTTTTCATCGATTGACATATTGATTTTGTATATAAGAAATCAGCTGTTTGGTTTCATAGCAGTGTTACCACAAAAACGATTAATTTAAGAGGGGAAAATATATCACATTATACCAGGTTGGTTAATAAAATAAACGATCTTGATTGAGTTTATAAATAAATTTATTGTACAAAGTTCATACTGATAAATAATAAAAGTCTATTTGATTTAATTTATGAAGTTCTTTTAAGAATTTACTTTATTTCAAGTAAAGAAAACAATTAAATTTCTTTTTATAAAAATTTATTTTTATTTTAATAAGATTTTTATTTATAAACAAAATTTATTTATGTTGGTTTGTTCAAACGAATGACCGTAGTTATCCTATGTCAGATCTCTACAATTTTTTATTACGTTTGAACAAACCTGAGAAGGCACTTTTAATTTTATTCTTGTGTGTTTAATAAAGCTCTTGTGTTGTAAATTCCATATATGTGTTTAATTGACGTTGATACATATATCCAGCATTCTTGTCTTTCAAATTCAGAGTTGTGTAGCAGTTGTCCAGCTTGCAGAAGTTTTAGAGCTTACGATAGTTTATTCTCTTCTTTCCAGGCATAAATGCAAATCAGAGTCTCAATTCAAATAATTTATGCTTTACTGAGCAAACCTGAGCTAGCTGAGAGAAATAAAAAATATCTGTAGTGTTCATAGCATAATTTAATTCACCGTATATGTAATTTATTTTTAGATATTTGGAACGGTGGATACTATATTTTATTTCATTCATAGTTCACCGCTTTAGATTTTTTCCATGACTTTTCAGCGAAAATGCTTGATCTTTTTTTGACAAGATTTTATTATTTACAGGTCAATCAATAATGCGTACTTCCTAATAAACTTTCTGTAATAAATTGCATTAATGAAGCAAGGTATAGTAATTACATCCAATTTATAAAAAGCCACCAACAACGCTCCTAATTAGTAAACTGTATGAGAACTTAATGATGTTTCTGACATGAACTGCGTTAGACAAGATCGAAGATTTATAACATCTGTAAGTTTGCAATCAACTAAAGTTAAGCCTTCTCCAAAGATCATATTACGACAAAGAGTTAACTATGCTGTGTTCGTCGTACCACAAAAGAGGTTTAATGAAGGAAAATTACATGCGTGAACACTAAATTACTTAGAATTTCTCAATAGAGTATCAAATAAGTCTGAAAGTGTTTTGTGGTCTCTATACTGCTGTAATTTTAACAAGGAAAGTTTTAATGTATTATGTTTAATTTTTTTCCTGCTTTGAGCATCCAAGTGTAATAAGAATCTTTTCAAGTCTTTTTAGAAAAGAGCCCTTTTTAAAGTTCTAAAACAATCTTACATTTGCAGCTTGGGAATGAAACAAATTTTCCACTAGAAGAATCGGAAAAAGGTTTTAAAGACTTATTTGTATGCATATAAAGACATCCAACTCCTTTATTAGTCCTTTTAGTAATTATTTTTCGTTTTTATCTAAAAAATCACTTGGAATTCACGTAAATTTAAATATCCAATTAAAATATTTAAAAAATTCCATAATACACCTACAGTATATAAACATTTTATGTACATACGAAAACACAATTATTATCATTTTACAAAATAACGGACTACTCCTAAGGGTATTTCAGACATTTAATACAATAAACCCTAAAGTGGAATGCAAAAGGGGATCCCAAAATTCAAGATATTTGTGGATACCAAGCAAACATATTATATAGCAAAGATTAATTCACGAATTTCCAAAATTAAATTTTGCGGTTAATCTTGTGCATAGTTAGATTTAAATGGAAGAATATAAAAGTAAAAAATGGGAAAGAAAATAAATCAAAAAGACTGTGAATGTAATTTAAGAAAGGAAAAAGGTAGAAAGAAATCTGAATAACACTGTAACTTTATCTTCTGCGAAACCATTCAAATTTAATGTATTAAAAATGATGACGGCATAGAGGCAAATATTTTTTCATTCTTAAATCTCTGTTTTAAAGCTCCTTACGGAATTAATGTTTTCCACAATTCCTTCTTAAATGCGCAAATAAATTCCCATTTGAAAATCTCTGGTTACGTTTCCAATCTTAAGAATTTGTAATTTATTTTAAAGGAAATTTGTATCTAAAGAAATTGCAATTTGCTGAAAATCTTTGCCGACAAATGATAAGATAAAAGAAAATAACGTTATTTGCTAAAGCTGTTTGCACCTTTACTTAACACATACTCTAGATGCATATCTGTAAGTCGGCTGCAGACGCACTTAGGGCCTACGTAATAATAATAATCGCCCCCTCCCTCCCGCACAAGCTTATAGCTTCTGGGGCCTGGTTTCCAGGCTATGGGTTGTAGCAATTATTATTATATTTCCTGAAAACCCACCAGTATATTTGCAACTGTTTTTGATAATGGAACTAGAAATACTGAACACGTAAGGGACAAACCGAATTAAAAATGGATTCAAGAAATCATCAGGTCGATTCTTAGCATATGCAGCTCATGTTCTTGTCTCTGCATAATAATAAAAAAGACAAGAAAGAACTTTATATTATGAAAAAAATTGACGTACTCCTTTGTAGACGAACAACAAAAAAAAAACCTTGGTGGAGTGTTGGCTGAATTCAATTCCTTCACGGTGCTGTCTTGTACATTTTTTTCACAGTGGAATACGAAAGAGAAGGGTACCTTTAAAGATTTCCAGATATTTTTTAATCACTGACTGGCTTTGTTTCCCTTTCATTAAGAACGTATTAAAATATTTTCAAACCACTATAACTATAAAGGCTTAGTGTAAGTACGATAAATGTACTTTTGCTTCTTCTTCTTCTACTTGATCTGTATTTTCCAACTCTTCTATTCGCCTTGTAGTGTTGACGTCCAGCACTCATTCCATCTTTCAGGTTGTCTACTGGTCTACATACAGTAAGTAGATCGTAGCGTTTGTATCTTCCCATCTCTTGTCATTTTAGACACTCTTTTAGGCAACATTATTGTTACATGCTTGTTCCTTTCTCGACTTCTTTGTCTAATCGATTGTTACGCGATCCTGGGGGCTCACCATTTTCTCTTTAGGTTTTTATTTCATTCTTTAATGATTCCTGATAATCTTGTGTAGACTTTAATTTCCGATGTCCGCAATATTGTTTTTACTTTTACTGTTTCAGATTTGGTTTCATCAACGTAAGTCTGATATTTCAGCAGCGATTAAGAAACCTGCTGTTGTTCTATAATATTTCTTTTAAGCAGATATTCGTCCGTTTTGCATGTTGTATTTTGTTGCATTTTGTCAGAATTAATGTGGCAGTCTTTCTAGATTATCATCATCTTTGGAATGATGACTGTGGTTTTAGGTGTTCTCGATTATTTGGTCCCTATAACGTTAAATAGTTTTTTTGTTTTTGGACGAGGAATCAAGATGGCTGAGCATCCTTCGTACCTCATGGAAACGATTGCTATGATCATTTGGCCGACCCTACTAGAATTTAGCCGAATCTGGGGGAATTACACCCCCAGTAGGGATTTTTAACGTGCCAAACATCGCATTGACACGGGATCTACAGTTTTACTTCCTATCCGAGAAGAAGGCATGTTTTTAATTTTTATCCGCTATGAAAAATTACCAGCTCGGCCGGGGATCGAAATTGCGATCCTTGGATTATGAAGCAAACATGCAAACCACTAATTTACCGAGGCTGGCTAGTTAAATACTAATAGGCTCAATATGCCACCTGAATGTGCCACGGATTCGGGTAACTACTAGTGGAGAAAAAGGTAATCCAGGGAACTGCCGGGGTCGCTGATGTCGACCCAGTCTGGATCACTTGACCTGTCTCTATAGTAGAGTTTTAGTAGGCTGAAATCGTTCATTACGTTGGGCATACCTTGTAAAAAGTAACAACCTAGCTCATGTTGTAGCCTATCCCCAAGTGAAACAGAATTTAGTTGTCGTCAAAAAAATAACTGTGCGGGAGTAGGTATTGGGCTACTTGAGGCAGACAGTTCTAGGGACCCTAGATTCTCTGTCTCTCTCTAAATCTGGTGACTTTTTGTCTGTCTCTTTCTAGGGTGGACGGGAGACCACACGACGTTCACCCCTAGAACTGGCTGTCTTCTACCCCAACCCGCTGACGGGCAACGGATGAAGCTGTCAGAATAAAATGTGTGGTAGAGAAATTCGTGAGAATTCTCGACGGTAACTCTGACCGATCAGGGGGAGCCCTGATAGATGAGACCGGTGTGGGCGGATTCGAATCTCGCCTAGGGTGGAGGTCATTTATGGTCACCAATGGAACCCGCTGTTTGGCCGAGGTCATTTATGGTCACCAAGGAACCCGCTGCATGACTTAGGTCATGTAAGGTCACCAAAGGAACCCGCTGTTTGACCGAGGTCATTTAAGGTCACCAAAGGAACCCGCTGTTTGACTGAATCTCTAGTGCGGTGACTAGAAGTGAGGTTTATCCCAGCCTTTGGGCAGATGGGAAACTGCAAGCCGCCAGGTAAATGCGCTTAGGAGCTATCCCGGCCACCCTTTGATCCGGACTGCAGCCGGGTACAGTGATTGGGAGAAGCTCTGAAAGCCATTACACTTAAGGATAGTTGAAGCGAATACATAGCCTTTCACTATTAAGACAACTTCTCCAATTTCGGGTACGCACCGGGAGTCTATAACGTGTAGACTTAAAAGAAGCTCTGTCGAGGGCCCACCAAGCCTAAAATTGGTAGATCGGGGTGGCAAAACCGCTTAAAAACCAAGTCCTGCCACAATTGAGGTTGGATTCGATCGGGCAGTGGTCCCACATGATAACAGCGTCATGCTGGGGAATAGTCCTATTGCTGGACGAGGTACTTCGCCCCGCCCTTCCGCAACCGGGGGAGGTACCGGCGGGTGAGCAGCGTGTCTTTTCAACTGCTCGGTCACTATGCGCGTCTTAGCTAGTAGAGGGTGGATAGGCAACCTCGCTCCTACCAGTGAGCAATCTGGTAGCAATTGCACGACTGCCGGTTGTGCAACTTGCGCGCTGATTGGGCGTATCCCAATCACTTCCTCATGGAAGGAACGTGGGGGTATGCATAGGCGGGTACCCCACGTAAAATAAATATAGTATTCTATTCTATGTCTCTTTCTAGGTGGTTAAGTACGGAATCTGCATTACCGGCATTCTGCATTACCGGCATTTGGTTCGTCACTTGGCTAAATGATGTTAGTGTTGCTAGGGGAAAACAGATGACGCCAGTGTCGTTTTATGTAATTTTTGTACCGAAATTCTGTATTATCGGCATTGGGTTCGTCACATGGCTAAATGGTAGCGTCGTTTCTAGGGGAAAACAGATGGCGCCAGTGTCGTTTTACGTGATTTTTGTACCGACATTCTGTATTATCGGCATTGGGTTCGTCACATGGCTAAATGGAGTTAGTGTTGCTAGGGGAAAACAGATGGCGCCAGTGTCGTTTTACGTGATTTTTGTACCGACATTCTGTATTATCGGCATTTGGTTCGTCATCATGAAGAAAGCTGTATTACCGATTACGGGCGTTCTGCTGATTGTTAATAGGGGGAGCCAAGGTTTATCATTTTATATTAATAAATTTTACCGATTTCTTAAAATAATTATCGTCGTCATTAATACTTTAATTACATATAATAATTTAAGATAATTAATTCAGCATTAAAATTTTAAACGCAAATCACCGAACAATTTACGGATAATAATAATAACAATAATTATAATAATGTCTTTATTTCCTTACAGGTTTACACCCAAATAGGGAAAAATATGAATTTACAAAAAAAAACCTAATTACAATGTACTTAACCTATTGTTTTGTATGTATTAATCAGGTATATTCTCATGTTTATTTACAAGAACTTGACAAATAAACGATAATCCCTTAAACATAATATCGCATTCTGCGCAAATTAAATTAAGATTACTACACATTACAGTAAGTGAACTACTCATTAACATATTCACCAACACAAACAGACATAACAATACCAAATGAATCTTGTCACTACAATACACATTACCCATGAGATATTACACGAGAATAGCATAAACGATGAAAACATGTTTGCCTAAATAAAGCAAAAAAAATAAATAAAGCTTATAGGTATCTTTAACAAAATATAATATGTAAGAAAATTTAACATAGATCTGAAATATCAAATTAGAGAATTATATTAGTTGAAGCCTCTGTAATATTATATTTTGTTAAAGATACCTATAAGCTTTATTTATTTTTTTTGCTTTATTTAGGCAAAAATGTTTTCATCGTTTATGCTATTCTCGTGTAATATCTCATGGGTAATGTGTATTGTGGTGACAAGATTCATTTGGTATTGTTATGTCTGTTTGTGTTGGTAAATATGTTAATGAGTAGTTCACTTACTGTAATGTGTAGTAATCTTAATTTAATTTGCGCAGAATGCGATATTATGTTTAAGGGATTATCGTTTATTTGTCAAGTTCTTGTAAATAAACATGAGAATATACCTGATTAATACATACAAAACAATAGGTTAAGTACATTGTAATTAGGTTTTTTTTTGTAAATTCATATTTTTCCCTATTTGGGTGTAAACCTGTAAGGAAATAAAGACATTATTATAATTATTGTTATTATTATTATCCGTAAATTGTTCCGTGATTTGCGTTTAAAATTTTAATGCTGAATTAATTATCTTAAATTATTATATGTAATTAAAGTATTAATGATGACGATAATTATTTTAAGAAATCGGTAAAATTTATTAATATAAAATGATAAACCTTGGCTCCCCCTATTAACAATCAGCAGAACGCCCGTAATCGGTAATACAGCTTTCTTCATGATGACGAACCAAATGCCGATAATACAGAATGTCGGTACAAAAATTACATAAAACGACACTGGCGCCATCTGTTTTCCCCTAGCAACACTAACACCATTTAGCCAAGTGACGAACCAAATGCCGGTAATACAGAATGCCGGTAATGCAGATTCCGTACTTAACCACCTAGAGAGAGACAGACAAAAAGTCACCAGATTTAGAGAGAGACAGAATCTAGGGTCCCTAGAACTGTCTGCCTCAAGTAGCCCAATACCTACTTGCGGGGTGGCGTGAGAGGGGGTTTTAGTAAAAAAGGGGTGAATTGAATTTTTATGTTATTTGTTGCAGGACATCAATCGCTTTGTTGTGGCAAAACTGTGAATGGTTACATTGATATTTAAGTTGTCAAAAAAAAACATTTAAGATATTTATTTACATTGTTTCTTACGGAAACTCTTACTTTTAAAGTCGATTTTCTCGAAACGGCACGGCACATATTTTGAAAAAGTCACTGGAATAAACGTTTTGCATTGATTTTCTGTGAACACTATGGTACCTTTATTTTTGTCATAGGTATCATACAAACGAAGATATTTGCAAAACAACGAAAGGAGTACCGCGTCTCGTTTTTGCTGTCGATTAAAAAAAAAGATTTTAACACGGTAATAATGCATAGTTGAAGTTATGTCTACCCACGGTAAACAAAATATATGTTCTTATGAATTTTACACATTGCATAACATACACAGTTGGCGTATTTAATTATTATTTCTTTCTTAAAACCCTTAGAAGACGGAGAGGGGTACATTTTGTACCCCAAAATTGAATTTTTGCTAATAACTTTAATTGTGGATTATTTTCGTGCCTTAAGTTTTTACATTGTGTCAAGATGTGCTTGTTACATTATTTGATGTACATAATACCTATTATATTTTTTTAATTTATAATCTAAACTAAAAAATAGGCTAAAGATAAGCGAATTGTTGAAAAATTCATTCCCAGTTTAGTAAATTAGTTAATCAAAAGAAATAAAACAAAATTAAAAAATAAAAAAGAAAAAAAAGAAGATAAGTGAAGTTATGTGCACCAAATGCAAAAACCAAGGGAATGACTAGGAACTGCAGCGGTAGCAACAATTGACGCTAGTGTTGGTATAATGTTTAATTTTTGTAACATAAAAATAAATAGATTTATATTATGAAATTATTCATTCAAAAAGATAAAACTTGTGAGTAAAATTATGTTGGGGTACAAAATGTACCCCACTCCGGCAACTACGTAAGTAACCAAAACTTCGTCTTCCGAGGGTTAAATTCATACAAGCAAAGATATTCATCAATAGCTAAAAGGTTCTAGGATATCATCTGTGCTTTTACATACTTACAATTAGTAAGCTACAACTATATTACAACAGTAGTTTGTATGTAACCACAGAAAATTTGTAATTTGTAAATATGTTAACTAAGAGAAAACAAAATAAAAAAAATCACGTCTTATATAGATTTAAAATTATTTTTTAATAAAATCATGGTAATATTTAGGTTACTTATACATCCCTTTTCATGGATTTTTTATAAAATTACAAAGACAATTCAAACTCCAATTAAAAATAAATATTGTGCAATTATCTATTAACTATTTGAAAGGAAGAAATTAAGATAGAAAAAGTGAGTAAATGCATTCACTCGGAATACTCGGATACCGAATCTGCTTCGATGTCTGCTTTTGGTAAACTATTTTTTTGCATCATTCAGGACATTTGTACGTTGGTATGCAATCAAATTTATTTTTCATGCAGGAACTAATTTTCGTCGAGCAACCTGATTACATAACACCATAAAATCATTAGAGTACCTTTTTTACAATGGCATGTATTCCAGTTTCCACCTTTTGACATCCGTAATTTAAAAAGCTTTCTAAATTGGGTTTGGGTAATACAATATTCAACCACTCTTTAGTTTGGTAATGTACTCGTAAGCAATTCTGTATCAATCATCTTCTGTTTATTTTCCTATACCAGTAAATTGACTGGTAGTATCGCAACCCGTCATAGCATGGAAACTAAGTATTTTTTTAATCCAGATCTCCAAACATATTTCATGAACTGCGATATACCTTTTCCGTTCTTGTCTTGTACATCTACTTTAACGTAGACATAGAAAGCTTTTCAAGCTCTCTAATCGGATTGGAGATTTTAACAAAGAGATTTTTGATAAAATAGTACTCAAATGATTTCGTGGTACTATGTAATTAGTTGCAATTTAATTTTTTTTGCAGATTACTAGACGAAAATGTGTTCCGGTATGAAAACTAAATTTTATTGCATCGCCACGTGCAAATGTCCTGAAGGATACAAAAGCAAGAAAAATGATCTACCGAAAGCAGACAATACCTTTACTTAGTTTTTTTTCTTAATTTCTTCCTCTCAAATAGTTAATAAGTAATTGCACAATATGTATTTTTCATTTGAGTTTGATTGGTCTTTGTGATTTTATACAAATTCATCGAAAGATGAGATGAACTAAAAACGCATCTTGTGCAATTACTTACTATTTTGATTATTATTACTAACTATTTGATCGGAAGAAATTAAGAAAAAACAGAAACTTAGTAAACGTATTGTCTGCTTTTGGTAGATCATTTTTCTTGCTTTTGTATCCTCCAGGAAATTTGCACGTCGCGATACAATAAAATTTAGTTTTCATACAGGAACAAAATTTTCGTCAAGCAATCTGCAAAAACATTAAATTGCAACTAATTACATAACACCATGGAATTATTTGAGTACTAGTAATAGAAATGTTATATCTCTGAATACATGCTATTGTAAAAAAAGGTATTTAAATTATTTCAAGGAGTTATGTAATTAGTTATAGTTTAATTTTTTTGCAGATTGCTTGACAAAAATTTGTTTCTGCATGAAAAATAAATTTTATTACATACCAACGTGCAAATGAATCCTGAAGGATGCAAAAACAAGAAAAATGGTTTACCAAAAGCAGACATCGAAGCAGATTCGGAATTCGAGTAGTCCGAGTTTTTCTATCTTAATTTCTTCCTTTCAAATAGTTAATAAATAATTGCACAATATGTATTTTTAATTTGAGTTTGAGTTGTCTTTGTAATTTTATAAAAAATCCACGAAAAGAGATGTATAAGTACCTAAATATTTTCATGATTTCATTAAACAATACTTTTAAATCTAATAAGATGTGATTTTTTTTATTTTGCCTTCTCTTAGTAAAAGCACAGATGATATCTTAGGAAATCTTTTAGTTATTGAAGAATATCTTTGCTTGTATGAATTAAAGAAAGAAATAATAATTAAATACGCCACTGTGTATGATATGCAATGTGTAAAACGCATAAGAACATATATTTTGTTTACCGTGGGTAGACATAATAACTTCAACCATGCATTATTATTATTAAGCTAATAAGATCACCCACGGCTACTTTTGCTGCAGTGCAGCATAAAAAACAGCGCAGCACAAGTGAAGCCTAGTGTGAACTCCCCTGCAACCTTAAAAGTAGCGCATGCAAGTCGGTTGACTTGTATGCGCTACTTTTAACAACCGCATGCAGTATTTGTTTGCTGCGCGCAGTCCTAAAAGTAGCCGTGTGTGAATGGAGTTGCGATGGCTGCAAAAAATATATACGTATGTATTTGGTTGAAACTTTTGCGGCGGCTGCGCCTGCAGTAACAATGTACTTCTGATGTGGAGTGAGTGTTTTGTTTTTTATTAAAGCTAAGATCACACACGGCTACTTTTGCAGCGCAGTTTTAGAGTTGCGGCTGCAAAAGTTTCGCGTGGTGTTCACACATATCCTAAAAGTAGCGCGTAGCATGCAAGTTTTTCTACTGCAGCTACCCTTTAAAACTGCAAGCCTAATAAAAGGCTGCAATAGTGTTCACACACAACACGCTTTTCCAGCGTGCAACCAACAGCTGCAGCATAGGTGCAGTATTCTATTATTATTATATTTTATGATTCCTTGGTGTTTCGTCTTGTACTTATCGGTTTTTAACAAGTTTGAATTAATAAGAAACATTAATTTGTGTCCAATATGGGTGTAATTATAATAACAAGACAAAGCTAACTGCAACAGTTTATTAGCTGTTCTCTTATTAAGGGGATGCATTAAAATACAGACTTAAATTTGTTACAAAATCAGGGCCATCTTTGAAGTTAAGAACAAATACTGACATTTTTCTGAAAGAAAATGATCTGCTCTGTTGAACGAGGGTGTTTGTTTTTGAAATTTTATTTAATTCTATAAATAAATGAATCTGATTAAAATGATTCCACTTTGCATTAAAATATTTCACTATACTATTTATTATAAAAATGAAATTTCAAGATCCACATGCTAAAAGGATAACATCTTTACAACGTAATTACGTTTAGAAAAATGCATAACAAAGTATTTTTTGCATTATTGAGAAAGGTGACACCTTTAATAAAAAACAAAACACATTCCATGTCAGAAGTAGATTGATACTGCAGGCGCAGCCGCTGCAAAAGTTTCAACCAAATATATATTTTTTGCAGCCATCGCAACTCTTAAAAACTCCATTCACACGCGGCTACTTTTTGGACTGCGTGCAGCAAACAAATACTGCATGCAACCGACTTGCATGCGCTACTTTTAAGGTTGCAGGGGAGTTCACATAGGCTTCACTTGTGCTGCGCTGTTTCTTATGCTGCAGCAAAAGTCGCCGTGTGTGATCTTATTAGCTTAAAGGTGTCACTTTTCTCACTAATGCAAAAATTACTTTGTTATGCGTTTTTCTAAACGTAATTACGTTGTAAAGACGTTATCCTTTTAGCATATGGATCTTGAAATTTCATTTTTATAATAAATAGTATAGCGAAATATTTCAATGCAAAGTGGAATCATTGTAATCAGATTTACTTACATTTATTTAAAGAATTAAATAGAATTTTAAAAACAAACACCCTCGTTCAACAGAGCAGATCCTTTTCTTTCAGAAAAATGTCAGTATTTGTTTTTAACTTCATAGATGGCCTTGATTTTGTAACAAATTTAAGTCTGTATTTTAATGCATCTCCTTAATAAATAAGAGAACAGCTAATAAACGGTTGCAGTTAGCTTTGTCTTGTTATTATAATTACACCCATATTGGACACAAATTAAATTTTCTTGTTAATTCAAACTTGTGAAAAACCGACAAGCACAAGACGAAACACCAAGTAATCATAAAACATAATAATAATAATAGAATACTGCACCTATGCTGCAGCTGTTGGTTGCACGCTGGAAAAGCGTATTGTGTGTGAACACTATTGCAGCCTTTTATTAGGCTTGCAGTTTTAAAGGGTAGCTGCAGTAGAAAAACTTGAATGCTGCGTGCTACTTTTAGGATATGTGTGAACACTACGCGAAACTTTTGCAGCCGCAACTCTAAAACTGCGTTGCAAAAGTAGCCGTGTGTGATCTTAGCTTGACCCTGCTCAAAAATCCCTTTTCCTTAATCAACAGCAAAAACGAGACACCGTACTCCTTTCGTTGTTTTGCAAATATCTTCGTTTGTACTATACCTATGACAAAAATAAAAGTACCATAGTGTTCACAGAAAATCAACGCAAAACGTTTATTCCAGTAACTTTTTCAAAATATGTACTAGATTTGAAGATATTAAGTGTTAAATGTAATTTTGTTAAAACTTAAAAGTGCTATTTCGAGAAAATCGACTTTAAAACTATAAGTTCCCGTAAGAAACAATGTAAATAAATATCTTAAATGTTTTTTTTTGACAACAATGTAACCATTCATAGTTTTTCACAACAAAGCGAGTGATGTCCTGCAACAAATAACATAAAAATTCAATTTCGCCCCTTTTTTACTAAAACCCCCTCTCCCGACCCCCCGCACAGCTATTTTTTTGACGACAACTAAATTCTGCTTCACTTGGGGATAGGCTACAACATGAGCTAGGTTGTTACTTTTTACAAGGTATGCCCAACGAAAATAAAAACTAAGGCACTTTCTGGCTAAATAAAACTCTACTACTAAAGCTTTCACAAAACAAGAGGGTGGTAATACTAACAAATAAAACACACAATTACCAAACCTAATAATAATTATTGTTACCAAAGCCCCAGCATACGGTTATCTATGGTAGCCATAGGAAGCGGGGTGCAATATAGCGTACGGTATTTAGCAAACGTGCGGATTCGGTTGGGTGGAATAGCGGGTAACAGGAGAGGTTTCTAGTTTATGGTTAATGGTGGAAGTTCGGATGAGAATCCCAGCCACACGCACAGTGAGGTCTCGGACAAGGTACGGTAAGGGATGTATGGATGAGATCGGAGCGGAAAGGGAATCGGAAAATACGGCCATGAGTCCTTACTCTAATAATCCTAGTGGCTCGGTTGGCTGCTCCTTCTGGGTCTACTGGCTGGTTGTTCCAGGAGGATTCGAGTTCTGGTATGGAACTGGCTAAATCGGTTCGTACACCTCCTTCTATAGTAGGTGCTCTCGGAGCGTAGGGGGAATAGCAAGTAGCAGTAGGTGCACGCCAAATATCGGTTAGGGAAGGGACGCGTGCTCTCGTTTGAGTCGACGGCTTATCCGAACGGCGACTGATTGCAATAGTTGATAAGCATTTTTATTCTTACACTCAAAATAATTTATAAAATCAGTAACTTCGTTACATCTGTTAATGTGTGTGTGCTTGTTCTTTATTTAATTGTTCAACTATTTTTGCAATTTCTTGTGGAACGTTGTTTGTTTTCAAAGCTTTATTACATTTTCTAATATAACCCGGTCGAATACTTCTGTTAGAATTATGAACAATATGAAAGCCTATTTGTCGTAGTGTATCATAAAAGAGTAAAATAAATGATCTCAACTTCTCCTTTAGCTTTACCAGAATCAAGTAAATAAAGACTTAAAATATGTAGTCTTTACCTATATTTATGATCATTTTTAACAATCTTTCGTTAATGGTAATTAGCCTATTTATGCTTTTATTATGCTCATAGCTATCTTGGCTTTTTGTCTTTCTTTTTACCATTGTTTATTAATACAGAGTGAACGGACAAGCAGTCGTTCGAAGTGTCGGACTCCATTAGTATCCGAGACTAGCCCAGGAGACAGAGGTTTGGGCAGTCGTTAGAGGTGTTGGAGAGCACTAATATTCGAGACTAGCTTGTGGGCAGACCACACGGCGTTCATCTTTAGAACTGGTTGTTGTCTATCCAATCCTAGGTTTGTCTGAGTAACGGATGACGCAATCAGAACGTAATGTGTTGTAGAGTTACTCGCAAGTGTTTCTCGACGATAACTCTAAAACGTTGCGAAAGAAGCTCTGCTAAAAAGAGGGTGTGGATGGAAATCATACAATACCTTCAGAAGGTTTTATATGTTTCCACGTAGGAACCCGATTAGACTGGGGGCGGCAATATTACTTTAGCACGAGTTTTGGGCGAAAAACAAATAAAAGTATTTGGTAACAAACAAATAGAAGTACAGCTGTAACCTTTTTCTTATAGTTTTGCACGGCATTTCAAGGGGAAACAGTTTAAGATTGCCCGTCGTTTGACGCCAAATTAGTCGGTTAGTCCTATAGTTTCCGAGATACCGCCTCTCGAAAACGGGCGGAGCTCCCTAAAGTGGAGATAGCATGTGCTCGATCGCTCCCAAAAACCCCATCTCACCCCTAACCCCCACCCCGGAAGTGTTGACAAAAAAAGACTTTTTTGGTAGAAACGATTGGGGTACTGCGCTGGCAAAGATTCCGCTGTCAGATTTTCGCTCCAACCTACCGTGAGGCGGAGACAGCTTTTTGCTGCCTCCACCTAAATGGTTTACTGGAGACGGTCGAGACTGAAAATCTGAAACGGGAACTACCCAACGCATCAGCACACAAAAAACGGTTCGGATCGAAATAAGTTGTGCGGCCCCTCGAAACCGCGAAACCCGGATTTTGATCGTTCGCGTTAATCGGGGACGCAAGACAAAAACTTCTTTCGGTTCCGGTATGCCTAGACCCATGTGCCCCAAACCCACTTAAAAATTCTAAATTGAGAGCTCCTCCTTATTACCTATTACTGGATATACCCCACCACATAGGTACGGAG
Source organism: Agrypnus murinus (assembly GCA_929113105.1). Lineage (NCBI taxonomy): Eukaryota > Metazoa > Arthropoda > Insecta > Coleoptera > Elateridae > Agrypnus > Agrypnus murinus. The sequence goes on from OV816025.1 coordinate 54,703,298, forward strand.
CCGGCGCGTTATATATCACATATGTATGTAAAATAGCGCCGGCTCCGTATAAAAGTCAGAGATTACTCTTGGTCATCTCCGCTAAACAATTTGACCCTATGTTAGATCCAGGGGAACATGAATTAAAAAGTCTTTCAGTAAAATTTTGAAAACACTATTATTTCTCTGCGGACAGGTTAAAATTTCTGACGGACCGGTCCGCACCGGTGAACAATGAACTACCACTAAACATATGGAGACTGTACCGACATTTACTCCTTAAATCGTCAACCCCTTATTACTGTATCCCCTAAAATCGTAAACATTAGGTTCCCGAAACCCAAGACAACTGAGGATCAAGTCAAAAAATGACAACTCACTCAACATACGAAAGAGCGTCGGAAATCTTGACGCCGGCTAACTTCACGCCTCCAATTTGACGACGAAAGCTATTAAAAAATATTAGGTTAGGTTGTAGGCTAGGTTGTAGGTTAGGTTGTAGGTGAGGTTGTAGGTTAGGTTGTAGATTAGGTTGTAGGTTAGGTTGTAGGCTAGGTTGTAGGTTAGGTTGTAGGTTAGGTTGTAGGTTAGGTTGTAGGTTAGGTTGCAGGTTAGGTTGTAGGTTAGGTTGTAGGTTAGGTTGAGGTTAGATTTCAAGTTAGGTTGTAGGTTAGGTTATAGGTTAGGTTAGGTTATAGGTTAGGTTATGGGTTAGGTTATGGGTTAGGTTATGGGTTAGGTTATGGGTTAGGTAATGGGTTAGGTAATGGGTTAGGTTATAGGTTAGGTTATGGGTTAGGTTATGGGTTAGGTAATGGGTTAGGTTATGGGTTAGGTTAAGGGTTAGGTTATGGGTTAGGTTATGGGTTAGGTTATGGGTTAGGTTATAGGTTAGGTTATGGGTTAGGTTATGGGTTAGGTTATGGGTTAGGTTATCGGTTAAGTTCTGGGTTAGGTTTTGGGTTAGGTTATGGGTTTGGTTATGGGTTAGGTTATGGGTTAGGTTATCGGTTAAGTTCTGGGTTAGGTTTTGGGTTAGGTTATGGGTTTGGTTATGGGTTAGGTTACGGATTCGGTTATGGGTTAGGTTATGGGTTGGGTTATAGGTTAGGTTATGGGTTAAGGTTATAGGTTAGGTTATGGGTTAGGTTATGGGTTAGGTTATGGGTTAGGTTATCGGTTAAGTTCTGGGTTAGGTTATGGGTTTGGTTATGGGTTAGGTTACGGATTCGGTTATGGGTTAGGTTATGGGTTGGGTTATAGGTTAGGTTATGGGTTAAGGTTATAGGTTAGGTTACGGGTTAGGTTATGGGTTAGGTTATGGGTTAGGTTATGGGTTAGGTAATGGGTTAGGTTATGGGTTAGGTTATGGGTTAGGTTATGGGTTAGGTAATCGGTTAGGTTATGGGTTAGGTTATGGGTTAGGTAATGGGTTAGGTTATGGGTTAGGTTATGGGTTAGGTTATGGGTTAGGTTATGGGTTAGGTTATGGGTTAGGTTATGTGTTAGGTTATGGGTTAGGTTCTGGGTTAGGTTATGGGTTATGTTATGGGTCAGGTTACGGATTAGATTATGGGTTAGGTTGTGGGTTAGGTTATGGGTTAGGTAATGGGTTAGGTAATGGGTTAGGTTTTCGGTTTGGTTATCGGTTAGGTTATGGGTTAGATTATCGGTTAGGTTATCGGTTAGGTTATTGGTTAGGTTATGGGTTAGGCTATGGATTAGGTTATGGGGTAGGTTATGGGTTAGTTTATGGGTTAGGTTATGGGTTAGGTTATGGGTTAGGTTATGAGTTAAGTTATGGGTTTGGTTATGGGTTAGGTTATGGGTTAGGTTATGGGTTAGGTTATGGGTTAGGTTATGGGTCAGGTTATGGGTTAGGTTATGGGTTAGGTTATGGGTTAGGTTATGGGTTAGGTAAGGGTTAGGTTACGGGTTATTTAGAGTTTGGTTACGGGTTAGGTTAGGGGTTAGGTTATGGGTTAGGTTATGGGTTAGGTTATGGGTTAGGTTATGGGTTAGGTTATGGGTTAGGTTATGGATTAGGTTATGGATTAGGTTATGAGTTAGGTTATGAGTTAAGTTATCTGTTAGGTTATCGGTAAGGTTATGGGTTAGGTTATGGGTTAGGTTATTGGTTAGGTTATGGGTTAGGTTATGGGTTAGGTTATGGGTTAGGTTATGGGTTAGGTTATGGGTTAGGTTATCGGTTAAGTTCTGGGTTAGGTTTTGGGTTAGGTTATGGGTTTGGTTATGGGTTAGGTTACGGATTAGGTTATGGGTTGGGTTATAGGTTAGGTTATGGGTTAGGTTAAGGGTTAGGTTATGGATTAGGTTATGGGTTAGGTTATGGGTTAGGTTATGGGTTAGGTTATGGATTAGGTTATGGGTTAGGTTATGAGTTAAGTTATCTGTTAGGTTATCGGTTAGGTTATGGGTTAGGTTATGGGTTAGGTTATGGGTTAGGTTGTAGGTGAGGTTGTAGGTTAGGTTGTAGGTTAGGTTGTAGGTTAGATTGTAGGTTAGGTTGTAGGCTAGGTTGTACGTTAGGTTGTAGGTTAGGTTGTAGGTTAGGTTGTAGGTTAGGTTGTAGGTTAGATTGTAGGTTAGGTTATGGGTTTGGTTATGGGTTAGGTTACGGATTCGGTTATGGGTTAGGTTATGGGTTGGGTTATAGGTTAGGTTATGGGTTAAGGTTATAGGTTAGGTTATGGGTTAGGTTATGGGTTAGGTTATGGGTTAGGTTATGGGTTAGGTTATGGGTTAGGTTATCGGTTAAGTTCTGGGTTAGGTTATGGGTATGGTTATGGGTTAGGTTACGGATTCGGTTATGGGTTAGGTTATGGGTTGGGTTATAGGTTAGGTTATGGGTTAAGGTTATAGGTTAGGTTATGGGTTAGGTTATGGGTTAGGTTATGGGTTAGGTTATGGGTTAGGTTATGGGTTAGGTAATGGGTTAGGTTATGGGTTAGGTTATGGGTTAAGTTATGGGTTAGGTAATCGGTTAGGTTATGCGTTAGGTTATGGGTTAGGTAATGGGTTAGGTTATGGGTTAGGTTATGGGTTAGGTTATGGGTTAGGTTATGGGTTAGGTTATGGGTTAGGTTATGGGTTAGGTTATGGGTTAGGTTCTGGGTTAGGTTAAGGGTTATGTTATGGGTCAGGTTACGGATTAGATTATGGGTTAGGTTGTGGGTTAGGTTATGGGTTAGGTTATGGGTTAGGTTATAGGTTAGGTTTTCGGTTTGGTTATCGGTTAGGTTATGGGTTAGATTATCGGTTAGGTTATCGGTTAGGTTATTGGTTAGGTTATGGGTTAGGTTATGGATTAGGTTATGGGGTAGGTTATGGGTTAGTTTATGGGTTAGGTTATGGGTTAGGTTATGGGTTAGGTTATGAGTTAAGTTATGGGTTTGGTTATGGGTTAGGTTATGGGTTAGGTTATGGGTTAGGTTATGGGTTAGGTTATGAATTAGGTTATGGGTCAGGTTATGGGTCAGGTTATGGGTTAGGTTATGGGTTAGGTTATGGGTTAGGTTATGGGTTAGGTAAGGGTTAGGTTACGGGTTAAGTTAGAGTTTGGTTACGGGTTAGGTTAGGGGTTAGGTTATGGGTTAGGTTATGGGTTAGGTTATGGGTTAGGTTATGGGTTAGGTTATGGGTTAGGTTATGGATTAGGTTATGGATTAGGTTATGAGTTAGGTTATGAGTTAAGTTATCTGTTAGGTTATCGGTTAGGTTATGGGTTAGGTTATGGGTTAGGTTACGGATTCGGTTATGGGTTAGGTTATGGGTTGGGTTATAGGTTAGGTTATGGGTTAAGGTTATAGGTTAGGTTATGGGTTAGGTTATGGGTTAGGTTATGGGTTAGGTTATGGGTTAGGTTATGGGTTAGGTTATCGGTTAAGTTCTGGGTTAGGTTATGGGTTTGGTTATGGGTTAGGTTACGGATTCGGTTATGGGTTAGGTTATGGGTTGGGTTATAGGTTAGGTTATGGGTTAAGGTTATAGGTTAGGTTATGGGTTAGGTTATGGGTTAGGGTATGGGTTAGGTTATGGGTTAGGTAATGGGTTAGGTTATGGGTTAGGTTATGGGTTAAGTTATGGGTTAGGTAATCGGTTAGGTTATGGGTTAGGTTATGGGTTAGGTAATGGGTTAGGTTATGGGTTAGGTTATGGGTTAGGTTATGGGTTAGGTTATGGGTTAGGTTATGGGTTAGGTTATGGGTTAGGTTATGGGTTAGGTTCTGGGTTAGGTTAAGGGTTATGTTATGGGTCAGGTTACGGATTAGATTATGGGTTAGGTTGTGGGTTAGGTTATGGGTTAGGTTATGGGTTAGGTTATAGGTTAGGTTTTCGGTTTGGTTATCGGTTAGGTTATGGGTTAGATTATCGGTTAGGTTATCGGTTAGGTTATTGGTTAGGTTATGGGTTAGGTTATGGATTAGGTTATGGGGTAGGTTATGGGTTAGTTTATGGGTTAGGTTATGGGTTAGGTTATGGGTTAGGTTATGAGTTAAGTTATGGGTTTGGTTATGGGTTAGGTTATGGGTTAGGTTATGGGTTAGGTTATGGGTTAAGTTATGAATTAGGTTATGGGTCAGGTTATGGGTCAGGTTATGGGTTAGGTTATGGGTTAGGTTATGGGTTAGGTTATGGGTTAGGTAAGGGTTAGGTTACGGGTTAAGTTAGAGTTTGGTTACGGGTTAGGTTAGGGGTTAGGTTATGGGTTAGGTTATGGGTTAGGTTATGGGTTAGGTTATGGGTTAGGTTATGGGTTAGGTTATGGATTAGGTTATGGATTAGGTTATGAGTTAGGTTATGAGTTAAGTTATCTGTTAGGTTATCGGTTAGGTTATGGGTTAGGTTATGGGTTAGGTTATTGGTTAGGTTGTAGGTTAGGTTATGGGTTTGGTTATGGGTTAGGTTACGGATTCGGTTATGGGTTAGGTTATGGGTTGGGTTATAGGTTAGGTTATGGGTTAAGGTTATAGGTTAGGTTATGGGTTAGGTTATGGGTTAGGTTATGGGTTAGGTTATGGGTTAGGTTATGGGTTAGGTTATGGGTTAGGTTATCGGTTAAGTTCTGGGTTAGGTTATGGGTTTGGTTATGGGTTAGGTTACGGATTCGGTTATGGGTTAGGTTATGGGTTGGGTTATAGGTTAGGTTATGGGTTAAGGTTATAGGTTAGGTTATGGGTTAGGTTATGGGTTAGGTTATGGGTTAGGTTATGGGTTAGGTAATGGGTTAGGTTATGGGTTAGGTTATGGGTTAAGTTATGGGTTAGGTAATCGGTTAGGTTATGGGTTAGGTTATGGGTTAGGTAATGGGTTAGGTTATGGGTTAGGTTATGGGTTAGGTTATGGGTTAGGTTATGGGTTAGGTTATGGGTTAGGTTATGGGTTAGGTTATGGGTTAGGTTCTGGGTTAGGTTAAGGGTTATGTTATGGGTCAGGTTACGGATTAGATTATGGGTTAGGTTGTGGGTTAGGTTATGGGTTAGGTTATGGGTTAGGTTATAGGTTAGGTTTTCGGTTTGGTTATCGGTTAGGTTACGGGTTAGATTATCGGTTAGGTTATCGGTTAGGTTATTGGTTAGGTTATGGGTTAGGTTATGGATTAGGTTATGGGGTAGGTTATGGGTTAGTTTATGGGTTAGGTTATGGGTTAGGTTATGGGTTAGGTTATGAGTTAAGTTATGGGTTTGGTTATGGGTTAGGTTATGGGTTAGGTTATGGGTTAGGTTATGGGTTAGGTTATGAATTAGGTTATGGGTCAGGTTATGGGTCAGGTTATGGGTTAGGTTATGGGTTAGGTTATGGGTTAGGTTATGGGTTAGGTAAGGGTTAGGTTACGGGTTAAGTTAGAGTTTGGTTACGGGTTAGGTTAGGGGTTAGGTTATGGGTTAGGTTATGGGTTAGGTTATGGGTTAGGTTATGGGTTAGGTTATGGGTTAGGTTATGGATTAGGTTATGGATTAGGTTATGAGTTAGGTTATGAGTTAAGTTATCTGTTAGGTTATCGGTTAGGTTATGGGTTAGGTTATGGGTTAGGTTATTGGTTAGGTTATGGGTTAGGTTATGGGTTAGTTTATGGGTTAGGTTATGGGTTAGGTTATGGGTTAGGTTATGGGTTAGGTTATGGGTTAGGTTATCGGTTAAGTTCTGGGTTAGGTTTTGGGTTAGGTTATGGGTTTGGTTATGGGTTAGGTTACGGATTAGGTTATGGGTTAGGTTATGGGTTGGGTTATAGGTTAGGTTATGGGTTAGGTTATGGGTTAGGTTATGGGTTAGGTTATGGGTTAGGTTATGGGTTAGGTTATGGGTTAGGTTATGGATTAGGTTATGGGTTAGGTTATTAATTAAGTTATCTGTTAGGTTATCGGTTAGGTTATGGGTTAGGTTATGGGTTAGGTTATGGGTTAGGTTGTAGGTGAGGTTGTAGGTTAGGTTGTAGGTTAGGTTGTAGGTTAGATTGTAGGTTAGGTTGTAGGCTAGGTTGTACGTTAGGTTGTAGGTTAGGTTGTAGGTTAGGTTGTAGGTTAGGTTGTAGGTTAGGTTGTAGGTTAGGTTGTAGGTTAGGTTGTAGGTTAGGTTGCAGGTTAGGTTGTAGGTTAGGTTGTAGGTTAGGTTGAGGTTAGATTTCAAGTTAGGTTGTAGGTTAGGTTCTAGGTTAAGTTATAGGTTAGGTTATATGTTAGGTTATAGGTTAGGTTATGGGTTAGGTTATGGGATAGGTTATGCGTTAGGTAATGGGTTAAGTTATGGGTTAGGTTATGGGTTAGGTTATGGTTTAGGTTATGGGTTAGGTTATGGGTTAGGTTACGGATTAAGTTAGAGTTTGGTTACGGGTTAGGTTAGGGGTTAGGTTATGGGTTAGGTTCTGGGTTAGGTTATGGGTTATGTTATGGGTCAGGTTACGGATTAGGTTATGGGTTAGGTTGTGGGTTAGGTTATGGGTTAGGTTATGGGTTAGGTTATCGGTTAGGTTTTCGGTTTGGTTATCGGTTAGGTTATGGGTTAGGTTATCGGTTAGGTTATCGGTTAGGTTATTGGTTAGGTTATGGGTTAGGTTATGGATTAGGTTATGGGGTAGGTTATGGGTTAGGTTATGGGTTAGGTTATGGGTTAGGTTATGGGTCAGGTTATGGGTCAGGTTATGGGTAAGGTTATGGGTTAGGTTATGGGTTAGGTTATGGGTTAGGTAAGGGTTAGGTTACGGGTTAAGTTAGAGTTTGGTTACGGGTTAGGTTAGGGGTTAGGTTATGGGTTAGGTTATGGGTTAGGTTATTGGTTAGGTTATGGGTTAGGTTATGGATTAGGTTATGGATTAGGTTATGAGTTAGGTTATGAGTTAAGTTATCTGTTAGGTTATCGGTTAGGTTATGGGTTAGGTTATGGGTTAGGTTATTGGTTAGGTTATGGGTTAGGTTATGGGTTAGGTTATGGGTTAGGTTATGGGTTAGGTTATGGGTTAGGTTATCGGTTAAGTTCTGGGTTAGGTTTTGGGTTAGGTTATGGGTTTGGTTATGGGTTAGGTTACGGATTAGGTTATGGGTTAGGTTATGGGTTGGGTTATAGGTTAGGTTATGGGTTAGGTTATGGGTTAGGTTATGGGTTAGGTTATGGGTTAGGTTATGGGTTAGGTTATGGGTTAGGTTATGGGTTAGGTTATGGGTTAGGTTATGGATTAGGTTATGGGTTAGGTTATGAGTTAAGTTATCTGTTAGGTTATCGGTTAGGTTATGGGTTAGGTTATGGGTTAGGTTATGGGTTAGGTTGTAGGTGAGGTTGTAGGTTAGGTTGTAGGTTAGGTTGTAGGTTAGATTGTAGGTTAGGTTGTAGGCTAGGTTGTACGTTAGGTTGTAGGTTAGGTTGTAGGATAGGTTGTAGGTTAGGTTGTAGGTTAGGTTGCAGGTTAGGTTGTAGGTTAGGTTCTAGGTTAGGTTATAGGTTAGGTTATAGGTTAGGTTATATGTTAGGTTATAGGTTAGGTTATGGGTTAGGTTATGGGTTAGGTTATGGGTTAGGTAATTGGTTAAGTTATGGGTTAGGTTATGGGTTAGGTTATGGGTTAGGTAATGGGTTAGGTTATGGGTTAGGTTATGGGTTAGGTTATGGGTTAGGTTATGGGTTAGGTTATGGGTTAGGTTATGGGTTAGGTTATGGGTTAGGTTCTGGGTTAGGTTATGGGTTAGGTTCTGGGTTAGGTTATGGGTTATGTTATGGGTCAGGTTACGGATTAGATTATGGGTTAGGTTGTGGGTTAGGTTATGGGTTAGGTAATGGGTTAGGTAATGGGTTAGGTTTTCGGTTTGGTTATCGGTTAGGTTATGGGTTAGATTATCGGTTAGGTTATCGGTTAGGTTATTGGTTAGGTTATGGGTTAGGTTATGGATTAGGTTATGGGGTAGGTTATGGGTTAGTTTATGGGTTAGGTTATGGGTTAGGTTATGGGTTAGGTTATGAGTTAAGTTATGGGTTTGGTTATGGGTTAGGTTATGGGTTAGGTTATGGGTTAGGTTATGGGTTAGGTTATGGGTCAGGTTATGGGTCAGGTTATGGGTTAGGTTATGGGTTAGGTTATGGGTTAGGTTATGGGTTAGGTAAGGGTTAGGTTACGGGTTATTTAGAGTTTGGTTACGGGTTAGGTTAGGGGTTAGGTTATGGGTTAGGTTATGGGTTAGGTTATGGGTTAGGTTATGGATTAGGTTATGGATTAGGTTATGAGTTAGGTTATGAGTTAAGTTATCTGTTAGGTTATCGGTAAGGTTATGGGTTAGGTTATGGGTTAGGTTATGGGTTAGGTTATTGGTTAGGTTATGGGTTAGGTTATGGGTTAGGTTATGGGTTAGGTTATGGGTTAGGTTATGGGTTAGGTTATGGGTTAGGTTATGGGTTAGGTTATCGGTTAAGTTCTGGGTTAGGTTTTGGGTTAGGTTATGGGTTTGGTTATGGGTTAGGTTACGGATTAGGTTATGGGTTGGGTTATAGGTTAGGTTATGGGTTAGGTTAAGGGTTAGGTTATGGATTAGGTTATGGGTTAGGTTATGGGTTAGGTTATGGGTTAGGTTATGGATTAGGTTATGGGTTAGGTTATGAGTTAAGTTATCTGTTAGGTTATCGGTTAGGTTATGGGTTAGGTTATGGGTTAGGTTATGGGTTAGGTTGTAGGTGAGGTTGTAGGTTAGGTTGTAGGTTAGGTTGTAGGTTAGATTGTAGGTTAGGTTGTAGGCTAGGTTGTACGTTAGGTTGTAGGTTAGGTTGTAGGTTAGGTTGTAGGTTAGGTTGTAGGTTAGGTTGTAGGTTAGGTTGTAGGTTAGGTTATGGGTTTGGTTATGGGTTAGGTTACGGATTCGGTTATGGGTTAGGTTATGGGTTGGGTTATAGGTTAGGTTATGGGTTAAGGTTATAGGTTAGGTTATGGGTTAGGTTATGGGTTAGGTTATGGGTTAGGTTATGGGTTAGGTTATGGGTTAGGTTATCGGTTAAGTTCTGGGTTAGGTTATGGGTTTGGTTATGGGTTAGGTTACGGATTCGGTTATGGGTTAGGTTATGGGTTGGGTTATAGGTTAGGTTATGGGTTAAGGTTATAGGTTAGGTTATGGGTTAGGTTATGGGTTAGGTTATGGGTTAGGTTATGGGTTAGGTAATGGGTTAGGTTATGGGTTAGGTTATGGGTTAAGTTATGGGTTAGGTAATCGGTTAGGTTATGGGTTAGGTTATGGGTTAGGTAATGGGTTAGGTTATGGGTTAGGTTATGGGTTAGGTTATGGGTTAGGTTATGGGTTAGGTTATGGGTTAGGTTATGGGTTAGGTTCTGGGTTAGGTTAAGGGTTATGTTATGGGTCAGGTTACGGATTAGATTATGGGTTAGGTTATGGGTTAAGTTATGGGTTAGGTTATAGGTTAGGTTTTCGGTTTGGTTATCGGTTAGGTTATGGGTTAGATTATCGGTTAGGTTATCGGTTAGGTTATTGGTTAGGTTATGGGTTAGGTTATGGATTAGGTTATGGGGTAGGTTATGGGTTAGTTTATGGGTTAGGTTATGGGTTAGGTTATGGGTTAGGTTATGAGTTAAGTTATGGGTTTGGTTATGGGTTAGGTTATGGGTTAGGTTATGGGTTAGGTTATGGGTTAGGTTATGAATTAGGTTATGGGTCAGGTTATGGGTCAGGTTATGGGTTAGGTTATGGGTTAGGTTATGGGTTAGGTTATGGGTTAGGTAAGGGTTAGGTTACGGGTTAAGTTAGAGTTTGGTTACGGGTTAGGTTAGGGGTTAGGTTATGGGTTAGGTTATGGGTTAGGTTATGGGTTAGGTTATGGGTTAGGTTATGGGTTAGGTTATGGATTAGGTTATGGATTAGGTTATGAGTTAGGTTATGAGTTAAGTTATCTGTTAGGTTATCGGTTAGGTTATGGGTTAGGTTATGGGTTAGGTTATTGGTTAGGTTATGGGTTAGGTTATGGGTTAGTTTATGGGTTAGGTTATGGGTTAGGTTATGGGTTAGGTTATGGGTTAGGTTATGGGTTAGGTTATGGGTTAGGTTATCGGTTAAGTTCTGGGTTAGGTTATGGGTTTGGTTATGGGTTAGGTTACGGATTAGGTTATGGGTTAGGTTATGGGTTGGGTTATAGGTTAGGTTATGGGTTAGGTTATGGGTTAGGTTATGGGTTAGGTTATGGGTTAGGTTATGGGTTAGGTTATGGGTTAGGTTATGGATTAGGTTATGGGTTAGGTTATTAATTAAGTTATCTGTTAGGTTATCGGTTAGGTTATGGGTTAGGTTATGGGTTAGGTTATGGGTTAGGTTGTAGGTGAGGTTGTAGGTTAGGTTGTAGGTTAGGTTGTAGGTTAGATTGTAGGTTAGGTTGTAGGCTAGGTTGTACGTTAGGTTGTAGGTTAGGTTGTAGGTTAGGTTGTAGGTTAGGTTGTAGGTTAGGTTGTAGGTTAGGTTGTAGGTTAGGTTGTAGGTTAGGTTGCAGGTTAGGTTGTAGGTTAGGTTGTAGGTTAGGTTGAGGTTAGATTTCAAGTTAGGTTGTAGGTTAGGTTCTAGGTTAAGTTATAGGTTAGGTTATATGTTAGGTTATAGGTTAGGTTATGGGTTAGGTTATGGGTTAGGTTATGCGTTAGGTAATGGGTTAAGTTATGGGTTAGGTTATGGGTTAGGTTATGGTTTAGGTTATGGGTTAGGTTATGGGTTAGGTTACGGATTAAGTTAGAGTTTGGTTACGGGTTAGGTTAGGGGTTAGGTTATGGGTTAGGTTATGGGTTAGGTTCTGGGTTAGGTTATGGGTTATGTTATGGGTCAGGTTACGGATTAGGTTATGGGTTAGGTTGTGGGTTAGGTTATGGGTTAGGTTATGGGTTAGGTTATCGGTTAGGTTTTCGGTTTGGTTATCGGTTAGGTTATGGGTTAGATTATCGGTTAGGTTATCGGTTAGGTTATTGGTTAGGTTATGGGTTAGGTTATGGATTAGGTTATGGGGTAGGTTATGGGTTAGTTTATGGGTTAGGTTATGGGTTTGGTTATGGGTTTGGTTATGGGTTAGGTTATGGGTTAGGTAATGGGTTAGGTTATGGGTTAGGTTATGGGTCAGGTTATGGGTCAGGTTATGGGTAAGGTTATGGGTTAGGTTATGGGTTAGGTTATGGGTTAGGTAAGGGTTAGGTTACGGGTTAAGTTAGAGTTTGGTTACGGGTTAGGTTAGGGGTTAGGTTACGGGTTAGGTTAGGGGTTAGGTTATGGGTTAGGTTATGGGTTAGGTTATTGGTTAGGTTATGGGTTAGGTTATGGATTAGGTTATGGATTAGGTTATGAGTTAGGTTATGAGTTAAGTTATCTGTTAGGTTATCGGTTAGGTTATGGGTTAGGTTATGGGTTAGGTTATTGGTTAGGTTATGGGTTAGGTTATGGGTTAGGTTATGGGTTAGGTTATGGGTTAGGTTATGGGTTAGGTTATGGGTTAGGTTATCGGTTAAGTTCTGGGTTAGGTTTTGGGTTAGGTTATGGGTTTGGTTATGGGTTAGGTTACGGATTAGGTTATGGGTTAGGTTATGGGTTGGGTTATAGGTTAGGTTATGGGTTAGGTTATGGGTTAGGTTATGGGTTAGGTTATGGGTTAGGTTATGGGTTAGGTTATGGGTTAGGTTATGGATTAGGTTATGGGTTAGGTTATTAGTTAAGTTATCTGTTAGGTTATCGGTTAGGTTATGGGTTAGGTTATGGGTTAGGTTATGGGTTAGGTTGTAGGTGAGGTTGTAGGTTAGGTTGTAGGTTAGGTTGTAGGTTAGATTGTAGGTTAGGTTGTAGGCTAGGTTGTACGTTAGGTTGTAGGTTAGGTTGTAGGTTAGGTTGTAGGTTAGGTTGTAGGTTAGGTTGCAGGTTAGGTTGTAGGTTAGGTTCTAGGTTAGGTTATAGGTTAGGTTATAGGTTAGGTTATATGTTAGGTTATAGGTTAGGTTATGGGTTAGGTTATGGGTTAGGTTATGGGTTAGGTAATGGGTTAAGTTATGGGTTAGGTTATGGGTTAGGTTATGGTTTAGGTTATGGGTTAGGTTATGGGTTAGGTTACGGATTATGTTATGGGTTAGGTTAGGTTATTGGTTAGGTTATGGGTTAGGTTATGGGTTAGGTTATGGATTAAGTTATGTGTTAGGTTATGAGTTAAGTTATCTGTTAGGTTATCGGTTAGGTTATCGGTTAGGTTATGGGTTAGGTTATGGGTTAGGTTATGGGTTAGGTTATGGGTTAGGTTATGGATTAGGTTATGGGTTAGGTTATGGGTTAGGTTATGGGTTAGGTTATGGGTTAGGTTATAGGTTAGGTTATAGGTTTATACAAAAAAACTGGTTGAAATTTTGAATTTTGTTTAGATAACAAAGAATCTAACGGTAGTTTTCACAAATTTACATAAAAACAAAAATAAATAAAATTTTAAATAAATTCTGACAAGTAGTGGTAAGTGGTAGTTGGGATATGCGTTTTAAGGGATGACGATAATAAGGGGTTGATGATTTAAGGGGTAAATGTAAGTAAGAGCTCCATGTGTTTAGTGGTAGTTGTTTAAGTGGTCATGATATAAGGGTTCATTGTTTAGGGAATGATGTCGTGTAATCTACAAACCACTAATCCACCGAAGCTGGAATTATTATACTTATTGTAATGTGTGAGCGACGGAATTTTGATTCAGAGAAGGCCTTGGAAATTTTAGGTTACATCTGATATTAATTTTAAGTAGGTAGTAGAACTACTACAGATCATTGATAACTACTCTCAGTCACTAATTGACAGACCTACTTTAAATGGCGCGCACGCGTAGCATTTTAGTTCTGATTTCGGAGCTCTCAACAATCTTTAATCAAGGAATTTTTAAATAATACAATTAAATTAAAAATTTATTAAAGAAGATGAGTTATATGGGCCCCACCTACATCTCTATACAATGCAACTTTCCTTTTAACGGAATCGATAACACTATGGAGGATATGTGTTATTAATTTCTTCAAGTTTATTGCTAATTCTGTGTTAGATAAATTTCTATCTGTTTTATTTTAGTTTGGTTGATTTATATTTTAATATTAAAACATCATTTAACGTTTATTATATTTTTATTAAGGTTTTAACATTTTACAAGTCAAGCGTCATTCTTGTTGTTTTTGCTATGAAGTTAGTTACATTCCTTTTAGAGTATGTTCCACAACTACAATATGTGACAAGGGGTATGTTCTAAAACTACAATATGTAACATCCTCCCCTTTTCAATAATATAGTTTTTTTTTGTTATAACTAATAACACTTATAAATAGCTTGGTAAATACAAATATTAAAACAAAAGAACATTGCGATATGAACTAAGAACATTATTTAAAATATTATGCAATAAATAGCAAAATATAAAATAATTAAAACTAAAGAACACTAAACAACAATTTAAATTACATTCTGTATCTGACTGGTTTTATAATCGTTCTACCGTAACGAGTCATTGCTGGATTGCTACTATTATTGATTTTTGGACTCGAATCAGGTAAGTTCTCTTTATTAGATCTAGATTGGGACAAGGCAGTGTTGGAGTGTATTAAGGTAGGTCCCTGAGGTAATGGAGGTGTTCTATTTGGCTCTGACAAGGTAGGTAGTGTATCGTCTTGAAAGATATGACTTTCTTCTCCTAATATCGGAATTGGGTTAGGTGATGGCCTGATGAATGATGAATTTCTTCTGAATGTTCTGCCAGTTCCATCTCTGACAATGTAGGAACGTGGATTGTCTTCTATTCCTATAATTTCTCCAGGTACCCAATACTTATCCTTTCTTATTATAATACTATCTCCTTTGTCAAAATTGTTTCTTGATTTTGCTTGTCTGTCATAATAATGCTTTGCTTTTCCTCTGTGATCATTCAAGCTTTTAAAATTAATATCGACATTCTTGTTTAGGTTTGTACATGTTACAGGTAGTGTTGTTCGAGGTAGACGTTTGTACATAAGCTCGGCTGGTGATATATTTAATCCTGCCAATGGAGTTGCTCGATACTCCAATAAAGCTAGATGTATATCTGTGTTTGTTTCTTGGCATTTTCTAAGTAAGTTCTTACATATACCAACGGATCTTTCAGCAAGTCCATTCGATTTTGGATATCTTGGACTGGATGTAATTAGATTTATGTTCCAATCTCTTGCAAAGTTTCTAAACTCTATACTATTGAATGGCATATTATCAGATATGAATGTGACTGGTATTCCATGAGTTGAAAATATTATTTTGAGCTTGCTTGTTATTTCATTAGCTGTTTTGAACTCTAATGGGACTAGTTCAATCCAATTGCTAAAATAATCAACTAGGGTAATGTAGTCTTTCCCTCCAAAAGTTAAGATATCAGCACCAACTTTTAAAAATGGTTTATTTGGTCTTTCATGTGGTATGAGTGGCTCTCTAGGGGGATTTCTGCTAAATTTTAAGCAAGTTTCACATTTTGAGATGTAGTCTTGTATATCTTTTGAGAGATTTGGCCAATAAAATATTCTTCGCCCTCTTGCTTTTGTTTTTTCAATGCCCAAATGAGCCAAATGCAATTTTTTGAGCATTTCTTGTCTCAGTCCTACAGGAATCACTATTTTATCATCATAAAACAGGAGGTTATCTCTCACTGTTAAATCATTTTGTAACTTGAAGTACAAAGCTATATTGGGATCAGAAACTTGTTTTTTGTTTTCCGGCCAACCATTGTTACAGTAATTTATTAATTCTGTTAGAACAGGGTCTTTTTTGGTTTCAATCTTTAATTCAGTGAGACATCGATCAGAAACAGGTAGGTATCTCTGCATGCAATGAACAGTTTCTAACATTGTAGGATCATGTTTTACTTTATACTTAGTATAAAATCTTGAAAGAAGATCGGCGATGTACATAAACTTACCAGGTAGGTATTTTACTTCAAAATTGTATTTCAATAGTTTTAGCTTTAATCGTTGTAGACGTCCACTAACTTTATAAAAATCTTTGTTGCAAATTGACACAAGCGGTTTGTGATCTGTTTGGACAATTATTTTTCGTCCATAAACAAAATTATTAAATTTATCCGAAGTATAGCAAATACTCAGTAATTCTTTATCTATTTGTGGATAATTACTTTCCGTTTCAGTTAAACTACGTGAGCAAAATGCTACTGGTTTTCCCTCTTGGAGAAGGCATCCGCCTAGTCCATTCTGACTAGCATCACATTGTATAGTTATTGCTAAATCAGGCTCAAAAATCTTCAAATTCGGCAATTCCGTAATAAGTTTCTTGATGTTATTAAGAGCTTGGGTGTGGTTATCAGTCCATTCCCATGGTACATTGCTTTTATTAAGGTTTCTTAGAGGATATAAGAGCTCGGATAAATTAGGAATGTATTTGGTCAAATAATTTAATATACCCATTGTAGTTAACAGCTCCCTTTTACTTTTAGGATTTTCTATATTTAAAATTGCTTCTACATATTGCGGATCAGGTCTTACACCATCTTTCGAAAATATCTGTCCAATATATTTGACTTCATTAACTTTATACTGAAGTTTGGTTTTATTAAATTTAACTCCATATTTTCTGGCCCTATTAATAACTTCATTCAGTATCTTGTCATGTTCTTCTTCAGTCTCCGCTGCTATTATAAAATCATCAAAATATATTCCTATATTAAGATCACCAAACATTTTCTCATTTACACGTTGAAACACTTCGGGACTTACATTTAAACCAAATGGTAGTCGTTTAAAGCTATATTTTCCAAATGGAGTTGCAAAAGTACAATATTTCATGCTTTCATTGTCTAAAGGAATATGATAAAATCCTTCTTTTAAGTCTAATACTGTATATATTGACTTTCCTTTTAGTTTTAATGCCAATTCATCAGTGGTAGGAATTGGGAAACGATCAGTAATTATGCTTTTATTTAGATGTACTGGATCTAAGCAAATACGGATCTTCTTATTTGGTTTTTCGACCAGAACAATATTGTTCACCCACTCGGTTGGTTCATCGATTTTCGTTATTATATCACGGTTGTCTAGATCATCAAGAGCCTCTTTTAGGATAGGTTTGACTGTATCTGGGATTCTTCTACATGAACTTACAAAAGGGGTTGCATCTTTTTTGAGTGCTATTTTATATTTAAAAGGAACTTTACCTGTACCCTCAAATACATCAGAGTTCTTTACAATAAAATTATTTTTAAACTCACTACTTATAAGATTTATTTTCTGTAAGAGATCTAAACATGTATTCAGCCCTAAAATTGGTGTTGCAGCTTGTTCAACAACTAGGAATTTGATTCTATAATTAACATTCTTTACAAGGCATTTAATTATTATAGAACCTACCGTTTTTATTTTATTGTTACTGTATGTGATAATTGAAGTATTATCTCTATTAATACTATCTACATCTAAATCTAAACGTTTAAATGTTTCCAATGGTAGACAGTTACAACTGGCTCCACTATCAAGCTTAAATGTTACCTTTTTATTATTTATTATTACATTAGTAGTCCATGGTTCATTATTCTTACAATTTTTTGAAATATTTTCAACTACATCTATTGAATCTATATATGTTAATGACTCATCATTGTCACTATTTGCATTGATCTCATGAACATCTCTGTTATATTTAGAACTATTTCTAAAATTATTACTTCTACTATTCTTACAATTTGTGTTAGTATTATTGTTATTATATCTGCAACCAATGGCAAAGTGATTCAGTTTTGCACATACTGAACAAACTTTCCCGAAGGCTGGACACTTTTGCTTTACATGTCTATTACCACACTTAAGGCAATCATAGCAAGAATTGTTAGTTTTTACCATACGTTTTACTTTATCATTAATGTTGGTTTGACTGCTGGCCCATTGTTTTGGTTTCGTGCCTGTACTTTTGTGTTTAACAGCATCCACTTCTTTATTATTTTGAAGCTCCTTTACCTGAAATTGGCTCACTTCGGCTGCACGACAGGCTTCTTCAGCTTTAGCTGCTGTGAGATTTGTCTGCTGTAGCAGTCGTTCCTGTAGCTTGAGGTCCCGTATGCCACTGACAATCTTATCCCTTATTAAAGATTGCTTGAGTTCTCCAAAATTACAATATGCTGCTAATACCTTTATGTCGGTTAGGAAATGATCAAAATCTTCCCCATCTTGTTGAGTTCTAGTGAAAAATTTATATCGATCATATGTTTCGTTTCGCATAGGTTTGCAGTAATCTTTAAATGCTTGCACTACTTTATAGTAGTCTTTTCTATCTTCTTCTGACAAATTAAATGTTTGAAATTTCTTTTGTGCCTCTTCACCGGCATGATTCAGTAATATTGCTACTTTAGTTTCTTTACTTTTTCCTATTAACCCAGTAGCTTTTAAATAAATATCCAAGCTTCGTAAAAATGTTTCCAAATTTACATGAACATTCTTATCAAATACCAAATTCTTTGGGGGCTTGAATGTACCTTCCATGATTATTATTATTGCGTTGTTCTTCCTATTACACTGACACCATGTTTTATTTTAGTTTGGTTGATTTATATTTTAATATTAAAACATCATTTAACGTTTATTATATTTTTATTAAGGTTTTAACATTTTACAAGTCAAGCGTCATTCTTGTTGTTTTTGCTATGAAGTTAGTTACATTCCTTTTAGAGTATGTTCCACAACTACAATATGTGACAAGGGGTATGTTCTAAAACTACAATAAATTATGTAACACTATCATATTTCTCTTTTGTACTTCATTTAATATGAATGTCATTTTTAAAAACTGATTTTTTTAAAAACAGTTAATCCGACAGCTCTTTTCAAAGAGTGACAGTTTAAAATGTTTAAATAAACTAATTCATACGATTCAAAATTGCACATGACCGATATGTCTATCTTTTTCTGTCAAGGCCAACTCTGAATCAAAATTCCGTTGCTCACACCTTACATTATAACAATGAATTTTATTAGATGTGGCTTGGAACAAGAATGCTCCAAAATTTGACAAGGTATTCGACAAAATAGTCTTCTAGCATTAAAAAATTAACAATATTTTGAAGAAGTATAAAAACTTATGTTTGCAATGTTTTATTTATATTAGTGTTCCAGTAACTCTTTCATTTTTATAGCATTCCAAAGAAAATCAAGCTGAAGAATGTTGTCGTAGACTATAAACACGGACTACAGATAATAGATTACATACCATGGACTATAGTGCACCTGTGACCTGTAGCTCATATATAACGAGCATAGATCATGAACTACTGACCATAGACCACATAAATTATACACCATAAACTACAGGCCGTGGACCATACATCGTATACTTTGGACCATACTGGAGACTCGTGTGGAAATATATCAGATAATGAATATGAAGAAACTACTGAAGTTGATCAAGCTGTCACTATTATAATGGAAGATAGTTGCTCAGAAGATGTGGCCAAGGATGAAGAAAATTCTCAGCAAGATATCGATTAACCTCGTCCATCTACGAGATAAAAGACTGAAATAAAAGACTAAAGTGGATTAAGTCTACTGTAGAAACCACTAAAAATGCGCCTTTAACCCTTCTACCTCTGTGAAGGTGCGGAAATAAAATGCGGGGAGTAAAACACAGCAAAATTAACGATTAACTGAAATTCCAAGAGTAAAATTCAATATTTCTACAGATTCAAGAAATACCTCAGTTTACCCTTTTGTATCTCAGAAACTATTTATCTGAGAGAAAAATGTTTCGTACAAAGAATGTAGGAAAATGAATAACTTAAATTTTTATAATATATTTATAAACTATTATAAACTATTTTTTATGTAATTTGCAGAGGAAACGAACTATTTGGATTTTGGCGCCATTTTTCCAATATGGCGTCGCGAGCGGGAACCCCCAAAGTAGGAAACTTTATATTAATTAATACGTCCACCTTAAAAGATACAAACTTTCCTAGACCCTTTGCAAGGTAATTGCAAAATTGTGATAGTAAACCTATTGGGACACGCCAATAAATATAGATGGCGCTGTACAGCAACAAAACCACGGCCTACTAGATTCATATAAGCTTCGCTTATATACGGCCGTCTCATTTCCAGTTTTTTCATTGTTGAAATTAGGATCCAAAAATTACAGATCGGTACGTTAAGTGGCGCCCACTGACGGTAATTTTGCAATCAAAATAGTTTGTAGTCAGACTGCAGTCATTAATTTTTAGGTTATAGGTCATGTCAGTATTTATTAATTTATTGGCATTTGTACTACATATTTTGATATAATGTGCATAAATATGCCAAAAATATATTACAGTAGGAACTAGGAAACCAAAATATCCTACATAGTATAATAAAATTTAGAAAATTATACTGAGTTAACGCAATGTTTACTGATGCCCCAATTCTTAAATTAGAAACACTTAATAACTATATGACAGCTACAGTATAAGTACAATTTCATATTTCGCAAATTCCACATTCTCATTTGGGTTTTGTAGCACTTGAATTACCACAGCATATGATGTAAACACATAATGTGAATGCACGATCTACGAACTGAAGCTATGATTAGAAGTAGGTATTCATGGAATGATGAAATCTCACTGTGGCAGTCATTACTGAAAATATTTTCTAGATATAAAAGCTGATGAAATCTACTTGAGTTTTAAGACCAATCGTTTCAGTAAAATAAATATGGAACTGACAAGATTTGACTCATAAGGCATTACTTTTGTATAAGATTTGGTTTATAGGATATAAATTAAAAACGATGTCGGAAAAAGTATTTAGAAATTTTGAAGGGCGGTTTAAGAATTTAGGATACCAATAATTAAATAATGATTTTTGTATCATGCGTTAACAGATTTTGTGGTAAGAAGGTGGAGGAAGTGTTCCAGGTAGAAGATGGAGTCTGAAACCTCTCTGAACTAACCGAATGCATGATCTAAAGGGTATAGCATCAAGTTAATACTATAAAACTTTAACACACATTCGTATGGAGTGTCGCGCTATATAGGTCTGAAACTTGGACAATAGCAAAGACAAGTTTTTGAGTTGTGATACTATAGAAAGATGTCAATGGCGAGATGGATTGACAGAATATCGAAGAATGAAATACTATAAAAAGTACAAGAAGAAAGTTAATGAAGGAGACACGAGAAGCAGAGATAGATTAATAGGACATACTTTATGGCATTCGGGTGATATCTAAAAATGATAATAGAAAGCATGATCGAAGAAAAGAACATCCTAGTTAAACCTAGACTGCAATATATACTCCAAGTAAAAGAAAACTTAGGCTGCTCCAGCTATACAGAATTGACTATAGAGAAAAAAAAACTGATAGTATGGCAGCATACCGAAAAGAATGGAGATATACAGTGCCGAGATAAACCAATCCACAAGATTAACTACTTAGAGAGGAGACAGAGAGTATAAAAATAGGTGTATTTGTAAAGTGGTTGTTAAAGTATATTTTTTAGTTTTAATGTAGATAATGTGTAACTTTTTTAAATTGCTTGCCAATTTTATTTGAGGACTGGCAGCATTTTTTTATAAAAATAAAGACGTCGAAAGAATAATAAAATAAAATAATAAATACAATTTTAATGTAACGTTTTGTAATGTAATATACGTAATGTACCTACTGTGTTTTAATGCATAATCTAATAATATTTGATCGTTGTTAAGACATTTCTTATTATTAATTACTGTTAATATTCGAATAAACGTTCTTTAATTGGAGGCAGTTTGACACAATTGACAAAGTATAACCTAAAAATTAACGACTGAGCTCTGACTTTAAATATCTTTGTTGTAAAATTACCGCTAGATGGTGCAACTTAACGTACGAATCTGTAATAATTTTCAACAATGAAAAAACTGGAAATGAGACGGCCGTATATAAGCGAAGCTTATATGAATCTAGTAGGCCGTGACAAAACTTAGAGTCACTACATCTAGTTACCTAGGCCAGCTGGTCGACCAGAGTACCGCAAACCGCCGCCATATTGGGGCAAATGAAGCACGAAATTGTTCATTATTTGTTCTGTATTGAATTTAATCAAATCCATTTTTACTTTAAGGTATTTCTTATTCTGAAAGATCAAACCTCTATGTCAAACACGTAAAACGTGGTTTTAATTTGCCCATTATTAAAAATCACCGTTCTCTGCCCCAATATGGCGGCGGTTTGCGTTACTCTGATCGACCAGCTGGCCTAGGTGACTAGATGTAGTGACTCTAACAAAACTGGACATGCGGTAGGTGATTATGCATGCAATCAATGAGATGAATGCTTTAGTTGTAACATAACCTTCAAACCTTCCAATACGACAATTATTCTACCGCATAATTCGATTTCATAGAATTCCGCTAGAATGCAGGTCAATATTTGACGCGTCCCAATTGACTGGATTAATAAGTGAGATTTGAAGTTTGTTATTTTTGTATCATAGATACTGCTGATACAGCGAGCTATGCCCCTGATATTAACTTCGTAATCAGAAAATCAACAACCATCAGAAGCGAAATTACTTATTATAAATTTACGTGAATTTTTATATTAACGGTAACAACAAAATAATTTTTGAATGCAATTTACTAAATGTTCGCGTTAGCGTTAGTCAAAAACTTGCAATGAAGTTTGTTATTATGTAATGAGCAGAAAAATAAAAATTACTGAAAACGAGATATAAGTTTTGTAATTGTTATCGAAAGGATTATTTATTCCAAGGTTTGCGTCTATGAGAGGATTAGTATTTTTATCGATATAACTAGTAAAATTTGTCGGTACTTCAGGAAAGAGGATTAATTCTTGTATAGAGATTAATTTCTTATATACTAACTTGACTAAATTGAAAGTCGTTAACAAATTTGGAATAAATGTATGCAAATGCATGCATGTTTACAAATCAGCGCTCTACTTTAAGCCTTACTGTTTAACTTTAAGGACGTGCTACTTCCAGCACGGAAATGGAAGAATGTAGACTTCTAATTGCATTAGAAACTTAGAAAAGTGGAAATAACTGATTATGTAGCAGCTAAACTTAACCACCAAAACGTATAAATTTAATCCTCAACTTTAATCAGGAGCTTAAACTTAAACTTTGTTAGTTTACTTTTCTGCTTTTTAGCCTTTCTTCTTTATTATTTCTTGTTACTTGATTTGAATTGTAATGACGAGTTGAATACTAAATAAAACTACCGCTGCCGTATCATACACAAAGAAGCTTCCTTCCTTTATCAATTTAAAGGAACGGGAATACAAGGAAAACAATATTCAAATTCAGAATCTTAAATTCCAAAATTCTGTTAATAATGCTTACCAAGGCGTTCTTGTATTAATTTTTTGCAACTTTGTTACAGTACACGAAATTATACGTTTTCTTCTAATTCCTTTTATATAAAAAGCAAAGGACATATCTTAGTGACTCGGGTATTTCCCCATTCAATTAAAGACAAGGCTATTAACGCGATTCAGACTTTAGTAAAGAAATCTATTTTGGGAATGCGATCAAAAGCTTGCATAACCTCGATTTTCCATGTCTTTGATTGGAAACGAGGTTCTACATGATTTTTCGTCAGCTCTGCAGACTGCAGTGCTTAAAACTAAATTCTGCGATGTGGAAATTACATGCAGAGGTTTTTAAAAAAAAATTAATTGCGCTTTCGATGGAAGATGATACTAGCACCTATCAATTAGCACCGCAGCGCACAGATTGCGCGGCGGTCAGATGGTTTGTTGGTGGTTACAGTTATTTATTTAGTCGTTGTTTCGTTTTGCTGTTATTACACTTCATTTATCTAAGATTTTTAAGACTTAGTGCACATTTGTGTATATTAAAAATAATTAATATTGATTAATTGGTTTTATACACATTATAATTTTTAATATGACAATTTGCAAATGAGTATGATTCAACAAAGATTTAACAGTTTATGCTAATAAACCAAAGTAGTTACTTGTATTAGCAGGGATATATCTTAAATCTATGATTAACTATGCAAAAACATAAGCCAGCTGGATGCAAATGACTGCAGAATCTCATAGAAGTAAAGCTGCTTTGTTTTACCAAAGCATGGGCCTTTTCAAGTGAGTATTTTTGGATTTCTTCAGACTTACTAATCCGGTGTCTAATTAATTCTTTTACAACCAAATTATTTGATAATTAGTTTACTTTTTAATTTTTTTAATTTTTTATAACAACAACTTAAAATAATTGTTATAATCATTTATTAAAAGAAAATTGTAATCATTTATTTAAAAAGAAAAAAATACACTGAATGAAAACCTGATGCGCTTTTAGTAATTTGTTGTTAACGTGTGAAACTGATTTTTGAGCTCAGTGCTACATGCAAGCATAAATTCGTGGCTTAACTAATTCTGTTGGGTAAACAATGTATAGCTAGATATGATATACACTATGTTCAACATTCAAAGGAAGTTAACCAACAACAATCGTAAAAAAATAAAAATAGTTTCTGGTTATCTTTAACTCATTCTTAGATAAATAATTACTAATGACATTGATGTCGTCACTCAGCTATTATATAATTTAGTTTCTTTTTTATTATTAACTTATTTTTATGTAATTATTTTGTATCTCTTTCGTTATAATGGAGGTAGTTATTGGTTATTGGGAAAGTGGGAGAGACTGTATGTACTGTATGTCTTGTAAAATAACAAGATTTAAAATAAAATAATTCCATGTATGTCAATGTACAAGTACAATTATCTAAACCTATTTTACATATTCTTTGTTTTTTTAATTAACAATACACGGTGATTCAGTACCTAATGATTGGACTTTGAGGATAAGTTTCTTTGGTTATTAGAAACATAAAACCTTAGTAACATTTTTGATTAAATGAAAATACTATTTTTGAAACAATATCCATCGAGAGGTCGTTACTCAACATGCTTTTTTTATTTAATTCTGTTTATCTGTTGTTATTCTACGAAACACTTGGCCAAAATAAAGACGTGTTTATTACTTTATTATACTATCCTTGCACATTCTAAGAAACAAGTAGTATTGTATATCTGCTTCAACTTTTTAAAATATGTGTCATGTGCATTCATACTATTAAATTTGAAAACATTAGGCTGAACTTCAATGCAGTTTTTCTCCAAAAGTATAGAAACACGAGAAAAATGGTATATAGGAACTTTCTTTCTTTAATGGTTATCTAACCACTGGCAAAGTCTGAGTATGTCTTAATGGGACACGGTGTATAATTAAGCTGTTTAGTGCATTGCGAATTTCTAACAATATCGAGTCAACATAGAAAAAAGTGGTTTTCGAGGAAAGTGTATCAAATTGAATATGATACTTTAGTTGCTGACCACTAACTAAAAAAATAATTTAGATATGTTGGACTTCGATAATCAGTGTAGATATAAAATGTTGCGTGACAAGCTGTATCGAACAAAAAACCAACACATTCAGCTCAGATGGATTAAGAGTTAAGGGTTAATGGAGCTAAGTTAATAACGAAGATAATTACGATAAAATGTCGTATACTCATTCCTGAGCACTCGGAGAGTAGAATATTTTATCTATTGTATCGAAATTAATTAAAATTACGCCAAGAACTTTTATTGGTTAATAATATAATACAAATAAAAATAAAAAGGGTGTTAGTTCTAAAATAAAAGGCAGGCAGTAATCCACTACAGGTTAGGTTAGAAGTTAAAATAAGTTAAATTAGTAAAAAAGAACTATTGGTTTTTGCAGCGGCGCAACCTGTGACCTTAGAGTCGCTAAAGTTAATCCATATCCAAAATGCATTCCAAGTAAACATTCAGTACGTGATACGCACGTGATCAAAGGATAACTGCACTGTTATTGGTCAAACGGCAATAAAACGTTAGAAAGAACCGTAATAATAATAATCGCCCCCTCCCTCCCGTACAAGCTTATAGCTTCTGGGGCCTGATTTCCAAGTTATGGGTTGTAGCAATTTAAAAAAAACTATCGGGGGAGAAATCTGAACAGGTAACACTTAATCTTACGTGCAAAAACTTCTTTCGTTGCTTATTGTTTTATGTTTGGTATATAAAGAAACGTACAGCACAGATTCGGCAGATGAGCATTCGGCGAATTACCTTTATCCCCCCTAAAAAGAAACCAAACTTATAAACATGAATTACGCGGAAATTGTTCCTTGGTATTATATCAGGTTGCTTTAAGAGTGGCAAATACTTAAAGCGGGAGTGTGTAAACAAAGCGTTTATAATCTGCTGAAGGAATATAAAAATACTCCTGCATTCTCCACATCAAAAACAAACATCACATCAGCAGCATTGATTTAGGAGATGACGGTCGCAGAATGACATAAGGAGGAAAGTGCACCAATTTTATTTAGAAATGAGCTTCCTACTATAGACTAGGTTCTCAAAGAAATTAACGACGATACAGACTTGTCCAATTTTAAGGAAACAACAGTTTCTAAACAGTATGTTAATGTACAGAGATGAGATATTTTATGTAGAAGAGAGTATTAAAAAAAAGCTAAGTCATATAGAAATGAAAAGCAAAAAAGCGAAAGTAAGCCCATTTTTTGAATGGGCTTACAACCGGATTAAAAATCCTTCAGGTAACTGTTCTTATTATTTGTATACTTATTTAACAATTAGAATATATGTAAGAATTATTACAGCAATTTTTAGGCAAAGGAAAGAGGCTTATAATTTGCAACATGGATAGTGAAGATGGATTTGTCCCTGATGTTTGTGGGCCTTTGAATAAAATAAAAATTGGAGCTTACCTTGGGGAAATGAATGGCCAATCATTTGAAAACTGGATTCCTAACAGTATACCCACATTGGAAAGCAGTTCCGTCATTGTCTTAGACAACGCACCTTATCGTTCAAGAGAACTGGAAGAAGTTTACACAACCGCTTCAAGAAAGGCTGACAGGACTGGCTATGCTTAAAAAGTACAATAAATATATTATTGCTGATACGGCTAAGAACCAAAATAAAATACATAGTTCTCAGACAACCACCGTATCGCTGCGAGCTCAATCCAATTGAGATTATTTCGGCAGATATAAAAATTTATGTTTCAGAAAACAATACTATTTTTAAGTTTGAGGATGTCAAAAATCTTTTTTTATCAGCCTGTAACAACTATTACTTACTTTAGATTTCAGAGAAGTGGAAAAAATATTTGTACATGGCGGTTCAGCAAAAAGTAGAACAGAAAATGTGGGACTTGTCCAACTCAAAATATGAAGCGGGTAAAAAATGTTCTGTATGACTGAAAAATATTGTACAATATTGTAGAAAAATATTGTACAATATTTTTCTATTACTTAAGTAAAAAATTTGTAATTTTGTATTATTTCTTAGTTGAATAAATCGAAATTTTATAACTTACCTATTTATTATTTACCCTGCAGATTCAATATTTTTCGATTTTTAAATTAAACAATTTCTTAAAAGGACCTTATAAATCCAAACATTTTAATGTTTAAATTTTAATTCATCATCATCATCTTGGCCTATAGGATCCCATTATTGGGCAAAGGTCTCCTCTAGGGTTTTCCAATTTTGTCGATCTTTGGCATGTTTCATCCAGTTTTCACCTGCCGTTTCCTTTATTTCATCGCTCCAGCGAGTTGTGGGTCTCTCTCTTGGTCTTCGTTTCATGTGTGGTAACCATTTTGTTACTCTTGTTGTCCATCTACCACTCATTCTGGAGATGTGGCCTGCCCATCTCCATTTTTGTTTTTTACACTCGCGCACTATGTTGTTTTAAATTTATATCTTATGTCCACTATTCGCACTTTATCACTTATGGCGTTTTCAATTGAAGCCCGGATTGCTCAATTGCAGATTGCTCTGCGGTTGCTCGCAAAACGGGTATGACGTCATTGCTCTTATGTAGATTGATCTTAGATTGATCGAAGGGTGATTCATGATACCCAACTGAATAAAATCATTTCGATCGCGGTATGTTTGTGTGAACATTATTATATAAATTATTATAACTAATAATGATAAAACACCTGGCAATACTAACTCTTTTGAAACATGGCCAGGAATTTATTAAGCGTGGGTCGCAAACATGAGCAAAAAAGATTAATAATATATTGTATTGCGTGCCTATTATTATAACAAAACTTACCGATTCATCAGAAAATGAATTTATCGTCTCCAGGAAATTACGAACTTTGCATAATAGTTGTTTCTCATTTAAATATTCAATAATAGCTTCAATTTCTTTATCCTTAGACGAATCTGGTGATAAAGATTTCGAATAAAGTCAAACTCCTTTCATCG
This sequence comes from Agrypnus murinus, assembly GCA_929113105.1. Lineage (NCBI taxonomy): Eukaryota > Metazoa > Arthropoda > Insecta > Coleoptera > Elateridae > Agrypnus > Agrypnus murinus. Next base: position 54,731,062 of record OV816025.1, read on the forward strand.
TTCATAATAATACTTTGAATGCATTTTTCCAGTTAAAATAACCCAGATACGAATGAATTAAAGGTTAGGTTTTTGTATTGATCCGAATTGATCTGTCTCGTGAGCCAGATCAATAAAGAGCACTCTCGGTGTGATTTTATACAGAGCGCTTGCCGCAATCGAACATGCAAATCTCGATGACCGGAATGTCAGATGAACCAATCGAATACGGAATTTGCTCTCAGGGCATACTAAGAGCACTCCAGAGCAGTCAATTGAAAACGCTATTAGTTTTGTTTTTAGGATGTTTCGGATCATTTCATTTTGTGTAGTTTCTAACTTTTTCAGGTCTTTTTTTAGTGAAGGACCAGGTTTCTGTTCCGTAGGTCATTGTTGGTATTACACAGTTGTTGAAGACCCTGCTTTTGAGGTAAATGGGTGTTTCAGTTTTTCTTATCTCTTTTAGAGACCAAAATTTGCCACAGCCTTGTTTTATTCTTCTTTGTAGTTCTTTTTCTCTTTTGTCTTCAAATGTTATTACTTGTCCTAAATAGATAGCTTCTTTTACGTATGTTATTTCTTGTTCTTCTACTGTTTTCTTTTATTTGTTTCCATTCGTAATAATGTTGGTTTTGTTAAAGTTAAATTTTAGTCCCACAGTTTTGCATACTTCATTTAGTTCATTGAGCATTTTGTCTAGTCCTTTGCTATTTTTTGCAACGATCGTCACATCATCTGCGAACCTTAGGTTTGATAGATGTTTTCCGTTTATCAGTATGCCTTTTCTATTTTCTCAATTTAGTTTTGTAGAATAGGCATTCTACTGTGATGATAAATAAATCTGGGGATAGTCGCCTTGACGGATCCCTCGTTTGATTTTGAAGTTTGGACCTTTGTTTTCTAGTTGTAGATGTGCAGAATTGTTTCTAAGTAATTGCCAAATTAGTTTTATGTATTTCTTCTCTAGTTTGAAATGAATTAAAGCTTCTAAGATACTTGTATGTTCCAGAGAGTCAAAAGCCTTCTCAAAATCGACTAGGGTGATATATAGGTCTATGTTGTACTCCTTATGCTTTTCGATGAGTTGATTGATTGTTTGGAGATGGTCAATTGTCGAGAAGCCTTTTCGACATCCTGCCTGGTCTGCTGTGTAGTTTGGTTCTAGTTGTTTGTATATGCGGGTTTGGATAATGTTTGTGAAGATTTTATATACATATATTTGGGATCAAGCTTATTGGGCGATAATTTGTGATTTTTTCTTTTCCTCCGTTTTTGTGTATTAAAATGATTGTTGATTTAGTCCATTGCATTGTTCGGGTATAATCTGTTCTTGTACGATTTTATTAAAAAGTATATGTAGTTTGTCTAGGATTTCTTCTTGGCCCTCTTTAAGCATTTCGTAAGTGATCCCATCATTTCCTGGTGCTTTTCCACGTTTTGCGTTTGTTATGGCTTTCCTTATTTCTATTCTTTGAATTGGTTTGATTTCATGTTCGTCTTCGGTAGGAGTTAACTTATCTGCGTTTCTGTTTTGTTTTGTATCGTATAGTTGACTGTAAAACTTTGTTGCTACTTGCATGATTTCGTATCTATTTTGTACTAGTTTGTTGTTTTGGTTGGGGTTTTCTAATTTGTGTATCCATTTTTTACCCTTCTGTAGTTGTTTGTGAATTTCTCTGGTTGACCCTGAATTGTTCAGGACGTGGTTTATTTTCGTTTTCTGTGTTTCACGCAGATCTTTTCTAATTACTCTTTTCGTTAGATTGTCTAATTCTGCATATTCTATTTTACTTTTTTCATCTGTTAATCTTTTTGGTTTTAGTATTTGTCTTTGTTTGGTAAGTTTGTTTGTATTTTCTGAGAACTGTTCTAATTTCTTGTTTGAGTTGGTTTTTGCATTTTGTTGAGAGTGTTTATTTGCTTTTTGTAGTGTTTTCTCTATATTATTGTAAATTTCTTGGATCGTTGATTTTTCTTGATTTATATTTGTATTTGTTTGCTGTAGACCCTGTTTGTCTTTCGCGTCCCAGTAGTTTGTTTTTCTTGTATTTTCCATATGTAATTTGATTCGTTCGTGATTTTTTTGTATCTTTAAGGTCGCTCGTACTAGTCTGTGGTCGGAGCTGTATTCAAATCTGTTCAGTACTTCTGTGTTTTTTGTAATGTAATTATTGTTTGTCAGAATGTAATCGATTTGGTTTTTGTGTTGCCCATTTAGTGATAGCCATGTCCATTGTTTTCCTGGTCGTTTCTTAAACAAGGTGTTTGTTATTATTAATTGGTTGCTAATTGCAAATTCTATTAATTTGAAACCTCTTTTGTTTCTCGTTCCGTATCCAAAGGGGCCACATATTCGTTCTTCTCCTGCTGTGCGTTGGCCTATTTTGCAGTTAAAGTCTCCCATAATCACTGCATAGTTGTTTTTGTTTTTGTGTATGTGTTCATGTGTTGTTTTATCTAGTAATTCATAAAATTGATCTATTTCTTCTTCGGAACTATTTGATGTTGGTGCATAAATTTGGATGATAACTATTTGCAAATTGTTTGTATCTTTAATTTTAAAACTGCGATTCTTTCTGAGATGCCTTGGAATTCTTCGATGCTGCTTGTTAAGTGTTTGTTTACATAGAAGCGCACTCCTGCTTGGCTTTTGTTTTGACCCATCCGATATAACATTATTCCATCTTTTCTTTGCATTATTAATTCGCGATCTCGTCTTGTTTCAGCTAAGCCAAGTACATCCACATTTTATTTTCCTTAATGCAGTTTATAGTTCTTGGATATTTTCTTCCTTTAGTAGTGTTCTTGCATTTAGTGTGCATATGTGCATATGTTTAATATTTTTGTTTTGTTTCCTAGAGGGTGCTGGTCTTCATCTCCCTCTTGACCAGAGTTCTGGGGGATGTCGGTTTATTTGTTGGTTTATGTCTGTGGCCATAGCATGTGTAGTATGTGTCATCATGTTGGTATTTTTTCCTTTTGTTTGCTGTGGTTGCTATACAATAGGTCTATCTTCTTTGTGTTGGTATGAGTTTGAGTTCCCAGACCTGTGGCGGGATTTTATCTCCTGAGATGTTAGTGTCCCAGAAAGATGAGGTGCTAGGAATGTTTGTACTGTTGCTATTTTATTTTACTTGGTTTTATTTTTATTTACTTCTTCTGTAGTCATTTTGTCTTCTTCAGATCGGTGTCGTTTTTTGATTTTTCTTGTTCTTCTTTAATATGTTGTAGTTCTTTTTCTTCTATTTTCTTTCCGTCTACAATTAAGGAGCTGCATTTCAAAATTGCATGTTTTTCCTTTTCTCTTAAGTAGATCATTGTTGGTAATATATCTTTCCTTTCTTGGAGGATATTCTTTGGGTAATCTTCCCCGACAGATAGTTCTGATCCTTTTAATAGTTTTCTATTTTTTTAGGATTAAATATTTGAGTCTCATATTTATCACACTTATTACGATAGGGTCTGTGTTTTTGGTATTATTTTCCTGATTGATTTTAAGTCTTTTTCATTACATTCTATTTTTAGGTTTTCATTTAAAAAACGTACAGTTAATTGCTCTAGATCGAAGTAGTTTCTTGAGTTTGTCTTTAGTCCATGTATTACTAGGTTCTTTTTACGTTGTTCCCGTTCGATGTTATTGAGTCTTTTCTCCTGTTCAGCGATTTTTTCGTTTATTTTTACTTGTTCTATTTGTGTGTTTTGTATTAAATCTTCAATATTTTTGTTGTTTGTGCTTATATCATGCAGTAATTTTAATTACTGATCCTTATTTATTCGATAGGTTCATTTATGTATAAATATTAAGCTAAATTATATATGGTTTAGAATGCGACCCTGTACATGTGTTCTCGTGCTTCTTGAATACATTAGGGTGGTCCTTATAAACCAAACTCAAGTATCAATGTAAAATGGTTTTTTGGTTTGCCTGTTAACTATTGCCTGTTTATTGTGACTTCTAATGGCACAGAACACTCCTTGGTGTTCCAGAATTTTTGCATATTTTGCAATTCTGCCTCCGCCAGTTTCAATTGCATCATTTCAAAAAAGATGATAAAAAATTATCAGAACTTGTAGTTATGTTTGGGGGTTAGCCACCTAAAGAAATATCTTTTCGTATTCCAGGTGTCTACAACTATTAAAGATGGATGGCTAAGGCCATTCATTGCTTTAAGATATTCAACAAAGTCATCAACGTCCCACAAAAGAAATGGTAATAAGGGTGTTTGCATTTTTCTGTTTTGCCTGTACATAAAAGCCTGGTTTTGTTGTCCAGTAGCAGCTAAAGCCTTGCTAAAGATTTGTATTCAAACACGCACGAGGTGTTGTCAAGTAAAGCTTTAAGAGTGTTCTGTGGTCACCTTTGATATCTATCATCTTGATCAATTGTTTTAGCATTTCTCGATGTTCATCAATCGACCGCTGCAGTATTTTGCTTTAGAAAATAGGAAAAAAAACTTTTATTGGATTCTTAAGCTTTATTTTTTTTCAGTTTTTGTAATGTCAAGTATTTCTTTATTATTTCCCTTTCAATACCAATGTATTTTATAGTTTAGTCATAATATACAATAAATTTATGAGACTGTGATGATAGTTATTTTTGTAAAATTTCCAATGGCGGTCTTTTAACAAAGTTATTGAGGCATGTCTTATGGTTATCCGATTGATTTCAAATGTTACAATGCCATTAACTTTTCTATTTGGAGAGATTATAAAGAGTGAGACTGCCCAAATTAAAAAAAAATAAAATTCAATATAAATAATGACACCCTAGTGTACATGTGCTGCATCTAGAAAAATAATGTACTATAGAAACTAATCAGCCAAACCATGTTTGACGGGCCAGAGTACCGCAAACGACGCCATATTGGGACTATAAAAGTGCAAAATGGTTCATTATTGTTATTTGTATTGAATTTAATTAAGTCCACGTTTGACTTAAATGAGTTTTCTGTATAATTCGTATTATAAAAGCCCCAAAACTGTAGCATACCAAATTTATAAAAAACGATTTTAATTTGTCCATTATTAAACTTTGCGCTTTCTTAGTCCAAATATGGCGACTTTTGCGGTACACTGATTTTCCAGCGTGGCCTAGCTTATTAGATCTAGTCAGGGCTGAACTAATGCATAAGCAGACTGCAGAAGCACGTGCTTAGGGTCCCAGGCAGATAGGGGATCCCAGCTATTGAGCAGTCCGTATTTTCAAACGTAGACTTTGAATTCAGCATTTTTTAACTCTGATGATTACCAATTGCTCAACAGCACGATTCTTGAAACGGATAAAATATTCTTTAGACTTTATTATGCATTAGAGCTGTTATTATGCGTGCAATGAGTTTCGACAAATTATAAAAGATTTTGTTTAGTTCAAATGTAAATGAATTCTAAATATACAAAAAACTCATACTTTAAATGTGTTTTCATATTTTATGCTCATCAAATCAATTACCTCAAAAAAAAACAGTTGACACAACAATACCATGGATTTCTCATAAATAGTCCAAGTCCGTAGACGGTTGATTGACGTGATTTTTAGCTGACCCAAGGAACAATCGGTGTACTTAACTGATTTCCAAAATGTATTTTTTTAATTCGTGCATGAAAAGTGGCGTTTTGGATGCCTGTAGAGCGGGCCTAAAACACTAATTTTTAGACCCAGGGCAAAGACCGTCGACCCTAGGGTAAATAACGTCAGCCCTAGGGAAAAAATAGTTTCTTGTATATAAAATGCAGACGAATGTAATTATAAAAATGTAAGTAGATTAAAGACGGTTTTCTGTGGGTGAGCTCAGTCGCCAGTGCTTAGGGCTCCTAAAGATCTAAGTCCGGCTCCGGATCTAGTGACTCCATGTGAGTTCCCTCCTTGGGAGGCCTATTTGGGGCTCTATATCCAACATTAATATATATATATATATATATATATATATATATATATATATATATATATATATATATATATATATATATAACAAAAACACAGACAAAATACATACAAATTTTCACAAACATCCCACCATTCGCTGATCCACGGCTGTTTCAGTTAAAACCCTGCTTAGGGGTTATCACTTCACCCTTCGATGTTTGATGTTTTGCTCAATCCCGATACCTGTACAGATGTAGGTACGGACCTCCTAAATGAAACCCACGATCAGAGAGCGGGAACACGAATACGACAACGAACAACAAAACCCAAAACCAAGGAAAGAAAAAAATATATATATATATATATATATATATATATATATATATATATATATATATATATATATATATATATATATATATATATATGTGTGTAAGGAAAAACAGCCCTTTTTTCAATATTGTTGCAATTTATGTATGAGGTTTATCGTTAGTTTCGTGCATTAAATTATTGTGCCTGCTTTTTGTTAATTTACATTTTTATATTTATTCAGTTTTTACGATAATCGTAAATCAATAAATATAATCTATTTTAAATAAAATGTATAATTATTTTTCCATTTCTGTTTAATCTGTAAGATTGAATAAAAAGGTACATACAGTGCTATTAAATTAAATTGCAATATACTCTATTGCTCTATATTGCATTAGAAAATAAAGGAAAAGCATTAGGTAAAATTGGTTGGTTATTGCAAGTACGTATATATTTTACCAAAAAGAGACGTGGTTTGTTATAAAAAATACGCCTTTGCATATTTTATTTTACAATAAATGTTATTTTCATTTACGTTTGTATTTTTTTATTAAATTCAGTTGGTGTTAAATTATCCCCAAATGAAATGAAAAGGTTGAACGGCTAGCTCATCTTAAGTATTTGTATATTGTTGGTTGCATAAACAGACAGTAAATCCAATCGCTTGATATCATTATTTTAAAATGCAGTATAAGGAGTTATTGCATTTTAATTTAATAGCACTGTACGTATAATTATTTTGCAGAAAATAAACCATTTTCGCAGTATGAAAACTCTTTCCACCTGTTCGAAGTTATCATCTCGTATGTTATTTGATAAGTCATCTGTGCTTTTTGTCCCATGTTGTAGATATTGCATGTTTTGCTACTATATTGAATTCTGATTTAATTCTAGATTTTGAGAACGTATCTAGCTTCGTTTTAAAATATAGAAATACAATAAATAATTAATGTCATATTTTTACATCAATTTAAATATATACATTACATTCAGCTAATTGTTTGCTTAGTTTGCGTACGCATACAAGTGTGCATTCTAAACATTATAAATGGACTCGAATGATAATAAATTATAGTTTAAGATTAACGATATTACAGTTCGGTTAACGAATACAAATGGGTAGACATGTTATTATACAATGTCATCCAAAAGCTCTTACCTGTCACTGCTCACGAAAATTATTTCAAATCCTGGCTCTCGTTTACGTAGCAGTCTGTAAACTTCTGCTAGCTGTGGCGTGAAAGCTCGACAGGGAGGGCACTGAAATTAATTAAAAAAGTAATCATACTAAAGAAAACTATAAAATAGAAGTAATTTTTAATATAGAGTAAAACTTTCCAAACCATAATAATATAAATGTATTTCTTTCATAAAACTTTTAAAACTTTTGGGCTTAATAGGGTGAGGATTAAAGAAAGTTTCATAAACTTCTTTTTGCTTATCGATTTCACTTCAGAAGTTAAGCAATACTGATCTATCGATATCCTTTTAATCGCTTCCAAAGTACTTAATAAACGTTATTTACTTGTTATTAGATGGAGATGTCTAGGTTAATATTCCTAGTTCGTTGTTCAGAATGTTTATGATAACAAATAAAAATAGAATGTTTTTGTTGAGATTGTTGTTTTTGAAAAATAAATTTTCTCCTTGTTTTTGGCATTTTTCTCTAAGCTTTGCAGATAATCTCGCTAAAGTTAGGATTAGTGTTTTTCGGACAGGGTGGTTTTAACCACTGTCTTTTTTTATTTTAAACACCCTATTAAAAAAGGTATTTTGACTTTTTTAATTAGTGATGTTATTGTGACCAGTGCTGTGGAAGAAAATAATTTATCCAATCTTGGCCGCTGCTCCGAGTAAAACGCAGAACTTTTCTACTATTTTTCAACCCTCATTAAAATCATTCCAACAGGTTATCAGCTAAAATCATAATTACTTTAAGTAGCTGCCATTCGAAAAGTCCGGTAAGAAATAACTACTAAAAAGTGCCAACTAATTGGAGTGAGGCAGGCCAACGGCGTTGGCCTGAATTTTATGAAAAAAAGTTCGTATGCATACATATGTACTTGATTTAATTAATTACTACAAAAAAAAACACGTCGACGTCAATGGCATAAATGATGAACAAGATAAAATGTATTAAAAAACATGTATGCAATGTGATAATTTAAAGTAAAATGTATATTATACAAATACATTGAAAGAGTATTGTTAAAAAGTGCGAAACAAAGAAATTGAACGAAAATAAGAAAGTTTAATTAATTAATGTGCATTTATTAATAGAGAATTGACTGAAATACCTAGTAATTAAAATAAATTCGACATGTGAATATCGTCAAATCTGTTGTAACCAAGTTCTTTTTGGCCAACAAATAAAATAATACTTACTTTACTACTGCTTAATAATCATGCCTCGGCTTAACTCGAACGACACATTAGCAATTACTCAATCTCTAGCAAATTAACTTAGGATGTACGTAGGTGAACTGAAGCATCGGTCAATTGGTTGAAGAACTATAAAAATGGGCGCCAGCGCATTTGAGTTGAATATTAAATAAATAGTTAGCAATGATTCTCCTCAAGAACGGACCTCTATTATTGTGAAATGATTCAGTCTCAATTTCGCAAAAGCCAGATATCCTTAGTTCTTAGAGCACAAAAGTTATGCGGTGCAGAAATACCAGAAAATAGAAAATAATTTACACCAAGTATATTGTTTATTCATTTATTAACAAAAACACAAAATAAATTATTATTTATCATTAGTCAAATGGAGGTAACGGAAGGCCTTCGTAGGATTTAAAATTTAGGTTAAGTTTATATTTCCCCTATACCATGAATTTTCAACAATAAAAAGTAATAGTGAAATCATAAAGATTCGTACAATAGAAATTAATCTATCTACTAAGTAGATTAATATGAGTATAAATCTATTTTTACGAACTAATATAAAAATGTACCTTGATCATTATTAGCGTTGATTGCAAATTGATAGATTCCGATTCCAAAACTATTTAGCACTTATAAAATAAAATTTTCAAATTATAAGAATTGGTTAAATTTGAATAGTGTTATAACGACAATAACTATAAAAAACTAAAAAAAACTACTTCTTATTGAATTTCAAATTCAAATTATAAATAAAATTGTATTTATCATAAAAATAACATCATTTAAATGGTTACCTCGTCGAAAACCGACTCAAGAGTCACCAGGTGCAACCACGAGGGGAACACGTGTGACTATTACAATCGCACACTTCAAATATTTCGACTTGAGTAACCAGAATTATCAGCTGGTACCCAAATCCAAAATCAGAAGTTTAAGAGAAACCAATTGAGAATGATTTCATAACAACAATAATTACAGCAAACACGTCATCACTTACATACCATTTAATTTCGTGATTTCAGAAGTAGAATTAGGATACCAGGAAAAGTTGACGGTACCAGATAATAAAAAAAACTTTCAGAAAAGTTTCAGAAAATAAGGAAAAACTCTAAAGAATATAATTGCATCTACCATCATCTAAAATGGTAATCTATGATCGATTTCCACACAAAAGAAAACGTTGAAATTTCGATAGTCTTGTACACCAACACGACAAACAGTTCTTTCTTAACTATGGGTTTCACTATGCAATTAATACACTATAACTTCATATACATATATAAACTTTCCATGTTAAGGCGGTTAAGGGATGGATTCACACAAAAAACCAACAATTTAATTCACCACACACACGTGGGATTTTAGCAGGGCGGAAGTCACCTGACTACCTAAGCTTTTCTTTGATAGAATTATTTTAACTATATCCTGCTGATCGCTTTAGCTTGTAGAAAAGTTATGACCCAATGCCCAATCACAGAACTAGAAAATCGTTGGATGATCGAAAGATCAATATCTACATATTTACAAATAGTACTACAGAAACCCTAATTTGATCAAAAAGGTTAAAAAACATTAATTAAGCCATAACACATCGAGTAGACTAAATAAAGGAAATAAAATGCATTAAAGGTCAATATGCGTATAATCTTAACTAATAATCATTTGATGTACAGACACGTCTGCTTAAAATAGAAATTACAATAAATCAACTAACTGCGAATACAATACGAGAGCTGATTTGTATGCAACTAAAGGGTTCGAGTATTATACATGCAATTTTATTAGCGTAAAAGCACTTTATTAAAAAGATTCAACCTGGAACTAGTCTAGAAGAATTAAAAAATACTGTCTGTTATATTCTAGAATATGTGTAAGATTGCAACTGGCTAATGATTAAAAAAAGTAACGAGTGTCCAAAAAGCCTTTCGGCCTTGGGCGACTATACATTGTCAAACACATGTCCCGAAGAACTGAGTACACAAACATTATTATTTAAATAAATAATTTGTGTTTTTTAATGTTGACATGGAAATGAAAAAGTTGGAGATATCTTGAAACATCTTCCTAATAAAGCTGTTGAATTTCTGACAACAATCTACAGCATGCTACACTTAGGTTGTTTTTTGTTTTGTTTTAGGTTCTATACAGGGTTGCTGATTTTTCATTGTCCAAGCTATATCTGATGAAATATTAAAGGTAGAGAAAAAGGTTAAATGAGAGACTTGTTTTGCATAACCTAATCTATAAAATAGCACACATTTTTTTTATGTCCAACTTATTTTTAAATGAAACGTCCTGTATATTTTTGTGGAATAAAGTTCTAAATAAATTTCTCTTTGCAACCATATATTACAAGTGGCTTTTCGCATGCATACTGTCTAAATGTAAGGAGAAACGACAATAAATCCAATTTTCATAGAAATGGAATTTTTAATAAGCTTAATTCGCATTATTGGGATGGTGAGAACCCTTGCATAACTTTTGAAACTCGTGCGCAAGTACGTTGTTCAATCAATGTATGGATAGTGATACTTAACAACATTTTAGGACTTAATTAACTGTGACCCAGGACAGAATTTGTTATTTTTGCATCAACATCAACATCACTAATCAACATCAGTCTTCCATTAGCTACACGATGACATTTGTGGTTTCGACACGATGGAGCCCCACTTCATAATGGAGTTGCATTAGCAAATTGTTCATAGCTTTAAACAATTAATTTGGTTAAAAACGAATCGGTAACAGAGGGCCCGATTTGTGACTTCCTAGGTCACCTGACTTGTCTATTCTCGATTTCTTTGCATGGGGTTTTCTGGAAAGTGTATGAAATTTCAAAATGTCCAGGAACTTCAAAATAAAATCACTGCAGGTTGTTTGTTAATTACACCTATAATGCTGTGAAAAGGAAGAAACCTAATCAAAAAGGCCCAAGTAGGTTTAGATCTTCATGGTGGACAATTGAGCATGAAAATTCGTTGTGTATTATTCAATTTGTTAAATAATAATTAAATAAAAGCTGCTATAATTTTGTGATCGACAAGTAAATAAAATAATCATAGCCACTCTGAACAATATACATTGTATGAAAGTGCGGTATTGCATAATGGCATAATGTCAGACCATTCTGCACAAAAATTGACAATATCATCTCAATTAGCTAATAAAGATGTAAACATTACATATTATAGATAACGAAACAAATTTGAAAATATTTTTAAATTTATGTATCTTTTAGAAAATGTTAAATGGGAAAATGTTCTACCAGTTACTGAGGTAGATGGTCAATATTCAATATTTGACAATAATATACACATTGACAATAACTGCTTTAACCAAGCATTTCCTAAAAAAACATTTAAAAAGCATTTAAAAAAACTAAAGCGCGATGATGGGGAAAACAATATGTCTCATAGGTGGATAATAAAAAGTATCCGAAATTCTTTCAGAAAATTAAAAAACTTTACATTATGTCCTTGACAGGAAACAACAGGATTAAACAATATTACAAGAATTATAAGAAGATATATAAAAATGTTATAATTGAAGCTAAAAAAATCATAACAGTGAACTAGATAGATGAATAATGAAGAAGTCTGTTTAGGAATATTTCTAGACCTTAGCAAGGCTTTTGACCTTGCTGATCGTAAGAAATTATTCGAAAGACTACTTTCTTATGATGTGGGAGTTATAACGTTAGATTAGTTTCGAAGTTATTTGAAAGAGAGGTATCATTATGTACTACTTAACGAAAAAAAAATCTAGCGTGCTAACCTTGCAGACAGGTGTACCGCAAGGAACTATGCTTGGACCTTTATTATATAGAATATGTCTCAAACATGTCTTACCAAAATGTAGTGCTATTTGCTGATGGTACATCGATGTTAATTTCATCAAATACATATAATCTCAGGTATGATTAACAAGGCTAACTATGAAATAAAAACCATTAATTCTTACTTTACAGGTAGCAAACTTCATCTCAATAACGCTAAATCTGTGTGTATGCAATTTTCAATATTGCATAGTGAATTGGAACATAGTTGTTTAATTTGATCGAGAAACACCACCATTAAAACAAGTACGACATATAAAATTTTTAGAGGTAACATTTGACCACAATCTACAATGGCATGAGCATGTACAAGAAGTATGCAAAAAGTTTGCTACACAATAGGAAGACTACGGACAATAGTACAACGAGATGTACTTAGAATATACTGCTTTGCCCATGGACACTCAATTATTTCATACGGCTTCATTATATGGGGATCTTTCCCTGGGGGGCTAAGTAATAACTAATTTGAAAGGCCTCAACATTAACTATTCAACGATGCAGAGAATAAAAGAATAAGATTGGGTCAGTAGGTGTAGAAATTTTTTTAAACATACATTGCATTGGAATAGAACTGAGATACCTACTTTGATTTATTTAGAAGTATTTTTGTAATTGTAAAAGATTTTCAAACATCAAAATGTCCCTAGTTTACTTAAACTTGTACACAGTACAACTATACAAGAACTTTTTTACTGTCTAAATGAGTACTCTACGACTGTTAATTTTTTTAACGTTTTTAGTTACACTCTGTAGTCTGTATACTGGAAAAGGAAGTTGGCACAGATTTAATTTATTCTTAACTACTAATTTTAGCACTTACCCAGTTTGCAGAAAAATAAAATCCTTTAATCCCTTCCGGAAGATCTGCATAAACAGTTCTTTGTTTGTTATCATCAGCATGTTCTTGAGTATAAGTCCCACACGGTTGCAGTTCAATATCTTTCAGGACCTAGAATAACAAAATTATAACTTAATGCTAAATAAAGCAAATACCTATAACTACAGAATCGCTGATGTGTATGGAAACGGTTAAAAACATCAAAGTTAAAAAAAATTAAAAAGTTGTATTCAATGTATCCAGAAGATTTTCTAGTATACATGCATAAAATTATGTTTTGCTATTTAAAACCGTTTTCGAGATATTCAACCGTTCCCACACATGTTAGCGCGACCCTGTATTTATAATCTTAAATCCTTTGAATTTATTGATTTTGGACAGCATAATCTGTGCAGGCCTATTAGTTTATTTTATAGAAGTACCTAATTAAAACAGACTTGACCCTTACTAAAACACAGCTGCAGAGCTTCCTGAGAAGAATATTTATTTTATTAATTAACGGCGGAAATTAAAACAACAAGAATTTTAATTAGTAAAGTGAGATTGCAATTTCAAAGTCGAATTGCACGCGTTTCATTTGAAATAAATTTCTGTCTAAAAAGGGAATTTGTTATAGTATAAAAGCAGCAATGCAGAGATTTTTCCGTTTGACACCACCGAAAGCAATAACATACGATTTATTTTAATCGAATGCCAGATAGTAAGCAATAAATGACATTTCGGGACGGATCGCATTTTTTTCTGTCTCGTATCGTTTACGAGTTGAAAAGATAACATTGTAATGAATTTAGGAAATTATACACATGCATTCCCTTATTTACGTTTTATTTTCTGTTTAACTCTTGAATTTCAAATACATATTAATCGAGTAAAAAAAGTTTCACAATATTTATTAAATTACAACCTGTATAAGGGGTTCCAGGCTACCACACCTCCGGCTAGCACAACCTTTCGCCCGTTATAATAATTTTTATTTACTTCACTCTTAATCATCAAGTCTAATCATACTGGGAGAGCTGGTGGGTAATAACTATACTTCTTACACCATGTACCTCGTTTATTAATTCAACATAAAGGAAGAAAATAGATACATAAAATTTATAACAAATAAATAAATCACTTCAGTTTGACATAACACTCTTATATCTATTAAATAATGCAATATAACTCATATCATAAAACCACCTTAGTTATTGCAATTTCTGATCTACCCCGGTATTCCCAAAGTTAAGAGTTTCTAATAACAAAATTTTATATTACATACATAAAGAAATGATATCAACCTTTACCTCTTTAAATGAACAATACAATAGATTGCACTTTAGCGATAAGCGCTAAAGCAAAAATAATGATAACGCCAGAATGCGTGAACTGTAGGAACGTTCCTTCACATCCATAAAATATAAAAGGAAAATCTCCCTACAGAATTTAAATTATATACAAAAAATAATAAATATTTATGGGTTAAATTAATTCCAAAAAAAAAACAATGATATTATTTATTTATCAATTAAATAATAATTGCTCAACAAACGCAATTGTTTTATTATTCTTTTTATCAATAAGATCCTTTAAAACAAATTAAGCTGAAATCCTTCATGAATATGAACTTTTAAATTAATACAATAAGAAAAATGTTTATAACAGATATACCCTTATCCTGGTATTTTCGTTTCTTCCAGGTAAAAAAAATATTATAAGCTGGAACCAATCTCTAACGTACGGTCAAGCGCAGCACAGCAAAATATTCTCCTGGATTAATCGTCAATAAGATATGCGTCTACTGACGGCGATGCATCCAGATGAAATAAACGGAAGCAGGGAAAAACCCTAGCGGAAATAAGGACCCTAAAATATAACAAAAAAAAGTCTCACAAAAGAGCCTACGTCACACGCTAGAACTTACCCAAAATATCAATTGGGGTTAATTCTACCAAATAGATGAGGACAACTCGAATAATCAGAAGTTCTCTGCGATATCACAACGCTGCCTAACGTCAGGTTCTTCTCCCAGACAATATCCAGACAAAATTACTCAACAGAGAAAAAAGAAGACCTATAGGGCACTGCACGCACAAATCCCTTTCGGTAGGTACGAAACCTTAAATAGCGAGCACGCCTAGACGGCTTGGATAATCGTAGTAGAATCCTTGAGTACAACTTCACGCACAAATTCCTAACAGTCAAATTATCAAAAGCAAAGAGTGGGAAAACTCGATGCGTATACTAACTATGGAATTCACAAAGAAAAATATATATACGAGGCGCGATCGAAATAAACCCGTAACACCTGACAATTGTTTCGACAGCTAAGCTGGCATTTTCAAAAGTAATATGAATATAAACAAACACAAACTAAATAAAAAGATAAAAATAATAAGAATTAAATATCTAACACTTCCAGTAACGGAGAATTACTGAGCTCAATCTGTTCATTTATTAAAGGTACAGTGATGATCACCGGTGCCTTGGATAATTTGTAGTATCTAAGGCAACGAAATGTAAACAGGAGTCAGAAAAATAATTATAAATTAAAGACAAACCATTCATTTTTCTAACAATTAAAAGTACAATAATAAAGCTTATAGTTAAACCACAAATGGTCTGTTACTTCACACAAAACAGAGAATATATTACAGTACCCTGAGTTTGTGTTTGTATATCTCGAAAGCTTCTAAAATTTCTAATTTGAGTTTGCGATTACAAAAATGTAGGAATTTAATATTATTTTCAGGAGTAATTGTGTGATTTTGTTCTAAAAGGTGTTTGGCGTAATTAGATTTTTCATCTAATCACGTACGTACATGTTCTTTATATCGTATGTCAAAACTTCGAAGTGTTTGCCCAATATATACCGAACTACAAACAGAACAATTTAAACGGTAAATGGCTGATTTCATGATATCAAGTGTTCTATCTTTACCATTAAATAAAAATGAAAAAGTGTTAGTGTTGGTTTTAAACGATATTTTGCAATTGTTGGTTTTTAATAGCACAAGTGCAACTTGTCCTGACATTTTGCCAAAATATGGTACAGATAATGTAATTTGTGTCTTTTGTTTGATTATTATCAACGGCATAAATTCTTTTAATAGCTAACCTACAATCTTTTTGTTTAACTAAAGTGTCAATCATGCTTGGATTATCATGATTTACATGTGCTAGATGTTTAATGGTTAAATCTCGTTGTTAAAATCTGGCTGTGTAAGTGTAATACTTAAAGCTCTGTGTATCAAGGATCTATTTACAAGCATTTGACATATACAAGACATTTTAGAAGCTTGCGAGATATACAAATACAAACTTGGGTACCTTTAATAAATGGACAGATAGAGCACAATAATTCTCTGTTACTGAAAGTGTTAGATATTATTTTTAATTTTTTTTATCTAGTTATCTATTTTTGTATTTACCTTAGCGACGGGTTTGTTTATATTCATACTATCTTTGATAAAGACAGCTTAGCTGTCGAAACAATTGTCAGGTTGTAATTTAATAAATATTGTGAAGCTTTTTATTAATATTTATTCATTTCATGTTTAGAAACCTCTTATTTTAGTTTCTGATCTTTATTAGTATTCTGAGAATTTTCATGCAAATAGCTGCATTAAAGACTAACTGAATTAAACTTAAATCTAACTAACTTTAAACTTAAATTAACCACAATGTTTGGGTTACTCATTTGACATTTTTACAAATGTAATACACCGTGATTCTGAGAAGAATAAAGAATTTACAATTCAAAAATTTCGCAAAAACTTAAAAGTTCCTAATTAAACAAGTGTATAATTAATAATATTCAAGATAGTATACTACTACAATGCAGAATGTCGTGTTCGTAACCTCAGTTTTCATCTTCAACTTCGTCTAGCACTCTCAACTTTCGTTTGATGCTTTCTTTTAACTTTCTCGACACTCTTGGCGCGTCCTGATGCTCTTGCATCGCGTCGCGACACTTGCCTAACTACTTTTTATGTAGTATAAGCTAAAGTATTTGAGGAGCTTCTATAAGAAATTTGCGCTAATATGTCATAATACTAAATAAGAGAGTGCCTTTCAGTAAAACAAACTTCAATATTAATGTAACCGTTGTAATAACTAATTTCTAACTGTATTGGTAACTTATAAATAAATTTTCAATAAGTATAACAAACGGATATATTTTAACGGATCTGAAACAAGTAAACGGAATGACGACATTGAAAACAAATTCAATTAATAACCGTTTTTCTCCAATCGCATGATTACGACATTATAATATTAAATTATTTTGTATAAAAAGTAGACTATTTAGAAACTATTACTGGTTGCCGTACGAAAAGTTATCATTTTTTTTACTAGTACAAAAAGTAATGTGACGTTTCGCACTGCTCTAAAATGTTTTATTTTATACCAGTAATGCGAACTAAATCTTTTCTTTAATAATATTAAAATATTAAATATTTTCTCTACGACATAAAACATTAAAAAAAATTTGACATTTCTATTAAAATCTTATTTATGCTCACAACAACCAACGCCACAAAAACAAAAACCAATTTTAACCTCTTTTTATTTAACCCGCTAACGTAGATCTCTGTCAGACGTCTGTCAAAAGTTCTTGTAATTCTCAATGAAATGGAAGTAAAGATTACGAGTATTTCTTAAATATATTAATACTAAAATTGCTCCTTTTTACCTGGAAACAAGAATTCCATAACAAATTGCAGTAAATAAAAAGTAGTTTAACGTTATGTTGTTAGTTCTAAACAGTCCTCTCACTAGTTAAAAGCGGCTGTAAAAAATCTATATATTTAAAACACAAGGCTTATTTTTGTTCCAGTTCGTTTCAGAGTTTCACTGGGCCGATCTAAGCGATTCTTTTTTTATATTAAAGCTTTCGCTGTGTAGATTAGTCAATACTACTTAATTTTTATATTTTTTTAATGTTTATATTTTTAATTTGAAAAACTCTAAAATGTTTACTTTGAGGCGGACGAATCGGACATTCACTTCAGGCGCCCTCTCACTTTCTACCGTGGTGAGTTTCGTAATTACTCCCGCTTATAAATATAAAAGGGTGATGCAACCGTCCACTTCCATCATTAATACGCGATTAATGTTTAAAAAATTGTCATTTCGACTCAATTAGACAAAACCCGCATAGTTGAAAATTATGGATAACAGACGAATTATACAAATAATAGCTGATGGTAATTGCTTATTCAGAGCAGTTTCATATTGTTTGTATAAAACGCAGAGAATTTGACAACACTATATATATATGTAATGTTTTTGAAATATGTACTAATAGACGTTTTCAATAATGTTTTAAACATAATCGATTTTTGATTTTCTTCTTATCAATTCGTAAGGTAGAATTTCCGTATGCATGTATGTAGAATAAACCGGAGGAGGGGTAAACCACAGAGGAATACATGTCGGAAGAGAAGAAGGTAAGCTGGGTGAGAGTGCTAGGCTTAGAATTTTCAACTGGTTATGTTTGGTTGCGTTTATTTAAATAATCACTCACGAAAATCCGTAGGATTGTAATCACACATCGAATGTTGTATATAGGGAAATCCTTCAACGTCCTTTGACCGTCATGTCTTGACGAGGTTTCCCTAGTAGTATATTTAAGACGATAGTCCACTTCTATTTATTTGTGTCAATTACATTTTCAACCCTCTGTGTAATAACAAAATATTCCGTTTTACTTACAATTTAAGATGATGCGTAAAAGATAAAATGTTTTCTCGTCAAATACAAGAAACAGATGTATTCAAATAAATTTTTCGAAATCTAGACAGTCTGGCCTAATATACAAATAATATATTTCTCACGGTTGAAACCATTTGCAGTAGTAAAGAACGAACGTTAGTAAATGTAAGCTATGTAATTTACTACTTTACTGCTTTATGCTAGCTAAAAATTCATTTTACGAAATTGAATTTCTTTGTATTTTGCAGTTGGAAACAAATTTTAATTTAAGATTTAATGGTTAGTATATTATAGTATTTTTGTTATATACAGTCTGTTTGATTTAAAGCGCCCAGCTTTGTAGCAAATTTATTTTCAGCCAGAAATGGTATAAACTATATATATATTATTAAATGGCATAAAATTCTCTGTTTTGGCTCAGAAAATTTTGTATTTGCTAAATTGACGTGAGCGTGATGACGGCATCAAACTTTTTTAAATTACATGAGAGGTATTTTTTTACGGAAAGCGATCGAGTATTATGTTCTCTTTTCAACCATAATAAATAGTAATACTCTTACAGCAGAAAATTTTCAAGAAAAACGTGAAAAACGATTTACGACTAGTAGGCTTTGATTTCTGATTCTCCAATTAATAAAACAGAATTATCTAGCAAGCTTAGGTAAATAACGAAACTTTAGTAGTTCCAGTGGCGTATTTATAATTTTTTTATGGAGGGGGGAGAGTACTCTATAAAAATTCCGAATCAAAATACTTAGATTTTCATATAAAATCTTTCCCCACGCGTAATTAGGGTTTGGTATTCTTGGCTATCCTTGGTATCCTTATTCATGTGTATTAAATAATTCACTTTAAAAATAAATAGCAGCACTTACACAGTAACTCTCGTGGTCAAAGCAAAGATTAAATCTTATTTTATCATATCGAAAACAAGGAACAAGAATACGACCATAAGAAATTTGCATTTCAGTTGCCTTGCAGAGGACGGTCGTTTAAAGTCTTTCGGGCGGTCCCTAATGTTTTTGGCAACGATGGTTTGGTATCCCTTATGATACAAAAAGAAGATTATTAGAAAAAATCTAGTAGTAAAAAGTATGTCACGTGCTCCTTTCACTAATGCAATGCGTCAATACATATCAATAATTTCCTATTGCCGATCTCTATCTATTAGCAGAATTCTAATAGTATATTAAAGTATTAGTTTTATAAGACACGTTTTTAGCGCACGCATCCGAGTTTAGAAAATGACCCGGGTAGCGGAGAGTTTCCTAAGAGGACAAGTACGCTAAAACGTCTTATGAAACGAATACTTTATACTATTTTTTCTATTTGCGTTAATTTGTTATTAAATAATTAAAAAATTACTTAGTTTTAAACAAAATTTGTTAGGGATATTTTGGTAAGTAGCATATCAGTTGGCAACACTAGAAATTGTTTTTTACATAACCTCGCTTAATCCGCGCGACGTAGAAATTCTCATTCTTATCTCATATACACAAAGTCCGCGGGCCGCTACTAAGCAGCTGAACCTCGTTCAGCCAATTTTGCCAGGTGTATTATACGTACTGTTGAAAATTATTATAAATTCAAAGTAGAATGTATGCCAATATATTTGTGACATAAATAATTGCTACTTAATGAATTAAAAACTTGGATGAAATAAGAATACCTAATTATATTTCATTTCATAGAATAAATACTCTATTTGTCAAAGAAATTAATAAGGTATAAATTCAATAGTATTTTCAGCAAAGAATGATTTTTGTTAACAAAAATAATTATTCATTGGATCTTTTGGATATTATAACTTATAAGGTAAAGATATATAATTTTAAACTTAATTTTATTACGTTAAGTTCGTTAATAATAAAGTAAAAACCATTACGTCCGTAACAGGGTTATTTATTATTCGGCGCATTTATGTGACCTGCAAGACTAGTTTTGCAAGCGTTACATTCCAGTTATGAGTTCACTGCGTAAATATGATAAGTTTGACATTCTAAGAACAGCTGTCTAACAGTGATATCAACTATAAAAAAATAAAATGTTACTGTTTACAGTATTCTAAAAAATTTCATTAGGACACGCAAATATAAAAAATAAGTTTCTCAGTTTATTCTGTTTATTTTATTATTGTTTTGTTCTATATTTTCCCTAATTGAAGATTAAAGACCATCAGAATAACTCAGTAGCATATTGGGGGGAGGAGGGCTAACAGGATAAAACCAGCTCCGATTTTTCTTTAATAGTCCAGGTCATTTATGTCAAAATCTAAGTATTTTGATTCGGAATTTTTATAGAGTACTCCCCCCCCCATGAAAAATTTATAAATACGTCACTGGAACAACTAAAGTTTCGTTATTTACTTAAGTTTGCTAGATAAATCTGTTTTATTAATTGGAGAACCAGAAATAAAAGCCTACTAGTAGTAAATCATTTTTCAAAATTTTTGAAAATTATCTCATGTAAGAGTATGAATATTTATTATGGTTGAAAAGAGAACGCAATACTCTATCGATTTCAGTAAAAAAATATTGATCATGTAATTTAAAAAACAGTTCGATGACGTCATACGCTCACGCCGATTTAGTAAATACAAGATTTTCTGAACCAGAACATAGAGAATTGTATGCCATTTAATAATATATATGGTTTATACCATTTCGGACTGAAAATAAAGTTGCTACAAAGCGGGGTGATTTAAATCAAACAGACTGTATATAGGGTGTTTGACATTTTGATTCAGCGTATTTACTTATGGTATAATTTTATTATCAATTTCCGAAATGCTTGGCAATTATCGGTTTACTATAGTTAACCATGATCGCTTTTTTTTGTGTCGGCCACTTTGCTATTTTTTATTCTACTATTAGTACTATTACTACTATTAACTAAAATTGTTGTTTTTCGCGTTCAATGGGATCTGGCGCCTTTTTATCAATTTTTTATCAGTGCTCAATTTGTTTATCTTTTTAAAATTTCTCGTACTGGAATCCACGCCCAGTTAGAGCGAAACCGTTGCACGTGTACTACAATCTTCAAGTACTCACACACAGAATCCAGAAAGTGGTAACAAAGTTTGTGGTTGACAGCTGTCGTTGTTGTTGATCTGCAAGCTTGTTAGCCAATCTAAAATACAAGTATCTTATGTCGTTTTGTTTGTAATTTTATAGGCTACATTCCTGTGTAAATAGAATTAAGAAATTCGATAAGTGTTATTTATTATTATTGTTAAAATAATGTGACATAATGAAACCACGTCGTACTAATTCAAATTATTATAAATAAAAGTAGGGTTGTGTGCCCATTATGTGATTGTAAACAAATACATTTTATGTCAAAGGTTATACTTGGGTTATATACCATTATGAATAGTATTCTAACAAAAACAATTATTACTATTTCTCTATGGAATTTATTTGAGTTCTCATTATTTTAAATTCAAGAAGGATCTTGAAATTGGTATAATCAATTTACTCATCTGAGCAATAATTATGTGTTTCCCGTACCTATTTTATTTTTAGCGGGTAAATAAAAAGACGGTGTTTATTTTCGTGAACGATTTTTAAAAGTGCACTGTATATTTATTTCTGATCGGTAAATAAAAACAACGTAAAGAGCACATCATCATTATTATTTTCATTAAGAACATTAACTTTAGCTTCCTTAAAAATCTTCTTTCTGTAAGTTTACTTGGACTTTATGTGAATCAAGTATTTGTTTAAAAATTATTTTAAAATTATTATTTAACATTAATTCTTTTGATAAATCCAATTGAACAATCATTAATAAATCTTTCTTGGGCTTCATTTACTTACTATTTTAGTACTATCATTCATTTATGTTCATTTTCCTATTTAATAAATAAAACTAGGGGCCGGCGGTGGACGGGTGGTGTCAGTGCATCACTCGTGTTCCAAGAGTCGTGTGTTCGAGTCCCACTTGGGGCGACGGGATTTTTCTAATTGGAAAACTCCGCCACATCAACTATGGGTGTGTGTATTCGTGTTGCATGTTAGATGGGGGAGATATGACCTCAGCTGTTGGCTCCCCCGTAGTGTAGGCGTGAAATAAAAAATAAATAAATAAATAAAACTATTATTGTTCATTTATCTGTTTGTTCATTTATTTCATAGCGCGTCAAATATTTGATTTAGCTATTTGTATGATAAAAAAATCATATGTTTAAACAGTTCTCATACAGCTGCTTTAATCCAGGTGATTTATATGATAACTAAACGTATAAAAAATAGGTAAGTTTATTCCATAGCGTTCTACAAATAAAAATGTTTCATGACCAAATAAAATATACAAGACTGAGTTAGTTTATTGGGTAAAGAGATATTGGAGTATTTTATTTTATTTTAGCTAGTTAATTTAATAATTTTTTAATTTAATTTAATTAAATTTAATAATTTAGAATTCAATTATTTCATAAGATTATTTAGGTATAATAACATCTCAATATATACATAATAATTATGAAGTATTTAAAAAGTATATTAGGGTACGTAGTACAGCTATACCATGTAAAGTAGATTAGTCATTTAAATTTGATGAGGGCACATCAACATCTCGTAAATGATAATAGCATCAAGGGCCACCGCTCCAGATTATAGTGTATTATGCCATTAGGCATAATCTAATAAACCTTATATCCAAAATGTTAAGCAAATGTTTTCATAATATTAAATTTTAATTTAATGTATCCCCCAATGTTGAAATGTCTTTGATATATTATTGAAAAACCAGCAAAACGTTTAATGGATTTTATGTACAATTACAACTAAAAGCATTGAAAAACATCCATGAATAAACATTAGATTGTATATCCTCGTTTTGTTGCAAATATATGTTTTTCTTTTTCTAGAGGGTATTATTGAAACATACGTATTCCAGTTTATGTTTGTCAGAATTAATCATTTTTTAGATAAATTTGTCCTATGAGTAGAGAGTATAAAAGATGTAGCAACTATTAATAATTCTTGTAGTAGCACTCGCCTTCTGACACCTAAAACTCAGTTATCCCTGCTCGTTTTTTATAAAGAAAATAAAATCAATTTGGAGCGACGTATTTTAGATCTCTTTGTATTTATTTATGTGTACCTTGAAAGGACAATTTGTTTTGAAATTCTAAAAGCGGTGGTAAATTGAAACGAAAAGTAGATACAAAAGTCAACGTTTTCTTTTTGCCTTTGCCACTAAATATATATTGTACGCTTTCAAGTAACGAAATGTAGAAGGAATCATACGATTTTATTGGTTTAATTTTGAAATAATAATAGTCTAAAACAGTTTCATTAATTAAAAAATATAAACCGAAAATATTTTAGGTGTTTTTGGCTAACGGCAATATTCACAATCGCCGATTAACGTTAACTGGGTCTTAATCACCATAGATACGTTTGTTGAAACAATTGTATCCATGGTATTTAACATCCAGTTAAAGATAATTCGTGGTTGTAAATACCGCCGTAAACCAATTACTTCAACCAGTGCAGTGTTAGAAATTACATTAAAGTGTACGCTGGTACACTTTAAACTATAAACAATTATCACAACATATTACTAAAACAACATGTTTTAAATGTTTATAAAATTTGCTTCTTTAGTTTAGCTAACAACTAGTCTTAATCAGATTTCTATAAAGCATGCAACCACCTGTCTAAGCGCCACTGCGTTTGCTAACTATTTCAATGTTTAGTAATTAGTTTAATAACTTGACAGGGTTTGGCACACGGGTCTCCTCTACAAACTTAAGCAACAATTTCCTGCTCAACTCTACCTAATCCTTAAATCCGATCTAAATGAGCGCTATTTTCAAGTAAAAATGGAAAGTGAATTATCCAACTACAAACAAATAAAATTGGGAGTGCTGCAAGGTAGTGCTCTCGGGCCATTACGGTACCTCATATTCAAAAATGATGTGCCACAACAAAATGATACGATAATAGCTACTACATTCGCTGATGATACAGCAATCATGACATCTGACCGAGATCCAACTGAGGCTGCAGAAAAACTTCAAAATCATCTGAATATCCTACTAAGATGGCTCAAGAAATGGAAAATTAGAGTCAATGCTAGTAAGTCTACTGAAATATAATTCACTAACCGAAGAGTCAACTGTCCCCAACTCAGCATTAACAACTCACCTATCCCGATTAAAACGGAAGTTAAGTACCTTGGCATCCATCTACATAAAATATTAAGGCTCATATAAAATCCAAAAGAAAACATCTAGATTTAAAAGTCAAAAATAAGTTGTTAATTTATAAAACAATTTTAAAGCCGATCTGGACATACGGTATAGAACTATGGGAATGCAGTAAACCATCAAACACAAAAATCTTGCAAACATTTCAATCAAAGACCCTCCGGATGATTGCAAACGCTCCGTGGTATGTATAAATACAGTCATAACCTGCACAATGACTTTGACATCCCATTTATTGCTGAAGCAATCAGACCTCATTTAACCAAACACAAAAACCGATGCTCAAATCACAACAACCAGCTTATACGCGAACTATTCAACGAGCAACCCTTAGAAAGAAGATTAAAACGATTATGGCCAGATGATCTCCCCATATGATCGTCAGAGATCCATCACTGTATGGCACCTGAATCAAGTCACATTCGATATAGACCATTTACTTATTACTATGTATAGAGTAGATTGTAAATTAGCAATAAATATAATAAAAAAAACTAGTTGACTAAATAAAAATCCTCATCATGTTAAACTATTAATTAGTCCAGTCCAGTTACGGTTTTACCCTGAACAAATTCGTTACTCACGCATTTTTATTGGATGTATAGAGCGTAATTTGTTGTATAAAATTTCAAAAGTCTCAGAAAATCACTCTACGGCTTTTTCCGGAAAAGCTGAAAGACGGCTGAAGACTGGTCATTTTTTAAAGACGCATAACTTGCCAACCGCTTGTCGTAGGAAGCTCATTATTTTTGAGTATTGTCACAAACTTTATCGTTTTTAACTTTATTCATAATCATTTTTTCGGATATTTCGTATAATTTTTTACTTATTTTCGAAAATATGAAGACTATTCAAATTTTTTAATAAACATTACTTTCAAGAAGTCATATTTAAGAAAATAATGATTAAATCAAATTTTTGTTCAAATAAAAGCTGTGCCTTGTCTTATTAGCTTTCATAAAATATGATGGTTGTTAGGGTTAAGTCAACCTGCTGATGAGTAATTAGAGATAAATCCAAGATGGCGGACGCTCTCAGCCTCCCTAGGCTTAGCTCGGCAGTAGTCATGGACTCGAGCCCGAACCAAGCTGACTCGATTCCGAGCCGAGTTTCAAGTAGATTTGAGCTTCACGTACATTTGTCGAGCCCGAGTTTAGTCGAGCTTTTGAAGTCGAGTTTTTCGAGCTTTTTGTGAAGGATGGAAAAATGGTACACTTTACACAGTTTTTTAACCACAAAGATAGATGAAAAGTGGGCTAACTTTACTAAGATATATATATGTATACTAATATCAAGAACTTTGCCCGTATCTCATATAAAGCCATCTATAGCCAACATATAGCCATCTGTTCCGAATTCAATGACTTAGCAATGATTTAAATTAAACTCTGACACATTAATAGTAGACACGGCTCTAAGGTACAGCGACAAGAACCGTTCCGTAGTCGTAGGGACGACACCGATCTTTTAATAATGTTGGTAGCCCGGGCTGATGATAAGAGTATTTCATTTTCAACTCCAAAAAGCTCACAAAAAGAGGCTAAAATAAGGGAACAATCAGAAGGCAGGGACATTTTAAAAAATATCTTCTTTCCCTACATGCCATCATAGGATGCGACACCACTTGTTTCATCAGCTTTGTTTAGGCAGGGAAAGAAATATAGCCTACAGAATCACAAAGGCTACTTTTATACAGATAAATACCAAACCTACCAAAAATATAGCTGTGCTGGAAGTATCAGCTTGACCGAAATAACACTATTTTAGTTTTTGCCGGCTAACCCCAATAAGTCGGAGAGGGGCGGGGTAATACAAGATATACAAGATAAGAGAAACAAGCGCCACTTCGTTTTAAAACAATTCTAATTACTAAAGCTTCAAACTTATTATATAAACGAAGAAATAGATCTTTTACTAACATATAGACAACTTCCACAATTTTGGTCGTACGGTACATATACACTTATAGGTTACAAGCTGGAAAGCAAACATTAAAACCGCAAAATAAATAAATAGAAATAAATAAAACACAAATATGTAGTGAAACGTATACTTTCTAATTAGGGCTTTATTGTAAACGGTGAAGGTTCTTAATTATACTGATTAAGGATTTTAATAAGTCTGGTAAAATCGACAGAATGGTGATTTGTATCACAGCTGGTTATAAATCTTAAAAACTACCCTTTGATAATTTAACTACTCGAGATCTCGTTTGAATTAGTACTTAAACACGTTAGTGTTTAATTACATTTAATAGTTAATAATAGTTAACATGCATGAGTAAATAAATTGTATAAACGTTTCAAAAATATATATATATATATATATATATATATATATATATATATATATATATATATACATACAGTTTCAAACAAACATCCCACCATTCGATGACCCACGGATGATACGGTTTAAAAGCCTTGCTTAGGGTTTTTTTTGTTTCATTTCTTTCGGTATAATCTTGTGTTACATACAACAACCCTGTATGTATGTATGCAGGTACTAACTCAAAAGGGAAGGCCTTCAAGTTAAACCAAACCCAATGTCAAAAGGGAAGAAGAGAAAAAAAGACGAGCAACAACGAAAACCAAAAGAAAAGACCTAAAAATAAAATACTCTGTATGTGGTATTAATTTTAAATATTTGAAAAGAACTTTACCTTTCGATCAACTGAAAGGTCTTTTATTAAATCATTTCTTCTAGGTAAATGATATAGACTTGTTACCTAAAATAGAATACGATTTTAATGAGATTTTAACAATGGTGGAAAATAAAAAAAAAGTTTTACCTAAGTGGTTAACACCAGAGTCTATTCCGTCTGGTCGACGATCGATCAAATATGATCGATCGATTTGATGGACGCGAGATTTTTTCCGCTAAAGCGAATTATACCGAACCAACTTCCTATTACATCTCACATTCACCTATCCTCTAATGAAAGCCCACCATTTTGTTACGACTAACGCATCATTGTGAATGCGCTTGACCGCGCTAGCGCGAATTTACAATAAAGAGAGGGAGGGGGAAACCAGCGACAACCAAAACTAACAGAGAAGCTTGGTTTTAAACAGTGACGGTAAAACAATCAATGGCTTGTGAATTTCAACGTTATAGAAAAAAGGCTTCAATTTAATCAAGAATTGTCAAGAAGTACGAGAAATGCTTGACCCACTTCTAATCACATCGTCCGATGAAGATATCTTAGCCAAAGCTGAGGAAAACTCCCTTATTGCATTATACGCACAAAAGGAAAGACTGGACGACTTGCGATTTTGTACATATCACAAGGCAATTAACAAATTGACATTGGTTAAAAATTTCGACATGGCTTCAACACCCACAAGTGATGCAGTAGACAATATTCACTCGGAGCATACCATCAGGTAACACAGTGATTGGGTTTGGGTACAATTACTGCTCCTGAACAGTGGTGTTAGGAGTTGAAACATGAATTATTGGTACCAATGAAAACAAAGAAGTACATATCACCCGAGTTTATTTTGAATATGGTCAGTTGCGGCTGCAAATCCGGATGCAAAGAAAGTTCCAGTTGAGTTCTAGCTTAAAATGTTCACCAATATGTGCTCACTGTTTGGCCGTTAACTGCGAAAACACTAAGAACATTGACGAAGAAAATATAGTTGATGAAGAAAGTTTTGGTATTGTGAGCATTATATTTTTATAACAGTTTGATTTTTCAACTTCTTGTTTTGTTCCTAATTTTGTCGTTGATTCTGTAGGATGAAGATTGAATTTGGCTTAAAACCAGTCCGGAAAAGATTTCTTTTGATGTCACTAAAGCTCGTATTTAAAAATGCATATCTCGGCCAATTTAAGCAATATCAAAATTGTGAAAATGTCCTAGGCGTAACTTTTACGTATATTAAAATAAAAAAAATTGTTCCGGTTCCCCATTGTGACTAACTCACCAGCCTCCATGAGCGTGTCGCATGAAGGCTGATGAGCTACGCGGGAGCGCCTGCCGTCTTGGGTTTATCTCTAATTACTCATCACCTCGTTGACTTAACCCCAACAACCATCATATTTTATGAAAGCTAATAAGACAAGGCACAACTTTTATTTCAACAAAAACTTGATGTAATCATTATTTTCTTAAATATGACTTCTAAAAGGTAATTTCTTAGTAAAAAAATTGAATTCTGTTCATATTTTTAAAAATAATTAAAAAACTATTCGAAATATCCGAAAAATGATTATGAACACAGTTAAAGTCGATAAAATTTGTGACAAAACTAAAAAATAATGAACTTTCTATAACAAGTGGTTGGCAAGTTACGCGTCTTTAGAAAATGACCAGTTTTCAGTAGTTTTTCCGCTTTTCCAGGAAAAGCCGTGGAGTGATTTTCAGGGACTTTTGGGATTGTATACAAAAAATGGCGCTCTATACAGCCCAATAAAAATGCGTGAGTAACGAATTTGTTCAGGGTAGCCTATGTAATTTGTCATAACTTTAATGGACTAAATTAAGCTCTCCGAAACACAGACAGTGTTAGCTATACGAACAATACAACTCATAGAAATAAACAGATCTTATGAATAATGTGAACTGCAAAGTGTACATTATTGATTCTACATATATAAAAATTACAAGAAAAGAAACTGGCGAATGCTCACTTTTGCCTAAAGAATCTTTCGGAAGTTTTCTGACTTTTTTTTATTTTACTTTAAGGTTTTTAATTTTTGATTTTTTATGTTATAAGTTAAATATTCTTTAACAGTCATTTCTAGAGCGTAGAAATAATCGGACATTAATACAAATATCAATACATATTGATAACAATAATATAGTATGAGTATGCATACAAATACATAAAATTATATCTATTCTAAGACAAAATCTTTTGTAAGATAAAAAGGCAAAGTAAAGCAAATATTTAAAATTGGTCGGAACGCATGAAGTAGTAGGTACGTGAGACACAGACTGTTAGCTCAGAAATAGTAGAAAAAGGGCAAAGTTAGTAAATGGAAGTTGTGTCACAGACGGTTTCTAGCAGTTGAAGCGTGACGTCACTGGGGACATATATAACCACTTATATGTACTTATAATAATTTGGTGATATTTTCAATAAAACATCTAACATCATAAGTAAAACACGTTGTAATATTATTTCATATTTAGTTCTTACTAATCAAAAATGAATTCTAACTTAGGTATAATTTAATAGTTTAGAAAACGAGATTTTCAATACAAAATAAGTTTATTATAAGTAACAAAATCTACCAAACTTTAAGTAAATAAAGAGCGATAAATAATGTTATTTGATAACCGGAAAAAAATTCTTAGAAAAGAAACCTAACAATATAAATAAACTGGATTCAATTCATTTTTGCTTAGTATTTTTTGTAATTTAAATATTGTTCTTGGTTGTTCTGCTATGCTTAAATATTGTTCTGCTATGGTTTTTTTTAGTGGAGAAATAACTCTAACCTTGGAAGAGCTCTTGACATACCGTTTCATCGACTCTTGGTAGATTGAAGATTACAATCAAAACCCTAGGTCTCATATCCAGTGACGAGTTGATTGATAAATTAAATCTGGCTTATCTTCATAAAGCATACTTATAATACTTAAATACTTTTGTAATATATTGAACTTTAGCCAACCTTAACCTTGCTTTGTAGTTAGCCATTTTTGATCAGTGGCGCTTTCAGCATCCTTATAATTGGTTTTGGTTAGTTAAGTTGTTTGTAGGAGAAGAATTAATTGTGTAAGAGATGATTTTCTATTGAAATCTATTATTGGTTTTGTCTACTAGTACTATTACAGGTATTATGCCTAAATTAGATCCTTATTGACAGAAAGTGATCAATATGCATTTTTTTGTCAATCTTTTCTCTTTCTCTGCTGTAAAATGATTTAATTATAGATTTTGTTCTAAAATTTGTATGTTTGGTTATTAATGGAGATTTTAGAGATATATTTGGGTATTTCTACTATTGCAAATAATTTTAGGAAGCAGATATTTTTAGATACTTGGATAGTATTAAATTATAATAGGTATTTAATACAACGAGACGAGAATCAGGCGAGAATCGGAAATTCTCGGAGATCTTGACAAGGTATTTCTCGTCTCCTTGCCGACCATCTCAACTCTTATTTCGAATTTTTAAGATACTTTTTAATTTTCACGCGGGTGCAAAGTGTAACGAGCTCAGTTTTGAGGATTTCGCTTCGTTTTAAATTCAAAAAAGGTTAAATCAATAGTTCCGTCTTCTTATACGTTAAAATGAAATTATCGTTTGTGTGAATGTATTGTTTTATCATGGGACCATATTCCTTTTCTACTCACGTTTTTATAACATTTCTGTTTATAGTATTCTAACAAGATGAACGAAGTAAAAGTTAATTCTTTTAAAGCACTGTATAAATTCGTTATAACAAAAATGTATAGCACATCATGACCCTTTCAAGACTAATGAATCGTTATTAAGAGGCATATTTCTTCAATCTTAAAATGTTCACAAAAGAACAAAACGCTTTTAGAACTATAATTCATGTTTTACAAGACATCATTATAGCCAAGCGGAGTTGCACTTCGATAAGCTTGTTTCGGGTCTAGGAATTTTACTGTGTCTACATTAGGGTGGTTCTTATTTGGATCAAATTGGGATTTCGGCTTTGCCGAGTGCTTATTTCATTATTCAAAAAACTGAAAATTTTAAGACCGATACGAACTTCCCATCTCTATTCGAATCATTAGCTGCAACGAGGAGAAGTTTCCCATTTAAAATACATGTTTTTTTCAATTTTTATGCATATAGTATTTGACCACTGGTACAAATTTTTGAAAAAAAAGAAAATTGATTTTATAGAATTAACGGGCATCGATGAAAAAAAATTATATGGGACATTCTACATCACTTCAATACTCATTGAACGGTGCATTATTTTACATTTATTTGTATAAATCCTTGGAAAGAAGCGAATGGCCCATATATATTTTTTTACCTAAGGTTGAAGCACTGCCTAGCATTGAACACTGTTAATTCCAAAAACATTTGGAATTAATTGGACTTTTTTTGTTATCGAATGGGGACCCGGTAAAATCGAGATTCCAGCATGACCTAAATAAGAACCAGCCTAGTCTGCATCTTTTAATAAATATACAAAAAAAAACCTTCATCTCAATTTGTTATTGGTAGCAAGGATGGGATTGGGTAGATAATCTGAATATGGTCGCCGCTCTTAAATCTTAGAAGGATATTATTTTTCGTTTTGTGGGAACATATTACAAGAGTGTGCGCGAACACGGGTCTAGACGGTTTTGCCACCCAGCTTATTCCCAAGCAGCATTTTTAGTCACCGCTACGTACCAGCAACCACCGGTGGAACTATAAAGTTTTTGCCGTTAGTCACAAGAACGTAATTGCTACGGTATTGTTACGTGCCTGGAACCAAAATGGGGAACAATTCTCGGGTAGCAGATACGTTGCAGTAACCTTTCCGGAACTCTTCCAGCTACCTTTAGGCTACGTAGCGGGAACGTGGCGGCGTAGTAATTACTACTTTCGTAGAACTTTTTTCTCTTTGACACATCGTGTCGCGTGTTGCTCTCTCTTATTCTTGCAACTTAACAAATATTCTTTCACTTTCTCTACTAATGCCGCGGTCGTGTCACAAAATGAATTACTATTTTATTTGTAATACGTACATAATACATAAAGAGATGGAATGTTTCGTTATTTTGTCAATCTAGCATACCAAAATTATAAACCATCGCAACTTTTCTGTTAAATGCGATGATGATAGATCGAAAAATAACAACGCGCCTTCTTTAAATATAGTTTTTAATAAAAAATGTCTTGAATAAAATATGACAAACATACTTATAAATTGATAAACATGATAGAAACCATTTTTATTTTATTCCCAAGGCACAATTTGACATCGATTTGTTATCTTTATTGAGAGTTATAGTAAAAGACTTTTTAACAATTGCAACATATTGCAAATTGATTAATAGCCTTCAACATTTTACAAGTAAATATGGAGTTGTTTTGAAAATATCACATTAAAGTAGTATTAACTGTAAAATGTGTGTCTAAAGTTTGTGTCGCTTTATAAACAGTAACTGGAACTAAACAAATTCTACTTCTAGGTTGTTGTTACCGCGAAGTATAAAATACGGTTTCCGTAGCCACTTTCTAGCTCTTAATGTCACTGCAAAATTCCCATTGGAACTTAACCTCAAATTTAAACGTCAATCTTAAACAAACAACCAATATTTTTATACTGATTGCTACTTAATAACAATTATTATTTCATTATGGCTCATTTTAAAGTTGTAGCGGCGAAAGAAAAAAGGGGAATATTTTTCACCCTTGTTTACTACATGATGGTTTATCAGTGATCTCATCCCTATTTTTTTCTATTTTGTATTGTAAACAGTTGATTTTGTTTCCACTGATTTCACCTAACTGCTGTTCTAATTTTCTATAAAAGGTGGACGTATATCTAAAATTCTTTTTTTTTCTTATTGCATTTGCCTTTGACATTTTTATTACAAACTTGCAAAACTACTACCACTGCGAAAACACAATTAACCTCCAAATTCCAAACTAAAATTACTTTCAAGTGATTCTCCTGGGTAGCATAAACGTAAGTTTTACTTTCAATGCTACTGTATAGTTCAGTTACTTTAAAGGTTAAGCAATGGTTTCAGACCAGTGGCAGGAACTTTCGGTGCTTCTTTAAAGTTTTAAAAACTTAAAAGTAGCTTCGGGCAAGTTACTGCTACAATCATAATATCACTTGAAGTTGCAACAACATTAAGGTAATTGTACTAAGTAGCAATACCGTTCCACATACTTTAAAAAGCTACTTAGAAGTAATGTAACTACATAGTTCTAATAAATAGTAGAAGTAACTACATAATTACTAAAATATTCCAAATTGAAGTAATTAAACCTATAAAGTCATAAATTTAGTTATAGTTACGTAACAGCTACTCAATCAAAGTTCCGATCTCAGTTGCCGCTACTTAGATGCTGCTTGGGTTGTTATGAGTTTGTTTTACATTTATCTAGTAGAATGCAACCTGGTAATACCGGTTACCTTAAAATCTCCGATTTAGCTATAAACGCGGCGGTTGGTTACAGTATCGTTTTGTTGGGTTTATTGTTTAAACACTTATGTGGAATTAAAAGTTATGGTAATCTGCCAACGTTTCTTTATTTGATAATTTGGGTTAATTTAGCGCCAAGGGAATAAATGGTATAACCTATGCAGTTTTGAGTGTCTCTTGTGGGAGCTTTCGCTAATAATGAATAATATTAGATTGTGGAAGTCTTGTCTTTTAGTAATGACGAGTTGCTTATATAATTTTCTTAGATAAATTACTAATATATCTAGATTAACATCAGTTCTGATCATTATTTTTGTAGGAACTACAGACTTACAAACAAATAAATATTAATGAAATTAACAAGTCTAAAAGTGGAAATAGTTGCAACGTTCGAATATTCAGTTTCTATAAGGGGTTCAGAGCTCGACGACAGCTGCCCAGGTTCTGCATCTTTAATATGTGACAGCGTTTGTTGTTTGAGTTATTGCGATTATCAGTCTCTACAAGTGTAAGTGCCAATGTGGATTAAGGTTAAAACGAACGTACAAAATGCCACCGTCATAAGATCAGTATAACTTAAACAACATATGAAATGTATTAAATCTACCTTGAATCAAACAATTCAAGCAGCAACAATTCAAAGCAACTGTTTTGGGATTCGAACATGCTCACTAAAGTGTATTTACTGTTGAACCAAGCCACATATAAATTTGTATATCGACGCTTACAACTGACATGCTTCTTCTCACAAATTGCATATTTTATGTCATTTAAAGCAAAATCAATGTTTGGTTTGAAACTTCAATTTATGTAAAACAAAGTAAATGTAGACTAAAGTAAAATTTATTGACAAGTCATTAGACGTATCGATATGTTTTGACCTGCAATATAAAAAGGTTTTGCTATGGACGACAAATAAATTTTCTGATTTTGTACAATTATTATTAAAGTGTACCTGACTTATCTATTATTGTGGTTATTTCTGTCACGTATGTATTACTATTTATATTATTTTTATATTCAGAGCCTTTCTACTTTCCAAGTCATATATGGAGTTTAGATTAGCTAATTATATAGATTTACCTGATCTACTGGTCGAGGTCTCCATGGGAAAGACGAGCCAAGAGGATCTTCTAAGAGTCGGTCTTGTGCAGAAAAACTAACAGTTCCACCATCTCTGTCTAAAAGTACCAAAGTAGTAACTCCAGATTTTATGCGGTATCTTCTTGAAAGTCTCGTCTGTAAAAGACAAGATTTATTATGTAATATTATATAAAACTCTTTATGAGAAGCTGCAAGAAGTACAAAGAAATTATAAAAATGAAATGAAAAATGAAATGAAATATAAATTTTTCAATTAAACAAAGAGGCAGAGTATTTCCTATTTGCTTTTAAAGTCTGACATGAATAAGGTTCTGTAATTATGAGCTTTTGAATAGTACTTTTAAATCTGCTGTATTTGGAGAAAAAAAATTCGTTTTATTCATTAACATTGCGCAGGAAAAGAAAAATTATAAAACTAGTGTATAGAACTGAATAAGAATTTTCATAAAGGTTTTTATTTGCTTAATATAATTTTTACTCATTCTTTACGACCATTAACTTTTCCCGATACGTCCAAGTTTTCCGTTCAACTCGACAATAAATTCTGCGGCTTCGTAATTTTCTTTTTCAGCATTTTCGCTTTTCCTTGGTTATTCGTATTTTGATGTAGCTGACCAAACATTTTTTTTCAAAAGATCAAATAACGCCGAAGTTGTTTGATGAAGCGGTCTACTGTGCCTCTCTCGCATTTTATTTTAATCCGGAGAATTTTATGAGGTTTTTTTATTTTTGCAGCTGAAATAGTTTTCCCTCTTTTTTTTCTATTTAGAAAAAAAACATTCTTGCTGTTTGCTAAGCGTAAACAAAACCTTAAAGGGGGAAAACATGAGAGTTTCTATTCATGTAAAAGGGAATTTAAGGTAGTGTTTCATTTCTTATACACACGGTGCAACGTTGGGGGTATGCTTTAGTTGTTTCTTTGTTTACGTTGTAATGTGGTCGTATATTCCTTGTTTCGTATTTGTAGAACTTTGTTGATATAAGCTTAGAAGGTAGGTAACTTTAGTAAAATTTACTCTCCTGAAAGTTATTTCTTTAAAGGTTAACGGAATGTTCCAGATTAAGGATATTTACTGAAACTGAAACTTTTAATAGGCAACAACTTTTGGTTAGTGATTTTTGTTATTGAAGTAACAAAAAATATTCGTGTTAAAGTTATCTGAAAAAATGGGTTGTTTTCTGTTAAGAAAGATTGGAACGGAGATCAAGTTTCCTTGATTATTTTATAATGACCGTTTTTTCTTTCTAACCAGAAAATTGATATTGTTTCCATCCATCAACGTCTATTCTAAGAGTAGTTTAACATTCAGTAATTCCGCAAAAACACACAGATTAAAAAGTCTTTTAACTGTTTTATGTATTCTCTTCTGTTTTTTAGTTACTGCACCACAAAATAAATCAATGTATCACAGATAGCTTGTAAATAAATCAATAATAGTAGTTTGTGCAACAAGAGTGGATGTGATGCATATATTGCAAGAGGATGAAGTTTGAGGCACGACGCCGAAAGCGGAGTGCCTCAGTCGTTCGAGGGCAATATGGGCGCATTCCACTCAAGTTGTACAATATCTTTTTTCTTCGACTAAGCAAAACAATTAAAAAAATAGGTTGCATGTCTCCTTGAGAAGTATGTTTTGTAAAATCCCCTTATGATTGTACAACTTTTAAGAGAATTTTTAAAACGTTGCAGAAATGGAACATTTTAGAAGAGAAGATTGTTATTTTAGATTTGGTTTATAAAAAAATTAAAAGAGTTATACTCCCAGCTGGAATCGAAGCTGCGTCGGCAACAGCTACAGTTTCCTTATTTACTTTTCATTCTCCCCTTTGTGAAAGTGCAACCGAAAGCGAAAGTAAAATATGCGAGTTGGTTGCTAGGTATGAAAAACTTTCGGTCCCTGGACAACGAAGTAAAACTGTCAATTTCTTTAAAATATAATATTATAACGTTCTTTTTAAAATAATAATCAAAATGCTGTTTAAATCGTCTATTCATAAGAGAAATATTAATTTACATACACTATAACTATAAACTATTTAACAAACTATTAAAAATGCTAGGTATTTACAAATTTATTTGAGGACTATTTATATAAAAACTGTTTATGTATTAACTAATTATTAACATTTATTTATTCACAGTACATTTCACTATGCTGGTCAAACATTAAGTGCTCCCTTCTACTCGCGATCTCAAGTTATATCTTTCATACAATGACTCATACATCTACAATGTTCGATGAGTCATACACGCAGCTGCCAATAAGTGACGTCAATGAGGCGTGTCGATGAGTCATACTCGCAGGTGTTGATTGATGAGTCATACAGTTGATGACTCATACATCTAGAATGTTTGATGACGTCATAAGTGGATTTATTATTCGTTACAATATTAAAAGGTGGCTGTTGTCAACATTACCTTGGTAACAATACTGTTGTATATACAAACATTATTTTATTATAATCACTGAATCATCATTTTATTTATTTACGGTGGTTAATAAATAAATTAATTTATTTTTTTTATTAACCATCGCAAATAAATGTCAAAGGGAGAATGAAAAGTTTAAT
The DNA here is from genome assembly GCA_929113105.1 of Agrypnus murinus. NCBI lineage: Eukaryota > Metazoa > Arthropoda > Insecta > Coleoptera > Elateridae > Agrypnus > Agrypnus murinus. The sequence continues at coordinate 54,768,961 of OV816025.1, forward strand.
ACATTATGCGCTGCCAAATCCCTTTCAGGTGGTAGGTGTTTTTAACTTTTAACTTAATCAAAAACACCTTGCACCTAAAAGTAAACTTTCGCAGCTTGTAATGTAGATAACTATCTATTTACTTTACTTTTTTAGTTCAGTTTACTTCAGTTACCTCGCTTTATTTCCAAATGCTTTAAGTGTTATTGAAAGAAGGAAATATTGATTTAACTTATTTTTACTCCTATATGTATGACAGGAATTTTGAATAAATTAATTATAAAGTGACAAATCACCAATGCTTGAATTGAAAAAATTTTTCTGCTCCTATTTGTAAATCATCTGTTTTCTTCACGTTTCACGAAATGGAAAAGTATGCAATTCCAGCAAGCTGTACGTATATAATTTCATATCCACACAGTGTCATATCGACCACAGCGGAACTCAGTAAACCACTTCTTAACCATTGAAATTGATGGTGCAGAGTCCACATAGTATTTATCAAGGCTTTCCTTGATTTCGGTGATGGTTTCTTTACGCAAAAAATAATGCTTAATCAGCACACGAAATTAACTTTTTTCCATTTTCGTTAAAATTCACGAGGTTGTTTGCTTTCAATGGCTGTCAAACACAAACTAAATTCTCAAGATCTTACAGTAGTCTATTCATAGATGGCAGTTCACAGAAGCAGTGTTGCATTTAAAGTTACTGCGCGGGAAATTCAAAGTCACTTACTTATCAAATCACCTTCGTACAACAAGATTTTCTTGTATTGTTTATTTCATGCTTTCGTTTTATATGTGGCTCAGTAAAATAATTTCCCTGTTAGTCAAACATTTTGTTTGGCCAAATGTTTTTACCAATGCCTTTCTTGTCCATCAGTATATACGGTGTTTATGAAAAGCTCTTATATTATTCTTCATATAAGGTTCTGTAATTGTAACCGTATTAACTATTTCAGTCCAGAATTTATCGAGTTATTTATAATTTAAGGTGAATGAAATCCATGTAGGATAACTTTCACCCTACTGGGTAATCGAACTCAGGTTTCCCGCTCTACTGGTGGACCCTCTACCAAGTGAACTACCAGGCCAACCTATAGAAAGATAATAACCTCTTTATACGGACTAGATAATTGCAAACATACAAATTGTACTAGACATATTGGCTTTATCCGGTTTTTCTATATGGATTTGCATTAATAATAGGATTTAATGTAAAAAATTAATTAATCTCCTTCGTACCTAGTACACTTTGTATATTTGCAATTATCTAGTTTGTATAAAAAAATTATCATCGTGCTGTAGGTTAGCATAGTAGCTCACTTGGTAGAGCGTACGCCGATGGAGAACGAGATACCTGGGTTCGATCGTCAGTCAGGAAGGAAATTTTTCTATATAGATTTCCATTCATAATATGATTTATTTATAATATAGTTTATGCCTCTATTTTTTAAACTGTGTGAATGTAAACCTTTGTTTTGTACAATATTAGCATTGCTGTTTCATATCTTACTGTTTATTCTCAGAAAAAGTTTGGCATCAGTATTTACATACGAAAATATCTATCGCGTAAACATTGTGCTTTGTGCTTATACTCCTACAATTCCAGGAAGTCGGAGATTACATTCCAGTGCATAAGATATCCAAAATATCACAAATCTATTTTTTAGATTAAGTTTAGAACTTTCATTTACACTGCAAAGATTGGTCTTCCTTCCTTGGATCGGTTGGTCCGTCCTTTCGATATTTCGCATTTGAAGATATCGTTGCCTTGATAACCTTTGCACGGATTCTAAAGTCTTAAATGAATACCTATAAAAAATAATGTAATGTAATATATTATATAGTTCTTCGAAACTATACAAAATATGAGCTTTGGCAAAAACACGGACACGTCGATTGATTTTTCGACTATTTTTTTAATAAAATTGCTAATTTTCTAGTAATAAAATTATCGAGGATAAGTTTTTAGAATTGGTTATAACATAGTTATAATTATGAGGTGTGGCTGGGGTAAAAAGAAATATCTGACTTAGATATAGTTAATAACAACTGTAATCGGAGAATTGTATGGTTTATACCCATTAAAATAAGGTATTGGTATCGCAAACGGGATTGGTGTTAAACATAATAAGGTTGAGATAAATAAATGATAAAGGTGAGTGCGGATAAAAAACGAGTTGAAAAAATTATCGCAGTCACGTGTTAGTATCTCAAATAGTTCAAGAGATATTAAAGGAGGGTTGTTCAAAAACTTTCCTCTTTATCTCCTCCCTTTATCTTTCCCTTTTACGACCCGATTTCATTTTATTTCTGTCTTTTTTATACCCTTTAAAATAAGGTGCCAACCACAAATGCCATTTAACATTTTGAAATTGGTATTGCTGGGGGCGAGATGTAAAACTTCAACGTTAGTATAATCCTATTAGTAAGATCCTCAAGAAATCAAGCCTCCTGTTATGCGAAATTAATATTTTGTATAGTTAAGGGGATATTTGAAATTGCAAGTTTTCAAATGAACACACTGTATACAGTCGCCATAAGAATCATATAAAGTCAAAAATTTGCTAGAAAATAATATTGTATTCAGAAGATAAAGCCAATAACCAAGAAGCTGCGTATTACATCTTTATGGGTCTAAGGAGAAATAAAATAGGGGAGTTTTAAGAAAGTATTCTCCTAGCATAACGGAGAGCCAGATCTAAGAATATGATGCAATTCATTAACTAAGTCTCAGAAAACCACAAAACCTTGTTATATCGGATGCTCTTCCGCATAGCTTACTATTTTTTAGTGATTTACGTTAAATTCAGATATCTGTAATGGTTATCATTTAAAGGGACTTACATTCTGTCAATATTAACATAAAATTGAAAGACTTTGCGCAATGGTGGGTTAACCCACATTGCATAAATTTTAGATATTTAAAGGTTTAGAGTAAAGGTTTATTTAAAGGTTTTGAGATATTTAGGTTTAGATATTTAAAGGTATAGATATTTTCTGAAAATTCAATAGATAATTGCAGACATACACATACAGGGTGTAACAAATATAACTAGAAACCTCGTAAATGGGGGGGCGGCGCGTAGTTGTAATTATTTAGAACATATTTTCCTTATCTAAATGTGATTGATTAGTGCTAGTTTAAAATTTTTAAAAGATTGTTTTAAAAATTTAAAAAAACTGGTTTTTTGTGTGTTTCGTACTTTTAATGTTATGTTAATACAATGGGCGTACTTAAAATCTAAGTTTCAGCTTTAGAAAGTATAATTGTATAATTAAAGAAACACTATAGCTGAATTTTACAATTGTGGGTTAGCCCACTGTTTTACGCAGGTCCTGAAACGTCCGAGGTTCTTCAGTTCAGACAAATCTTAATGGTTTTCTCATTTTCCTTTATGAGAAACTAAATTAAGAGGCTGATAGTATCCACTAATGATGACAAGTATTGAAAATGGCTTCAATAAGAACTCCATGTAAAATCTTGCATTTAAACTACTTTATTTGGTCCCTTTCTGCGAAAAAACGAAATAAAATCTTTATTCAAATTCTTTCTATTATTTCTTTTTTTAATTACATAAAAACTTCACTTTCTGTCAGCAGATTGACGTAAACTTAAAAATGTCGTGAAAATGCCATCTTGGTGAGGAACTTAAATTTTTAAACTCGCCGCTTTGAAAATAACATTTTGTGAACATAACAGCACCATAACAGTTGAACGCGAACGTGCATGCTGAAGTGTTGCGTTTCGTGTTTCAAAAACATGCAAAACATTGGCCCTTTTAGGCTCTCTAAAACTAATTTGACTTGATAAAATAAAATTTAGTTTAAAAAATGCCGTTTTGGATATTAAAATCGCAAAAGAATGATTAGTAATCGTTAATAATTCCGCTGACAAATGTACGAGCGTCATCTATTGGCAACAGCAGAATGCTGTTGCCTACTTGGTTCTATGTTTACTTTGGATTCGAAACAGTATTGCAGATTTTGGTTAATTATGTTTTTTTATTGTTAATGTTCGTTTTAAAAATTTTGTATAAAATTCGATATGATACGTGAACTCGCTCGTGCTTTAAAAAATGCTCTCATGCACGAATAAAGACTTCGCGCACTCGGTTCGTAAATAACTATTAAGGGCGGGTTTTTATACAGGGTGTATTTTAATTGAAGGTTTTTGGCTGAATGGTAGCTAGGTGGAATATAGTAGAGCAAATTTTCCTTATAAAGTTTGTTCTTCAAACGAATAGTTTTTGAAATAATAAATTTTAAAGTTTTATTAAATTTCGAGTCCGGGCCTGTAACACTAACCTGCCTTAAGTTGTGCAGATTTAATTTAAAACTGTGGTACCCTTTTAGATGCACCTGCCTATTTAAAAATTGTTGTTGTCTGTCACATAAAAAAGCTAATTTATGGCTGTCTGCATGGTTTAACGTAAATAATGTGGCCGGAAGTTATTACTGAGTAAATAAATACTTTTTAGAAATATGACCCGATCTAAAAACCTTAACTATGCATTTGTGTTTATATTAAAACAGCTGTTGCAAATAAACATGGCATTTATTTTTTACACTTAACGGTAATTAGTAATTACATATTGTTATGTTGGTTTTCCAATTCGTCTTTTACCGAAATTTAGTGTAATTAATTCTTACACGAGTGATGTCATATTTCCAACAATTTGAAGGTAGATTAGAAATGTAAGAACACGTTTAAGGAACTTTTATACAACTCCAGATGACAATAATTTCTGAAAACTGGTAATTCGATAAACAGATCACGGTTCACAAAATTAAAATTCCTTTGCTGTAAATTTTAAATAAATTTTTAACTAAACATGTGACTATATTGAAAGTAATTATATTTAATAGCTTCTCGAGAATTAATATAGATGCTTAAATAATTCACTATAGATTTTTTTATACCGCATCATCCTACTACATATAACCATATAAGGTTTTCATTAAATCAATTAAACAATTGCGTATAAATATTCATAATCACTTTTACACTATTATTCCTGCACACGTATCAAGCTAGCAAATACGTTTTTAATTTAAAGATTAACGATAAATATATGTTTTCATCCAAGTTGAAACTGACTCAGGGTTAATCCGTGTAGAACCTAACGATGCAGAATAATTGTTATTGTAATAAACGTGAAACGCAAGACAATTTTAAAATATCAGTATTTAAACGTTATAATTCTATAAAACCGAAGTTAGATGTTGACTCTACCAAGTTAATAATAATAGATATTTATAATTGATAAAGATTCATCTTTGTAAAACCGATAATATTGGAAAGGATCATGAATAATCTCAAACCTGCATATACTACACATATTTAAGGAATGTTCTTCTATTAAAAACCGGGTTATTAATTACCGTGTACGTAATTCAAACATTAATAATAATAATACTGTGGGTTGAAGTAAACTGTTTAATGTATCTATAGCACTTATAAATATTTACTGAAATATGTTTTGAATTTACAAAAGCATTACGCAATATTCCTTTTCTCTATAAATAAATAAATTATAGTTGTTTTAAACATAATGAACACCTTTCAAAAAATTTCAAAAGGAAGCTAATCGGTTAATAAATGTTTGTCGGTCGTTGTATGAAACAATACATTTGAGAGATGTCTAATTAGGGAAAATCTGCAAGCTGAATAATAAGATAAGATTTTTATATTACATAACGGGTTTCAATATGGAATATAATCATTTATGATATGTAGTTAATCCTATTACATATAACCGTATAAGGTTTTCATTAAATCAATTAAACAATCGCTTATTAATATTTATAAACACTTTTTACATTATTATTCCAGTACACGTATCAAGCTAGCAATGTTTTAAGAAATCTGCTGCTTAAAATTCCTTTGTTGTAATTTTTAAATAAATTTTTAACTAAACATGTGACTATATTAAAAGTAATTAAATTTGCATTGTTTTGAACATAATGGTATGTTATGATAAGAAATATTTGACGGGTATCGGATGAAACAATACACTCTAATTGAGGTTTCTTGTTGGCGTAGAGATAATCCTCATAGATCCGGTTCTGAGAACTGAGGTGAAATCAATAATGAGAAATGACAAGTTTCTACATGTTAATTATGTTACACATTTTAAATGTTATGACTAATAGATTTATATTTTAGGAATGTCTGTAGTTGAAATGTTATATGCAGATGAGATATAGAAAATGAAATGCTCGATATGAACAGTCGTATGATATGATCCTGATTGAGAATAATATTCTTTACTATAAGATATTACAAAAGTTAGAGTGTACGACATGTAGTTAAACCTAAAAAGAGAAAAATAGCGGTTAAATACGGGCCTTGTTAGTCGTATTCTATTTAGAGTGTTTTCTGGAATTTAGTTGAATTCATTATAAATATAAATGTTAATTAATTATTATTGGGATGAGATATGCAAATGATACCGTGAATTAATTTAATTAGCAAAAATGAGATGTACAAATGAGAGATGAGTTATGTAAATGAGAGATGAGATATGCAAATGAGAGACGAGATATGCAAATGATTAAAATCGCTATGATCCCCCCCGGATGACTGCATCAATCATAATGTAATATGTAGAGTTGATCCGTATGTATATGTGGTATACGCTGGTCCGCGTATGTTAATCAAAAGTAATATGTTAATAATAAAGAAAGGGAATGAAAATGATTCATAAACGTAGAAGCAGGGTGAGTATTAAGATATATTTACCCCTGACCTGATTTATAGCATTTAATTCAAACCCTCTTTCATATTTTTCTTTCATATTATTAATAATAATAATTGCTGTTACCCATTACCTGGCGAACCAGGCCCTAGAAACTATGAATTTGTGCTGGAGAAAGAGGCGATTATTACTATTACTCTGGACTAACGTGCTGCTGCAGCCGACTTAACAGATTGTATAGTATAAATGCCACATTTGTGTTACATCTAAGGAAAACTTTAACCAGATCTGCCATTACCGGGAGTCGAACTGTGCCGCTTGGGTGAGATAAGAGCACTGTAATCCCTACACTACTAATACTATTACATATGGGTCATAAAGTAATGTCATCAATAACTAATAATTGTAATTCATCATTACAGACATAAAATAATAAACCAGTCATATTTGTGTGAAAGGGTACTACTGTATTGGTTTTGAAGACGCTGAGTTGTCTTTAAAATATGCGGAACTCATTGGAATACCCAATTTATCCACAAAGATTATTTCTGTATGCGGATTATTCCATTAACTATGTGCATTATAACCAGCAGTCAAGTATTTATTTTACAGTGGTTTGTTTCTTGTGTAATAAAGGTTACACAATGCAATTGGGTTTTCTCGAATTGATTTTCTATATTCTTCTTTCTAAGTACTTATTACTTTCTCAATTCTTGCAGTTATACAAATTAAACAAAATTAAATCAAAAAAAGCAAAGCAGGTAATTCTCACTCACGTTTATGAAAACCAGAATAAGACTAGTGTTCTCAGTTTTCACGTGGACCAGCAATAAATGATAAGAAATACATTCTAGTTTCTTTTTCAGTAATACTTATTTTGGATCATAAGAATATTTCTGTAACTGCCCGTTTAGTTTGTTTGAATGGAAGTGCTGCGTTTGTAGTAGATCAGTAATTTGAAAAAAGGCACGAATTCTCCAACAATTTAAACTGCGACAAAAAGTTGAAAAAATTGTTGCACCCTGGCAGCAATTGGATAAGAACTAGAACAAAAAAAAGTGATTTCTGCAGGCAAAGAGAAATTTTTTAGATGATTTATTTGACATCGCACGTGCCAATGCAGTAGAAATGATGAAGATCTTAGAAGACAAAGATACGATGTTACTGCCCGTGAAAAGAGGTTAGAATACAGAAAGAGGATTCAGGTAATGTGAATTCACTAATTCACGTAATGTTTTTAATAGGCAAGTAAATCTTTTTAGACGAGGTTTTCGGTCCTTTAACTTTAGAAGCGTCAGATAATGAAGAGAGTGAAAGAAATGAACGATTTCAAACTATACAAATTGAGACTTCAGGTGCTACAATGAACTCTACTACTAAGAGCAAAGAAAAGAATCAGGAAACAAATTTTGACTGCACGAATTTTATTAGCGCTAGATAGATGTAAAATAAGTAACAAGGATACCTGTCATATATTGTCAGCAAATGTAGAAGCCATTTCAATAGGCCCAAATGACTGTCATAAACAGATCTTTCATCAGGGAATACAGACAATATTTTAGCGTACAAGCATCTAACGAAATAAAATTGTTATTTTTAGAAATATATTTACAATTTGCAGTCATTCACTGAGACTCAAAACTACTTCCAGCTTTAATTGGAAAATCTGAAGTATAGATTGGCTTAATTAGTGTCGATTAATTAATTGCGGTTCCAGAACTGTCAACAACAGGGCAAGAAGTATCTCCAGCAGTCTATGATACTCTCTGCGATTGGGAATTAGCAGACAAAGTTGAAGTGTTTAAACACAGGAAGATTAAATGTTGCTTGTGTTCTAGAGCAAAAGAGAAAAATCTTATTTTTAGCTTATCGCCATCATATTTACGAGGCGTTCTGCAAGGAGTTTTTTCGGTATCTAAGTTGCCATACCATCTATTAAGTCGGCTGCAGCCGCACGTTGGTCCAGAGTAATAGTAATAATCACCTCTTCCCTCAGCACAAGCTTCATAGCTTCTAGGGCCTGGTGCGCCAAGTAATGAGTAGTAGCAATTATTATTATATATTAATAATAATTTCCAGTAAGAAGTATTAGAAAAGCATTAGAAGTATGCTAGTAGTCAGAAGTATTGAAGAAAAGAACCACAAATGAGTAACATAATTTTTTTCAATAAACTACTAAGTAAACTACTCAGGGTTGTTCATATTTTACCCACCCAAAAAAAACACGTGGGTTTTTTTTGGGTAAAACCCACTTAAAAAAACCCAGTTTTACCCACCAACTTGGAAACGAATTCCCCTAGTAATGAAACGATTCAAACTAGAATATTCTCGCGGCATATTCGAACAATTTCGAAATAAGTTCGACATATGATTTAAGATGAAATGCTATTTGTCATGTTAAAATTAGTGTTACAAAATGTGATTAATTTCGAATCCTTTTAACAACTACTTTTAAATGTACTTTTAATTTAAATATGAGATTTCATGTGATATTGATGCACACAATAAACACATCAAACATATAAACTATATAAATACAGAAGTAATAGATTAAAATTAAAATTTCTACAAATAAATTTAATTCCTAAATATAAAAAACCCAAAACCCAAAAAACCCGAAAAAACACAGTGGGTTGGGCGTTTTTAAAAAACCCGGGTTTTTTGCAACCCTGAAACTACTGCATCTGATTTATCTTTCTTAACTTAAAAACAGATTATTTCTCGAAAATGATGTAAGGAACAAATTTATATTTATATTTATAGTAGATTAAATTTCCTACAAAAAAAGGAAGAATAGCTTTTTTTTCGTAGCTGCACCCGTTTCACTAAAAATACGCACTATGTGGAAAACAGCCTAAAATAGATGAACTTTGACCTTAATGCGAGCCGGGTTAGAATGATCTGATCAACTTGAAATTTTTAGGGTAACTTCCTTTCATGTAATGTAAAAAATCAGGAGGGTACGTATTTTGAAAATTAAAAATCAAAAAATAAGGACCACTCTAATATATACCCTTTCTTATCAATTCAAGTTTTTTTTATTTAATGCTTTGCAACATTTTTTCTGGTGTATAAAGAAAACCTCATCTTCAAAAAATAACTTCAATGGTTTTATTCTATTAAATAAAACAGCATACTACGAGGGTGGTCCCAGAAGTACCCGACCTGACCAAGAGGTGACGGTAGTTGTTTGAAAATATCACTGTATTGGAAAGTACGCAGTCTATAAAGCATATGTTTCAAGTTTGAAAGCGCCACGTTGTTCAGTATTTGTTTGGCAGCCATCAATAGTGAACGTTGTCAGTGAATTTGTGAAAATGGAGAAAATTGGTCGTCGTTATGTGATACAATACTTTTATTTGAAAGGCCTCAGCCCAACCAATATAAAAGCTGAACTGGATTCTACTCTGGGTGAGTCTGCTCCTTCGTTTACAACAGTTAAATTTTGGGTAGCTGAGTTTAAACGAGGCCGTACGAGCTGCCAAGACGAGCATCGCAGTGGTCGACCAAATGAGGTGACGACTCCAGAAATGGTGAAGAAAATCCACAAAGCGGTACTTGATGATCGTCGACTGAAAGTGCGTGAGCGAGCAGACATTACGGGCATTTCAAAAAGTGCGGTACATCGCATATTATCTGAAAAATTTGGACATGAGAAAGCTGTGTGCAAGATGGGTGCCGCGTTTGCTCACACTCGAGCAAAAACAGTGTCGTGAAAATGTTTCAATTGAGTGTTTAGCGAAGTTTCACAGCAACAAAGCAGAATTTTTGCGCCGTTTCGTAACAATGAATGAAACATGGGTCCATCATTTCACACCCGAGACAAAAGAACAATCGAAACAATGGACTCAAAAGGGAGAACCGGCTCCAAATAAGGCGAAGGCCGTTTCATCTGCAGGCAAGGTTATGGCGTCGGTTTTTTGGGATGCGCGTGTAATAATTTTTATTGACTATCTCGAAAAAGGAAAAACTATCAACGGCCAGTATTATGCAAACTTATTGCAACGTTTGAGCGAAGAAATCAAGCAAAAACGGCCGCATTTGGCTAAAAAGAAAGTGTTGTTTCATCACGACAACGCGCCAGCACACAAATCCGTTATTGCAATGGCCAAAATTAATCAATTAAAGTTTGAATTGTTACCTCATGCACCATATTCGCCAGATTTAGCCCCCTCGGATTATTTTCTGTTCCCAAACTTGAAAAAATGGCTCAGTGGTCAAAGATTTTCCAACGATGAAGAAGTGATGTCAGCAGTTAATGGCTATTTTGAGGAGCAAGACAGTTCTTATTATAAAAAGGGTATCGAACTTTTTGAACACCGCTGGGAAAAGTGTATAGAGCTGAAAGGAGATTACGTTGAAAAATAAATAAATCTTTTTCCAAAATTTTTGTGTTTTCTTTGTTGGGTCGGGTACTTCTGGGACCACCCTCGTACAATAGCTCACACCTGGCTTTTACCATTTCTTTGTGAAAACCTTTTTTTTATTAGGTTTGTAGAATTAATAATTAAATCGCCATTTTCTTTTTTAATTTAAATAACTAATAATATGTCAATGATATTATAAATGGAGTTAACCTTTATGGCTTTACAAATAACAGTTCTAAAAAAAAAGATAATAAATGACTAGATTATATCGTATCAGTGTTAACATACCTGATCGATAGTTTTTTCCAAATGGAAATATCTGTAGAATGAGGAATTTACATTGTATAGTAGTACACAAAACTGAAACTTCAAGAAAAACTCGTACAATCTTCCAATAAACATATGAAATTCTTTCGGCAGCTGAAAAGTATAATCTAGAATCTCCTCTTTTAACAAATGTATGAGAGAGCAGAACAACAATATTTTTTAACAATAGTTAAACTGGGGCCTTATTCGTTACTGAAATTGCAGTTTTCTGAAACACGCAGTGCAAAATTTATTAGTGACAAACTAATTTATTTCCCAGCAATAAATTTCTCGGTCTGTATTTACAGCTTTTATTTTCTCTTGAGAACAGCATTTTCCAACGTATGTAAGTAGACGTATACTGTACGTAATGGCTGAAAAACGAAACAATTTAGAAACACTCCAAAACAAAACAATTAGGAAAAAATTTTATATATCTTTATTTATGGATGCACTTGTACACTTAAAAAATCCAGATCTAGAACAGTGTTGTTTAGGAAGCAATTTCTGTTTAAGATGGTAGATTTCAATTTTCCACGAACCAATCCATTTTGTGTATAGAAAGCGAAGCAACGATATCGTAGTTTTTCAGCCTGGAGCAGTTTAGAGGAAAACCCAAGCTTGAGGCTTTTCCTATAACCCAAGGAAAAAATAATGTAAATTTTAAATTTATTTTCTTTACGCGCCAGTAAATATTGTAAAATCGTAATTTTATATATAAAAAGGATAAGTCAATAAACATAAAATCGTCAATGCAATAACTTATCGGTATGATGTGGAACAAGTGGAAAAAAAATTGTAAACTGACGCGAATTATAAATCAATCTACCGTTAAAAGTGTTGCAGTTTCTGGCATGCAATGTATTTTATAGTCTACATTTATGTAGTTCACTGAACTTGTGCCAAAACTGAAAATTTATATCGTGTGGGAAAAATGTAACCAACCTTTTTATTTGCATATAAGAACATATAGTATTACAGGAATTTCAGCAGGGGACCATTTATTAGTTAAATTTCTAGGTCTACGGATTAAACGATAAGTTTAAGAATTGAGAATTATTATCAAATTCGGGAAATTTTTATGTAAACTACCTTGTATAAATTGTGCGCTAGATTCTTTAAAAAAGATTTTTAAGTGTTCTACATTTTGATATACCCGCTTTTGCTCACCTAATGTGATTCAATAATCGTTTCCTTATATACTGATCTGATGATTGAATTTCATTATTCAATTGCATCATTAGAAGATACTTTGATAGTAGGTGTACTGACCGAAAAAACTCATTTAAAAGTAATTGTAAAGAGAAATAATTGCTCAATCAAAACAATTTTCTTCAGAGATTGCAGTTTTATTAAAGCGTCACTCCACAAGTGGCTGTCCCTTTTTCAGTTTTACAGCCGGATAACTAAGCTTAAGGAAAGGCCATGCAGTAAAGTGCTTCCACATCTTACGTCTTAGTCATAAACTGGTAACGAGCTGAGATCTTAAAAATTCAGCAACGTTTTATGCTCTAAGGGGGTTGAAGGTAGGCACTTTGTCAAATACAAAGAAAATATGCATAATTTAGATAGAATATATTTTACAATTTGATTAATTAGCGAACACTAAAATTTTAAAAGGATTATAGCTGGCAGCCGTCGTTTCATCTGTTATACAGGGTGATTCAGAAATAAAGGTAATCCTTTAAATGGTAGGTAGAGGGGAGGCAGTAGAGCTAATTTACCTTGACAAATATAGGTCAAAAACGAAACATTGCATAGTTTTCCAAAAAATCAATTTTATAGTTTAATGCATTTTGGATCCAAAAGGATCCAAGGTCAGGACCGGGGGAAACAAGAGAAATATTATTTACATATACTAAATTCAATCTTAATTAATTATTTAACACTATAATTATAACTGTTTAACGAACTTAAATGCCAGATCTTTACAAGTTTAAAGTAGATTATATAAGAACTATTTATTTATTATTACGATATTTATTTAAACATTTATTTATTCACTAATATTACTAATTACACAAAGCACATTTCAATACGCCGGCTGAACACTAATTCATCCTCTTCCTCGCGCGGCGGCCCTTATATATTGATACGGAAGTGCAGAGAACATACTAGAATGTTCTCGCGGGTGTATGTTCTGTCGAAGTCATTTGTGTGACAATGATGCTTTTGTTTTGTACACACGGGACTCTGATTAACCAACTGCATGTCTATTATTTTCAGCTGAGGTTTTGTTATCATATGGCTCTCATCAGAATGTGACATACTAACAATTTGCACAAAGTTTTTGTACTATTAGGATATTATCGGTTAAAGTAATGAAGAATGTTCAAAGATGACAAATTATATATATGTGACAGTGCAGTGCAATAAAACTGTTTTGATTGTATTACTTAATTAGACTAGAACTTAAAATCGTGTTATAGGCAAGCACAAGCATAGCTTCTTTGTTTGACACAATGTACAATTATTATCAATATACAATATCAATTATAGACAGTTTTGAATCAAGGCTGTATGCCCTTTTATAGATTATCGAAATGGCTCTTGTTTAATAATTATTCTAGTTTTACATATATAAATTCCAAATAAAATATTTAAAACTTTTGTAGTGAAACACTGTACAAAATTACCCGATCAGAAAAACAACTGATCAAATTTGTAGATGTATTTACTTATCAGTTATGCACATTTTTGTCCGTGACTGACGGGCAAATTAAACAAAGTAATATTATGTATAAACGTTAATTGTAATTAACATTGCAAAACCACTGAAACCAACTGCTTAACGTGACCATCCGTCAGCATGGCGAAGTGTACTGAAGCTTTGCAAATCGACTAGAAAAATCTTTATCAATGTTTACTTTTCCAATAATATTTTTAATTAAGTCTGGCTTTATTTCAACAACATCAATTGATGAGAACTCAGCAGCATTACAGAACTCATGAGCATTGGAACCTTTATTATTTTAATATCATTTTTTTTGTCTCACAAATATGAAAACTGATTTGATTAGCTTCAGAAAGAAAAAGGTACCGTTTAAGGAATTTTTTTCAAAAATTAAATTATGAGTGATCAAAGCCATATGAGAGTCTGTGTCCCAGATTCTATATACAATTTACTGCAATAGGTTGGCGATGTCGACTATTTTTGTAAATATAGAAAGATAGTTTTATTCTTTGTCCATACAACATTGTTGATGTTTCCTATGTTAAAGTTAAAATGTGAATGCGGTATTCTGAATAATAACCGGTTAAAGTGTGAAATGGTCCAGTAAACGGTATCGTTTTATCAGGTTAGGTTAGTTGAGATTAAGTTGTTCTAGATTAGTTGCAATATTAGCCTAAATAACAATTCAACCTCAACTAGCAACTCACCTAATGGGGCCGTTTACTGTACTTTTTAAAATTTTAACTAATTTCATAATTTAACGGTTAAGATTTATACTGTATTATACCATATTGTCACGTGGGGTTTCGTAACTGAGGGTCGTAGTCGGCGGTAGAGATAGAAAGTAAAGACAAACCACAATTAATTATATACTAAACAACAAGTTACAATACATTCGGTTACAAACATAAGTATGAGCACGGTTAGGTCTTCCTGAAACTAACATTGACATGAGAGTGATCTGAACCACTCTATACTATAGCACTATGTCCTACAACTAAGCCTTAGGAAACCAGGTAATCAGTGCCCCTGGACACCAGATTCTAGACCCCTAAAGCTAAGCGGTAGGGGATCAGGTAATCAATGCCCCTGGACACCAGATTCGAGATCTCCTGCAATTAATTAATATAAAGATTTCTTACCAGGTCTGCTTCAAGTTGTTGATTCGTTGGAGTCGTTGAAACGACTGAATTGCAACTTGAAACATCCGGATTTATATAGAGCAGCTGGCTCGCGTGTGCGAGTGGGCTGATTAGAAGTTCTTCGAATAAGCGCAGCTGGCTCGCGTGTGTGATTAACATTAAGCCAACGTTATATAAAGTTACGAAGAAATGTATTAACCTTTGATGATAATTTCACCAGTTGGAATGCAACTTGCGGAATTATGAATTATTTAAAGTCTAAATAATTCCGTTTGTAACAATATCCTAGCGTCCAATAAGATTCTGAAAATTGATATTATGTTACTGACAAAGATTTATGACAAAGAATGAGCCCAAAAAAGTGTTTTGTTTTTTATTTTATTTTAATTTTTTAAAGTAAGCTTTTGACATAGAATTAAGGAAATTATACACTTTATTTGACTCATATTTTAGATTCATACCTTTTTCCAAATGGGCACAATAATTTTAGTTGTTTTATAAACTTTTTTCTGACTAGTACTGACAATTCACTATTATAGAGTTGAAATTAATATTATTACACGCGGAAGCTTCTAAACTTTCAAAACATTATCTTGTTAAGGGGGCTAGGGACAGTTCGCAAATCTCGGGTGTGCCCCTACCAAAAAATACATTTCCTTAAACAACTCATAAATACAACAGCCCGAGAATACATCAACATTACGCTCGGCTGGCTAAAGATATTTGCGAGAGTGCACCTCCTGTATATTTTTATGCTGTGACTAACCATCTCTGCAAACTCGTGTTATTTAACTTACACGTGTTACTTAAATCACACACAAATAAAGAAGGAGCAGAAGCGTCTAGTTCCGAAGCGATAAAAAATAATGTATCTTCAGCTAGGGTTCTGAAAAAGAATTTTTTTATTACAGATCTGAAATCCCGCCACAGAAATCCAGTGAAATTAAACAGCAAGAAGTACAAACCTTTTAATTTTTTAAATTTAAAAATTTAAACCATACATATTATTTAATTTTAAATAAATAATAATTCTTTATGTAATAATTAATAATAACTTTTCAAGACACTCTTTGATCGGGTTATAAAGATGTTGATTACAACAGGAATTCTAAAAACTAGTACATTCGTATTTGAACTCATTATAAGGTGTAAAAGTTATGTAAATGTAAGAAGAGCAACTGTAGTTACTTACAGGAGTTTCATTACCGCCAGTGCACTCCAAGTTCTGTGTGCAATCTGACGTAGATGTAAACGGGCAATGTAACATCAAAAACCAAGTATGTGCTTTGCCACAACACTAATGTAAATAAATGATATAAATTTAATTTTACTATTTTATCTCGAAAAAAGTTATTTAATTACAAACACTTGCTAGTAAAAATGGTTTAAATACTAAATCGCAAGTCTTAAACAGTTAAAAATTACCTTTTTTACGACTCTTACTCAGAATGAACGTTCCTTTGGCGCTTAAATTAGTGTATTTAAAGATTTAAACAAGAATTCTAGAACCAAGTCAAATTTGTGAAATCCAAATATGTTTATATGCTGTAGAAAACACGTTACCAATCTTACAAAACAAATAATTTCCAAAAACTATTTAATAACTACCTACCTACCTTACGAAATGATAAGAATAAAATCAAAAATCGTTATTGTTTAAAACATTCTTGAAAACGTCTATTAGTACATATTTCAAAAACATGACATAAACATAGTGTTGGCAAATTTCCTGCGTTTTATACAAATAATATGAAACTGCTCTGAATAAGCAATTACTATCAGTTATTAATTGTAAACCTTTACACCGAAAGGTAATTAAGGTTCTGATTATAATAATAATAATAATATTTGTATAATTCGTGTTGTTCATAATTTTCAACTATTCGGGTTTTGTCTACGCAACCTAACAATTATTTATACATTAACCGCGTGTTAACCGCTTATTAATGATGGAAGTAGTCGGCTGCATCACCCTTTTATATTTATAAGCAGGATTAGTTACGAAACCCACCACCGTAGAAAATGAGAGGGCGTCCCAAGTGAATGTTCGATTCGTCCGTCTCAAATTAAACATTTTAGAGTTTTCAAATTAAAAATATAAACTTGTTTATTGTTTCCAGCCTTACTTTGTGGAACTCCATAATCATGAAATAAATAAAGATTATTAAAAGTTTCACAGTTTTATTAAAATACAACCTGACAATATTGTTTCGACAGCTATGCTGTCATTATCAAAGGTAATATAATTATAAACAAACACGTCGCTAAGGTAGATACAAAAATAGGTAACTAGATAAAATAATAATAATAATCAGAATTAAATATCTAATACTTCCAGTAACGGAGAGTTAAGTTACTGGAAGTATTAGATATTTAATTCTGATTATTATTATTATTTTATCTAATTACCTATTTTTGTATCTACCTTAGCGACGTGTTTGTTTATAATTATATTACCTTTGATAATGACAGCATAGCTGTCGAAACAATATTGTCAGGTTGTATTTTAATAAAACTGTGAAACTTTTAATAATCTTTATTTATTTCATAAAAATATAAACATTAAAAAATATAAAAATTAAATAGTGTTGACTAATCTGCACAGCGAAAGCATTAATATAAAAAAAGAATCGCTTAGATCCCCCCGTGGAACTCTCAAACGAACTGGAACAAAAATAAGCCTTGTGTTTTAAATATATAGATTTATCAAAAAAGCAATAATAATCTCTGCTTTTGAAGCATAAACTGTTGGGAGTTTCACTTCATTGTAAAATAGGTATTAGATTTTTTCTAACATTCTTATTTTTGTGTTTTAAGAGCACAATCTTGAGGTCTTCGTATTATATTTAGTAAGAGCTGACGTTATATATTTTTGACGGCCGGTCGTGTTGCACTACATACATAAGTTTACTAGTTAACAGAAATTAAATATCTAACACTTCCAGTAACGAAAAATTACCAAGAGCTCAATCAATCTATTTGTTCATTAAAGGTTTGTGTTAGTATATTTTTTAAAAGCTTCGAAAATGCCTAATTTGTGTTTATTGTTACAAAAGTTTAGATATCATATCATGAAATCAGACATTTACCGTTTGAATTTGAATACCGTTTTGAGGTTCGGTATATATTGGACAGACACTGAGATTTCTAAAAGAAGATATAAAAAACACGTACATGTTACAGAAATAAATATCCAGAAAGATCTTATTACATCAAACGACTTTTAGTAACTGTAGCAACAAACACAAATTACAAACAGGTTGAGCTTAGTAATTTCCCGTTTAACTAGAAATGTCAGATATTTAATTTCTATTATTTTTATTTAGTTATTTATGTATTATGTATTGTTACCTTTGATACTGACAGTTTAGCTGCCGAAACAATTATTAGGTAGATTAAGATTGTGAAACTTCTTACTAATTGCATTTCTTTATTTCATTATATTTTAGCAGTAACCAAAGGACAGCATCCACTCTTAAGAGAAAACACTCAACGTATTTTCCACTTTTGGGCGATTTCGTGATCAATCTGAGTGGGGTTTATAATATCCCTACTGCATATCTGCACCAAAGCAATAAAAAAGTCTCCAATAGCTGAATTCATTTCAACTTTAGCGTGGATATTCTTGATACAAACAAAAGCCCTTACAGCAGCATTATACTCTGACAGTTATAACGTTATAATTCATCCGATTATGTTCAAAGATGTGTAACATTTATGTTGCTTGACAGCTCTTCGAGGGTTTAAATGAATTTATAATGTGCTCTTTATCAAGATATTGTATTTCTTATTTCATGTAGAAACATTCGTTTTGAATACGCAATTGCAATATTTTGCACAAATCTTACGATTTTTATTGTATATTTTAGATATATGTACCTTCATACATCAGTTTTAGCGATGCTTACCCTGACGCTATAGTAGATGTGTGAAAGATACACCAGATAGAATGTAAGTTGGCCATCCATAGATAAAATTTATAAATCTAAATTTCCACATTCACATAGTTTACCAAAATCCTTTTCACATCTATAGAAATGAACCTTTCATTTCTATAATAAAAAATAATAGTATATTGTGTTACAAGTGCAGAAAAGTGCCAATTTCTCACGAGTGTGAAGAATTGGCGGCATGACACGAAGTCGAATGCCGCAATCACACGAGTGTGAAATTGCATTTTTGCACACGTTACACACTATAGTTTACCTACGACAACAACAAAAAGTAATAAACCACCAAAAGCTAAGAAAAATATTTAACCTTGAATTTATATATTCGCATTCATATTTTTTACGTTAAAATCTCTGACAATAAATTAAGAGATGTAATGTGAGCCGCTTCCACGATGTTTGGAGGTGTACAAGTGTACACCCCATTTCCCCATCATCGGATTCACTAATGATACATCGAGAATTTCGAAAACGACAGAAGTAAATATTAAGTTTTTAAAGACAATAGTAATAATACGTTTACAATCTGTATAATTTCAGTCAATCCACTATTTAGTACTTACAGCTAAATAATCGTGCGTATGTCCTCCTTTTAAAAAAGTAATTTTTATATAAACAATCACAATTCAATTATCAAGGTTATTAACATTTGCGAAATATCAAAATATTCTCGCATTTCCAGTTATTGTGATGAAAAGCTTTCATGATTTTTATTGTAATTTAGTAATAATAATAATGAATAATATTATAATAACAATTATATAATGTAAAAAATTAATCAATTTTACGTTAATTGAAATAAATTTTTTTAATAACTTCTTATAATGAGAATAACCAACTCATGTCAAGACGACTATGTTGCTTAACGGTAGAGGCCTGGCTTAGCAATCAGACGGTCCAGAGTTCGATTCCCCGTAAAAGCAATAATTTTTCTAGATGGATTTGCATTCAAAATATAATTTAATGTAAAACAATAATTAATAGCTATTAATATAACGAGAATATTAAGCGATTTATAAATATCGAGGACGTTGCTAAGCGACGAGGCGTAGCCGAGTCGCCTCTGCAACGTCCGAGATGGGTTAAATCGCTAATATTCGAGTTATATTCAAAGCTTTATCGTATCATCAAACATAGCAATGCAAACAAAAAAGTGTTGTTTACATTCATTGAAAAGAAAACGTCTAAGTTTGTTTTTGAAGGAAATCATGGAAGATTTTGATGGTCCTGAAAAATATTTTAGAGGCAGCAAATAGTGTAACATTAGATTTGTTGCCAGATAGATCAAAGGTATTTTATGAAAAAGAATATCGTTTGTTCTGTGAGTGGCGAAATAAAGAAAATGTTCGAAGTGCTGCGGAAGTAGTTTTGTTGGCTTATTTCGGAAAACTGTCAACTGAATATTCTCCTTCATCTCTTTGGCCGAAATAAACTATGTTGAGAGCTTGCTTGGAACTGAAGGAAAGAATACAAATTGACAAGTGTGGTAGTTTGATAAAATTTATCAAAAAGAAGAATGTTGGATATCGGCATAAAAAAATCGTTAATACTGACGAAAGAACAAGTTGATGAATTTGTGCGTACAGCTCCAGATGAGGTATTTTTAATGATGAAGGTAGCGCTGTTGATTGGACTGGGTGGAGCTTGTAGAACCAACGAATTAGTGAAAATGTCTACTGAAGATGTTGAGATCTTAGATAATAAAATAATGGTGACTGTTCCGGACTCAAAAACTCACAAGAAAAGATTTTTTGCCATTGTTTCTGAAGGTGAGGTTGATCCTGTGGCTTTAATTAGAAAATATTTAGCATTACGGCCGCCTCATGTGACGCATAAAAGGTTGTTCATATCGTACAGAAATGGCAAGTGTACAATTCAGCCGTGCGGTATTCATTTTTTATCTAAAATACCTGAAAAAATAGCTACATTTATCAAACTTGAAAATCCATCTATGTACACTGGTCACTGCATTAGGAGATCGGCAGCAACTATTCTTGTTAACGCCGGTGGAGACGTCTTAGAACTGCAAGAGCTGGGTGGATGGGAGTCAAGCAAGGTCGCTAGAGGGTACTTAGAAGAAAACATAACGAAGAAAGTGTCCATCGCAGAGAAGATTCAGGTTGGATCGATTTTGATAGCAAGTACATCTGCTACCTCGTCTGCTACTAAAAAATCAACGGAATTTCAATTAGACATGAGAATTCGAACAACTCAAGTGGATTAGAAGTCAAGTGTGCAGCATCATCTGGGAACAATATTGTTAGTAAAGCTGCAGAAGATCCGGCAGTTATGATGAAGCAGAAGGATGTGTCCTTTAATTTTCAGAATTGTGAAAAGATTGAAATTCATGTTCATAAATAATTTTGTATCTCATATTAATAAATACATTTAACTGTAACTAACGTATTATGGCTGTAACGAATGTGTTATGAATAACTAACGTCTTATGACGTTTCTATGATATTATATTGCTAATAATTATCGAGAAATAAGTAACATTATAGAGATATAATAATCGATGATACGATAAAATAAATTAACTTTTAACTAAAATTTATAACATTTTTTATTTTAAATTAATAATATTATAATATTGCAAGTGGTGATATCTATAGCGTTTTAACAGAACTACCGATCGTGAGAAATCATTCCTCACGGTCTTGACCGTTGAGTTTGGAGATTGTTTGCAATTGGTCGTTTTCACGGTTACTAGATTGTGCGGAATGTGTTACTTTCTATGGTGGTCGTAGATAAACAATTTTTCTACTTCAGGTGAAAAACCATTTTTTGCGATAAAAACAAACCTTTTCATATCGTAGTAATCCATATAACATTTTATAAAATAGACTCCATTGTACATTAGAATAATTCTTTTAGACATTTACATATTTTTATCGCAACAAAATCAAATATTCCTATAGAAATCTCTATTGAAAGCAGTAAATCACTAAACGATTTCCACATTTTCTACGTATACTCGCACCCTAGAAAGTGTTCTTAGGCTAAATATGGAAATGAATAGAGAAAGGGACGAAATGGCTTTACAGGCTTTGTTCTTTATAGACTCTCTCTCCACCTTGTCAAAAGTAAACCCTGATAGGGCTACACACATATTCTTCCTAACAAAGAAGCTCAACTTACAAGATGATACCCGAGACACACAACATATTCATCCACATTTCCTAAAAAGTAATGTTTTCCCTTCATCCTGTTCTGCCTCGTGCTCTGCGTAATATTGTGTCTGGCATTATAACCAGCAAAAAATGGAAGCATAGACATTCTCTTCCATTTTGCGTGATATATACGAGTCGCTTCAATGAGCTAAATCAATTTTTAACAGCATTAATGTGTAAAAAAAGTCGGGAAAATGAGAATTAAGCGTTGCTTGCGATTGTTAATTAGTTCGTGTCATCAATCAGAGCTGTCAATTTAGATAGTTGAAAACTAGGGAGATATGAGAATGACGTCAAGGGATGTTTATTAATGTTACATTTGCATGCATTCGAACAGATGTGTTACAATGGACTAATTTAGTTTATTATTTTCATTACCTACTATATAATTACCTCCTATTCTTTTGTTCAGGCAAAGTGAGAAGAAATTGCTGAAATAAACAAAATATCCTTTTCTCGTCTCTTCCACCATCATCCATTCATTGATTGCTCTAAGCTATGAGGGTTCGTTTGGGGAGGGTGAAAATCATTCACCGTAATAGGAAAATGCCAATTGCGAACACGCTTACCAGCTTATTTAATGCAAATGTTGTAGGTGGTGAAGTGAGAAAATGATATATTGCCCAATTTTGATTACCCCTTAAGTTAATTTTCAATCTGATATTGGTGTAAAGCAATCGAAAGAAAAATATTAAATTTCTCGACCCTTCGAAATATTCTTGTTTATTGGCTGTAATTAGACGTGAAGCTAAATAAAAGTGAACTGTGAATTTAAAAGTTTGACAATGAAAATTTTATCGAAGTGAACATTGTACAAGCAGCCGAAGGGAGAAAAAGCCTTGGCTGGGAAATAATTTAAATTAGAAATACAGTTTTTATTTTCTGATTAGAGCTGCTCTTAAAAGAAACAATTTCTTTTAAAAGAAAAACATTCGTTTTAACAGTCATTTTAAGATAAATAAAACTTTGCTTTTATAATTACTTACGCCTTTAAATATTGTCAGATGGTATTATCTGTTTTTTGCTTTCCTTTGTTCTACCAAGAGTAGTTATTTTCAGTTAGTTGTGTAGTTTCTCTTTTCAAACTAGATTTTTTAGAAACTAATATCAATAGTATGTATTTTATCAGACTGTCAAGGCTATCCTGCTAACCTAGGCAATGCGAATAAGGAAAAATGGGCTTCGAAATATAATACAATTCAAGAACAAAATTCAATTCTAAACCATCTAAACTTACTTGTAAATGTATCCAGTACGACAGCGGTCGCCAACCTTTCGGACCTCACGGACCACTAAATTCATTAATTTTAAATCCCACGGACCACTAATATGAATTTTGTAAAAAGATACATGCATTTGCAAAATGATGATCAGAAAACTTCCATTTTATTAATATGAAATGCACCTAAGGACTGTATCGAAAAGAAAGTTGACGATTTCAGACCCATATACCTTTTATAATTATGCAATACTTTTAATAATTTTATAATAACACAACAGTTTAATATCTAGAAAATCTAATAATATACAAAAATATAAAAAAATTGTTATTATTTTGCCAGTTATCTCACTTTCTTTTGCAGGTTATGTATTAAGTTTTGAGGACTTCCTTTGTGACCTCTTTGGGGGCCTTATTCAATTTTTCTTCAAATTTTCTGGGCTAGATGCAACTTCAACGTTTTTCTGAAGATGCCGTTTAATAATAGTCCAATATCTTCAATAGGACGTGCTGGTGGGTAGTTTGGGGGGATTAGGCTTTTTCTTTACAAAATTGACTTTATGCTGTTTGGATATGCAGGCCAAAATAAAGTAGGCGCTGTATACTTTTTAATCATTGGGGACAGTCTTTCTCGAAACATTCTTTTCGGTATAAATCTGCATTCAAATTCTCTTGAGTACATAAGGGGCTTGATTTCATGCCGCTATATGCAAACCTAACCCTAACCCCTAACTTTTCTTCCATATTTTTCCACAAAAATCGACTTGTCCTTTTTGCTCACATATGAGTTTTTCTCAGTAGTGTAGAATTGGGTCATTGGCAGGCCCGGATTGTACCGCCGAGTTACCGAGAAAACCTCGGTGGGCCGGTGGGTTCGGGGCCGAACTGGGCCGCCTCGGTCAATGTTGGTTACATTTTTTTATTAAAGAAAAGATCACAAAAGAAATAAAATGTATGCTTGTTTTAAAAATACCCTATTATCATGACCATAACTAGGAAAGATGAAATGATAAGGATTAATATTGTGAAAAAGCTCTTTAAATCATAGACGTCCGGTATATTTTAACGAATCAAATATATTAAAGAAATAATTAACGAATTTACTGAAATTCGTAGTCTATTTTTGTGTTACAACACAAAAATAAGGATACAACACAGAATTATCCTTATAATTAAGGATGATTCTCACTATACAGCTAGATGGCGCGGCGGCAGCCAACCAATGACCGGCAAAACGTATTGATTCACACTATACTGCTAACCTGTGGCAGGTGACCAACAGGCACCGGACCGACAGTCCCTTCCAAAACTCTAATAACTATGCGTTTCGTAAGCCACAGGCCCGCAAATTATTTAGATTACTTTTCATCGTTCATTGTAGAATGTTAAAAACGAACACTGATTACAGAAAAGGTCAGAGAATTTGTATGTTACGGTCAACAACACGATAGTTTGCGGCGACCGACTGTTCACACCGTTTTTTCAGGAACGGACTGACACCGATCTGCAAAACTTTCTCACAAACAATGGTGGCCGACAAATGTTGGCGATGGTCCGTCTTGGTGATGGTTGATGTGAATACCTTCATAAAAATGGTCAATACAGTGTTTTGTCGGCCCGGTGTCTGTTGGTTGCTTGCCGTATAGTGAAAATCAGCCTTTATTCGTAAATAATTTGAACTATTTGGTTAACCATGTGGTGATTTCGAATGGTGCAAAATTACATTTATAGATTATTTATTCAACCACCTCGAAAAACAAGCAAAAAATATTCAGAGCCTAAAAGATGAGAAGTGAATCATATCCCTTAAATGATGGTATAAAAGGGTGTTGGAGGATTAAATAATATATATCTAGGTATTTAGTTTGTATTTAATTATGTAAGTTAAAATGATTTCTTATATTGGACAGCTGTGAATGTTATATATTACATAACCATCTTACTAGAATTTACAATCTCTGACAAGGGATGTACAAAACCAAACATTTTGTGTGTGAATTACTACGAATTAACTAAAAAAAATTGGACACATTTTCCTATCATTTCATCTTTCCTGGCTCTAATCATGATGTTATTCTGGTTGGCTTTTTATACTCATAGTAGCGAGATATCGTATTTAACAATCGCTGATGCTTGACAAATTGCATATTATAAATATACACTGAAAAAATTTGCTTTTAAATTAAAAGAATTGCACTTTCAGTTACTTTCAAAAATGCGTCAATAAAGTATTTTTTAAATTTAAAAAATTTGTATAAATCGTTCTATTTTTGAGTGTTTCGAATTTTTAATTCAATGTAGTGTGCATTTAAATGAAAAACTTATTTAGGAGGTTGATTTATATAGTTTTATTGTTAATTTAAAAGTAAAATAAACGTTATGAATGGTAGATTGTAATTAATCTAAAAGATCTACCAATATTTATTTTTTTCGTTGACCGTTTGTTAATGTCAATATTAATGAATGATTTTTTCTAAAAAAGGATGTATTAATGGACGTCATTAATACACTCTTTTTTATTAAGTAACTGTTTTGTGAAAAAAGGATGCATTAATGGACCTCATTAATACACTCTTTTTCATTAATAAACCCGTTTGTGATTTTGACGTTTTGATGATGTTTTACTTTGGGCAACCAGATATACGCACAAGTTTGGATTCGGTATTATTTGAAATTTTCTATCTTAAAATCGAAGAATTTTACGGTCAACGAAAAACTGTTGTAATCAATTCGTTTGTTAATGAGCAACTAATGATCTCAACTATTAAAGGCACTCACTCCCTATCGCTCGTTCGTGCTTTAAACAGTTTCGATCATTAATCGCTTTCATTAACAAACTAATTTATTAAATAACTATTAAATGCAGTGCTTTTTATATGAATGTCAGGTTGTTTTTAATTTAATAATATGCTGTTTTTATTTAAATGCAACATTCTTTTAAGTAATGCCGTTAAATGCAGAATCTGTTGATTTAATGTATTATAGTTATTGTTTCAGTAAAAAAACAACTTATTCTAAACGGTCTAGAACATTTGGGCTTGGCCGTTTAGGCACGGCCATCTCGGTGCGGCCGGTTCGGCGCGAGGACAGTTTGGCGCCGGACTCTTACGCGCAGGCACACTTCGACGAAAAGACAGTTTGGTGCCGGCAAATTTTTCCGCGGCAAATTTGGGTAAAACTCTCGGAGATCTTTAAACAAAACATTTTTTACCATTAATCTAATTCTTTGGGACCAGCTACCTTATTATCAGAGTAGCCTTTTTTATTTTTATGTACACACTTACACCTTCTTAATTCCAGAATTTCATTTGGATTGGTTAAATTACGTTATTCCAGTGCTTCTTGTCATTAAGCACTGGACTATAACACTAAGCAGTATCCATTTATAAGTGTTACCTACTGAGACAAAATACGTGAGACGTATGGGAATGGGACGTGGAAATGGGAAATGGGATGGTCGTGAATGGGACACGTATTTATCAGTGGTACGATATTTATTGTTAATATAAATTTTCCAATGTCATTTAATTGATTTTATATTTTTTTTGATTTTTAACGAGTTATATTAACATGATTACCAGACATAGTGTTCTTATAAACAATAAGGGATTTATATTACACAAATTAAATTCTTATTACAAATTATCCCCTTTTTGTAGAGATTTGTAGGAGAATCTTGATTTTAATATTTTAGTAACTTAGAAAAATGAATTTTTCTTAAATCTGGCAGTACATACGAGCTTTTGTGATTGGTAAATATTGAGTTTTTTCTCTCATCATGCCGTATTCATCGAATACTGTATTTCATCGATCATACTGTATTTATTGCCTGTAGGTACCTACAGATTTTGTTTATTACAATAATGCTAGACAATTTCTCGCGCCGAAGTATCTCTGCGTCTAAGTGGTCCGCGCCGAAGTGTCTCTGCACGGAAGTGTTCTCGCGCCGAAGTGTTCCGCGCCGAAACGGCCGCGCCGAAATGACCGAGCCTAAACGGCCTCGCACAAATGTCCTGTTCCTTACTCTAAATAGTCGGTTTCCTAGAGAAAAATACCTCGGTATTCGCCGTTTGGGCACCGGTTTTGATGTTTTTTTTAAATTGTATTTAAATATAAATTGTATTAAAAATTTAAATTATATTTCATATTTCAAAGTCTAAATGTTCGATTTGTCCGCTAATGCCCAGTTTAATTGTGATTAACTAATTATTATTTTTTTAAACAACTATTACTAAAGGCAAAAAATTTATTGGAATTAGATTAGTAATTTTTCCAAAAATCATATTCTGACAAACCACGATCTTATAAACAAATCTAATTAGTTTTAATAAATTTACTTACTGTAACCATTTAGAATATAAAGTTTACAGCAGTTTCGTTTACTTAAAACAAAATTTATCATTTCGTTATCAATAAAAGTACTTATAGTTATGAGTATATGGTAAAATCTCATGAAAATCGGACAATAAATAACGGCGATATGAGAGAATGTCCGGATTTTTGCGAAAAGGTCCCACAGTGGGCCGGTCCGATGAAAAACTCGGGCCGAAATCTCACTACAATCCGGGCCTGGTCATTGGCAATGTTTTATAATCAAAATTGCAGCAAGTCTTATTATTGTCCGTTATAACACACTGGTTTATCTTTGTTAAGATGTTGTCGTACAGCTTTCTTGTATGTTTTCTTACAGCTGCATATTGTTTTTCGTTCGTTTTAGATTTTTTTGTTTTTTATATGTTTTTAAAGTGTACTTTTTCTTCATTTCCTGAATCATTCCTATTGATGTTTCTGCTTTTTTTTTCGTAGTATCGAGTACTGACAACATTGATTTACTTTTAAAAATCTTCAACATTTTACTATCTAATCCTGGAATAGAGGGCCCATTTCTAGGAACCATTTCGGCAGTTTTTCAAACTACAAGTCTCGCCAAAGTTTTTAAGCAATTTAAGAGACTTTCTTGGTCAACACTGTGATTTTTGCGAACTGTCTTATACAAGGCCGCAGCCAAAAATTTATTTTCGGGGGGTTCTGGGGGAATTTATTTTCGGAAGGAAACCGAAAAGAAAAATAATTTTATTTTGTTGTCATTTTATTAGTATTAAGTTTAGTTTCGGGGGGGGGGTCAGACCCACTAACCCCCCCTTGAATACGGCCTTGGCTCTAATACACACTCACAACACACGTTAGTTTAAACCCCGCGAAGCGAAGAAGTTATAGGCCTAAGCTTCTTCAGCCGTGTTGGCAGGCCAATTATTATTAAAAAATTTAATAGTAACTGACCCGGCAACGGGGTGACCTTTGTGGTCATTATCAGCAACATTAATAATAATGTTGGTGATGATAACCACAATCGCTCCGTACTCGTTGTATTCTTCGATAATTTCATTTCATGGCTCTTCTTTTGTTTGTTATCGGATAACGTTGGAATGTCGAGGTTGTTGAAAATTGATGAATTTGCCAGTAATTACGGCGATTGATGCTGATTGGTTCAAAGTTGAGAAGTAAAAGTTGCCGTTAATTGCTGAAGTTGTTGCGATGAGTAGGATTGAATTGCAGTTGGCGAAGATTAAAGATGATGAATAGTAGATTGGAGTAGTTTTAGATTGTAGTTGATATGATATTAAAAATGCTGCTTGCAGTCGATGAAATGGTTGAAGTAGAATGTATTGGTAATTTGTTGGACGAGTTAAAACAAAAAAACAGCTCTTGTCAGAACCACCCCCGAAATATGGCTTTTGGGGGATCTTTGTGTAGCACTAAGCAGTGAGTCGATTCCACTGTCGTTCCATTCAGCAAGCCCCTGACAAGTTGGATATGAGGGTCACCCGGGAGAGGAAGGTATAAGGATTAACAATCGCTAACAGGTAGCTCAGACGAGTCGACCCACATCCGCAGAAGTTACTTTTTCGTGGTTAGCGACTGTTAGGGGAAGAAGGAAGGTGCCCCCAATAGTGGAGGGTTGAATCGGAACCCAGTGCTGCCGTCCAAACAGCACTGAAGGAAACCGGAGGAACATTGGAACCTAGTACGACTCACCTCCCGCACTAGAGAACCGGAAGATGGAATAATTTAGGACAGCGGTTGCTTCCTGGAACTAGGTTTTATCGATTCACCGGTTAACACTACACAAACTGACCGAGCAGGGTTGACGGCTGCATAGTGGCCGCATGGATAGCAACTCTATTCGGGTTCGCGGCACCTTTCGAGAGGCTAACCACACGTATGTTCACTCCACAGACACCAATCACTGCACTGCTGTCTTATAAAAATCCCTTTTATGGTGCACTACTCGTCCAAAATTGCTTTTTTTCATTTATATTAATTTGCATCATTGCTGTATATTGTATAAAAACTTGAATTTGTTTCTTGTGAAGCTGTTGTCAATAAACAAATAAACAAATTTTTATCGAGTTTACTGTGTCCAGCCTTACTTTGTGAAACTCCATAATCATGAAATAAATAAATAAAATAAATTGTACAAAGATTAATTAAAGTTTCACAAGTTTTATTAGATTCTTAACCTGACAATATTGTTTCGACATATAACTATTGTCAACAATATTGTCAGGTTCAGAATCTAATAAAACTTGTGAAACTTTAATCTTTGCATTTATATTAGGTATTTTTCATAAAAATTTTTATCGATATTATTTTAAAAATATTTCGCAGCTTTCTTTTGCGATTATTTAAAGATGTCAACTTATCGATACAGTCCTTATATAATATGAGAATATTATAAATGCTAAAAGCCAGTCTTGGAAGATTAGTGGTTTGCATGTTTGCTTCATAATCCAAGGGTCGCAGGTTCGATCCCCGGCCTAGCTGGTAATTCTTTATAGCGCAGAGAAGCATGCCTTCTTCTCGGATAGGAAGTAAAACTGTAGGTTCCGTGTCAATGCGATGCTTAGCACGTTAAAAATCTCTACTGGGGGTGGAATTCCCCCAGATTCGGCTAAATTCTAGTAGGGTCGGCCAAATGATCATAGCAATCGGTGCCATGAGGTACGAAGGATGCTCCGCCATCCTGATTCTTCGCCCAAAA
Organism: Agrypnus murinus; assembly: GCA_929113105.1. Classification (NCBI taxonomy): domain Eukaryota; kingdom Metazoa; phylum Arthropoda; class Insecta; order Coleoptera; family Elateridae; genus Agrypnus; species Agrypnus murinus. The sequence goes on from OV816025.1 coordinate 54,799,516, forward strand.
ATAAATAAAAAAATTAAAAATTATAAATGCTTACTTAATCATAACAAAATCTTTAAAAGTTGTTTAATTGTAACAAAATTATTAGTTTAATTATTACAAAATAATTAAAGCTTTTTTAAGTATTACACATATTTAGTGTGATATTTGCTCCTGCTGGTTTGAAATAAGTCTTTGGATTTTTGGCTCCAATGACGTTGCTTCAAGACGGATAGCCGTTTTTAATTCAAGCCTAGACCGGTACTCAGTTTTAATTACTGTAACAGATGAAAATGTCTCTTCGCACAAATAAATATGTTGTTGCAAACTGAATTAGAATTTTCTTTGCTTTTTCACTCAGCAATGGGTATTCACTTTTTATGTAGAGCCAAAAATGAGGTTTTGATATGGATGACTAGAATTAAGCTTTGAGACTATCGTCGGATGATACAGGCTTTCGAAGAGGCTTTCTTTATCATTCATATTTAAATTTCTATCTTCAATTTTTGCTGCAAATGGATCTATTATCTGCATATTGCCATGTCTGGGATCTTCATTCTTTGTGTAAAAACGACCAAAAGATTATGTGAGTGATTGTAAGTGCTGTTGAACAAGTATTACAACTTGCCGCTTAACATCCTTCTCTCTCATATATTCATCAAGATTTAAAAACATTTGCAGATCTTCTTCAGCCAACCGCGTTTGCCACAGTAATATTTTCTTTTGTAAAGCATCCATTCTACCTTGTAGTGTAAACACATCCTTAAGTTGTCCTTGCAACAATTTTTTTTCGCCGCAAGTTGCTCACAATGTAAAACGCAGTGTATATACAAAATGTCTGGCTGACCAACATTTTTCACCTTTGCAACAATTCCTGAAATATGTGCAGTCATGTTTGCGGCACCGTCTGTTCATATATATCCCAATACATTTTTTCCATTCAATTCCGAACTCTATCTTCAATCTCAGAGCTAGTTTATATATCCAAATACATTTTTGCATTCAATTCCGAGCTCTATCTTCAATCTTAGAGCTAGTTGTTCTACCCGACAAGTTGAGTGAACAAAGTAATTCTTCCTGTAACTCTCCCTTATACTCAACCCTCACAAAACAAAGGAGAAGTGCCTGTTTACTTATGTCTGTTGATTCGTCAAGTTGAATCGAATAAAATAATGAATTTTGATCAATTTTTATAACTTGATTTTCAATATCTTCAATCATGTCTTCAATTCTGCGCTTGACAGCCTTAGCAGACATAGAAATTACTTTTAGTTTCTGGACAGCTTGCTTTCCCAAAACCTCTTCGCAGCTTGTAACATGCTTAATTAATTATTTTCCAATCCTATACGGTTTTTTATTTTTTGCGATTTAAAGTGCTGTCAGATAAGAAGCCTTTAATAAGGATTTAACTTCAAGGGTCATTTTTGTTAAAGCAATTACTTGCTTTTGCATATTTTCGCGCATTATCTGAAAATATTCAAGTGGTTTATTAGCTAAATTCGGATGTTTTGACTGCAAGTGTCTTCTGAGTTTGCAAGGTTTTATGGCATCATTGGATAAACTCTCAGAACACACAACACAAAGCGGTCGTGGATACAGCTCACTACCAGGTTCTTGAACAAATCAAAATTTCAAGTAGTTCGAATCATATTTTCTAGAGACTCACTTCCCAGGCAGTGTTACTGACACTGGAACAAATCCTGACGATTTTATGTCAGGAATACCAATCACTCGGGCAAGAAGAGAAGATTGGGGATTGGCTGAAAGGCTAATCAACATAACAAGACTTAAATGGGCAATCAATACGTTTAGACCATTTAAGTCTCCAGAAATAGATGGCACCTTTCCTGCATTACTACAGCGTGGTTTGGAGGAACTTGCTTCACCACTATGTGCCCTATATAGGGCAAGTCTGGCTCTTGGGTAAATACCAAGTGGCTGGAAACAGGTCAGGGTCTGTTTCATACCTAAACCAGGGCGCAATTCTTATGCCCAGGCAAAGGCCTTCAGACCCATCAGCCTAATGTCATTTCTCCTCAAAACCTTGGAGAAACTGATTGATAGACATATCAGGGACGACATTCGGAGGGAATCACCTCTACATCGAAACCAATTTGCTTATCAATCGGGTAAATCCTGTGAACTAGCTTTACATGAACTAACTACAAGAATACAACGGGCAATTGAAAACCAGGAGATTGCCCTAGGAGTATTCTTGGATGTAGAGGGTGCCTTTGATAATACCTCCTTTGACTTGAAAATCATAGTAGCCCTTGGAAATTATACCAAGGAGGCTATCGTAACAAAAGGGTGTCCTCAAGGAGGAGTTCACTCCCCTCTTCTTTGGAGCCTGGTAATTGATAACCTTCTCGCTGAACTAAATGCGAAAGGAATATATGCGCAAGGATATGCAGATGATATAACCATACTCATAAACGGGAAATTCGGGGGAGTAATATCAAATTTGATGCGGCTGGCCCTGAAAACCGTGGAGAGATGGTGTTTGAAAGAAGTACTCTCGGTTAATCCGGTTAAGACTTCGGTCATACCATTCACACGTAAAAGAAACCTTCAAGACTTGAAGGAGGTACGAATAGGGGACCAACAGTTACCTATGGGGAAAGAGGCAAAATATTTGGGCGTCATTTTAGACACCAAACTAACCTTTAATCCCCATCTGGAGAAGATACTTAACAAAGCCACAAGGGCCCTATGGGCTTGCAAGAGAACAATAGGCAAAACCTGGGGCTTGAAACCAAGCATGACCTTGTGGGTATACACAAGAGTGGTTGTACCAACAATCACTTATGCCTCTATTATCTGGTGGCACCAAACCAGAAACAGAGTGGTAATAAATAAATTAAATAAACTACAAAGACTTGCCTGTGTCGGTATTACTGGGGCAATGTCATCTACGCCCACAGGTTCAATGGAAACAATGCTAAGTCTACCTCCACTTCACCTAGTAGTGGAATCAGAAGCACTGGCAGCTGCATATAGGCTGAAAATAAGCGATCATGGGATAGGGAGACGAAGCTTCGGACCCAATTCTGAGATCTTTAATATACTGGAAAAAACCAGTATCCTCAATATGCAATCTGATAAAATCAACACCGTTTGGGACTTCAGAAAACCTTTTAGGGTTGAAATACCTAAGAGGGGTGATGAAGAACGAAAACGAGAGTTAATTCAAAGACAAGGATCTGTATGGTATACAGATGGTTCCAAAACAGAAAACAGCTCTGGAGCAGGAGTGTTTGAGCAAAGTACAGGGAATGAAATATGTGTTAACCTGGGGAAGCTCACTTCCGTGTTCCAAGCTGAAATAACAGCCATAATGTTATGTGCACAAAGCATGATAGAGAGGGGCTTTGAAAATAGGCAAATCTCCATCTTAACGGATAGCCAGGCGGCACTAAAAGCCTTAGGAAGTACTGAAATTCACTCAAGGGTCGTGCTTAATTGCACAGAAGCACTGGTGATACTGGCCACATGCAACAATGTTTGTGTAGAGTGGGTTCCAGGACATCAGGGTTATGAAGGAAATGAAAAAGCTGATCAACTTGCAAAACAAGCTTCCGAACAGAGATTAATAGGTCCTGAACCTACATGCGGGGTCCCTTATTTAACCGCAAGAGGGATTATCAAAGACTTATTGAAAGATAAACATAAAACCTACTGGGAGAAATTACAGGGGCACAGGCAGTCAAAAATGCTAATGATGTCTCCTTCCAATAAGAGAACAAAGGAACTGCTGAGACTGAGCAGGAAACAACTAAGGCATTTAACAGGCTATTAACAGGACACTGTAGCCTTAATAAACATCTCAACAGAATGAATATTGTCGATGATGCAACCTGTAGGCTATGCGAAGAAGAAGAAGAGACAGCCCTACATGTCCTATGTGAATGTTCAGCCCTCGGGGCTAAAAGATTTAAACATTTCAGGGCTCAGTACGTTAAACCGACCGAAATTGCATCAGCACCAATCAACTGTATCCTCAACTTCTTTGGCGATACAGGTCTGATTGAGTAAATTACTTCTTGGGGCACAATAAGCCTAGAGCTTCAGTGCAGTAAGTGAAGAGTGAAGACCACGCCCAGAATGAATGAATGAATGAATGAATATTTTCTTGATACTTTGAGTTTATTTCTTGTCTCTTAAACCAAACAAGAAATGATAAAGATTTCATACTTAATACTACCCTGACGTCACTCTTGCGTACTTTTTTTATTTTTGTCCCTCTCTAGTACAGTTCGTGAATTTAGTGCAATGTATGCGAAAATTGTCATTCAGAATTTAGTAAGTATTAATTTCTTTATTATTAATAAAAGATAAAAACTTTTCTGTGGACCACCAAGATCTTCTCGTGGACCACCGGCAATCGCTGCTGTAAGAAATACTTAAGCAGCATCATTTGAAAGATAATTTTAAGTACTCGTACTTTGCAACGGTAATGATTCGGCGAAAGACGTTTTCTATGAATAGATGAAAGGTCAATTAGAAAGTACGTGCATACAGTACATTGAAGCATCTCTTCTGATCTCTCGGGATTTGTCCCTCTGTTAGCTGAAAAGTTTTCGTTTCGTATCTAAAGAAAGGATTTCACCATAGAAGCTTTAAAGATCTTTCCTGTTGCTTTGGACCGACAAAAAGTTTCCGATAGGAAATACACGTTGAGAATTCTTGGTCCCATATACTCGTACATTAAAACTGTGCGTTTTATTAACGATAATTGATCGTCTTGCACCCAAATTAAGCAAAGCATTGCAGGACGTTTGTTGGATTTATGTGCGAGACGATTCATAAAAAGAACTATCACACTTTTAATGCCTGAAGGTCAAGAATCTCAAAGTAAAAAATGAGTGTCAAGCATTTCCTATGGAAAAATGTCCAGAAGCAATCTTGTTTCTCTAGACACAAAATGAAAACTGTTAAGCTAGCAGGGTGACAGATCCGCAGTACTGCATACGCCGTATCTTCTAAATAACCTTTTCATAGTATATATCCTTTATGCTCCTATGTATGTAGAAAAATACTTAAAACTTTTTGAGGGCAACGGGAATTGGGAAAAGTGGGAAGACACATGCTACAGCTTTACTTGACAAATTCCGTGATTGAGAAATATAAATTTAGAAATTTTGAATAATTACAAGAATAGGTCATTGAAAACTACAAAAAATTAAATGATTGCATTTCTATTCGAGTCTTCTCATCTAAAGAAATTCTTGACTCAAAACTTCAGTTGTTTAGAAAACCGTAAAACAACCACATTTTTTGATTCATTGGTATTATAAGCATTACAAAGCCTTTTGAGTGGGGCAAGGAAGGGGTGAGATGAAAATTGTGACAGGGCTAGTTGATTTCAATGATAGTTGGGTTCAATTCTGGAATCATTGTGACCTAACATTTAACACAGGTCAAATATCAAATTCGTGCTATGATTTGATCTCCTACTGATATGACCGAGAATACAGAACGCCTCTCCGTTGTCAAAGAGCAACGGACTTTTCTCAATTTTTTTAATTCGGTTTATAACTAGGTGCACAATTACAATTACAAGTCCTCCTATGGGAACAAAGATTTCTCGGATTTAACATATTCGATTTGCAGCTAGCTTTGAACCGAATTGACATTGCAGAGAATGTGAGAGAGAGAGAGAGAGAGAGAGAGAGAGAGAGAGAGACAGAGAGAGAGAGAGAGAGAGAGAGAGAGAGAGAGAACAGAATTAGGAAAGGTTGAGTTTGGTTATTTTCCAGAAATCTAACCGGTACTTTATGCTTAGACCTGGCATAAGATAGGTTTAAAATCTTGCCGTGTTTGAGTATAACGGTTCGGTTTCCATGTGATTCGCTCTACCCTCTGCTCTCTACTATGTAATCAACCTAAAATCCATTGACATATACTTCGATATACTAGATGAAGCGGCCAACTTCGAGACACTTGCAATTTAACGATAGTGTATGCAATCTAAAAATTAGGTCCATGTTTACCAAAAATGCTGGAAGACGAACTGAATTTAAAATGGTTGTGTTTCAGCGTAAGAAGACAACGTTTCACCGTAATCACAATATAACTTAGAGTTCAGATTGTTCCCGAGATAACTAAAAAAAAAGTTTTTGCCCTCCTGAATTGTAAAGCAAGCTTTGATGTCATGTATCCGTCATGTGAAACTAAATTTTTACACACAATTTTGTAAAGTGCGGCTACTATGCGGTAAAGTGACCAGTAAATTTCAGCCTTTCAGGGACGCTTAGAAAATAAATTAACTATGAGACAATAAAGTATAATTTGGAAAACGCTACTTTACACCACATTTAACACGCTAATGTAGAAAATAAGACCGTAGTTAAATTTTTTATAATTTTAAATGTATAGCGTCATCTGTAGGAAACTCAGGCAAATCAAAATTAAGTTGGCACCTTGTTTGGCACCATTAATCCCATCAAAATGAGCTAATGACATATGACAGTTTTAGCTGATAAAAAAGTAGGTATGAAAAGTTTTCGCCAAGATTTATCAGAGCAGTTGTGCAGACTACAGCATATTTTAGTATTGATATATGGAGAAACAATTCAAAGTATGCACCTACATAAATCAGAAGTACGTACGTATAGCTATTACTTAACCTCAACCTGTTCGTATCCTTTTCTTGTATAGAGCTTTGGTAGAAAGTACTGGTGTCTTCTGTGTTATCATCAATTTCAAGATCCAAATTCCTGCAATTCTACCTGTTGCTCCAGCATGAATTAGTTGAATAGAAAGCCCTCAAATTTTGAAGAAACTATTTTATTAACTTGTAACTTTTAACTTAATAAACACAAAAATCAACACAAACTAAATTCTAAATGTTGATTGTACTAGTTTCAACATGTGAAAATAGACCGGGAATCAATTGGTTGGCCTGAACATTTGAGGTTGAGGGTAAATTAGGATTTTCTACCCCGGCTTCCACATGTGACGTTAAATGTGTGTTTTCGTTTGTAGTTTCGAAATATGAGGGAAAGTCACTTGGAACTGGTAGTCTCTTTGAAGTGGACAGTGTTTCCTCAGTCATCATATTTGCAACGTCAATTTTCCTTTTGAGAGACTCGCCAATGTATCCTTCTGCAACAGTCGATGATTTCCATGCACCATGTCTTTTTAATGACACAAGGTCACCACCTCTGTTGACTAACAATGTAGCAGAAGAGCGACGAAAGCAATGACCCGTAAAATCTTTTGGGTTTTCTAAATTTAAAAATGTCGCAATTCTTGAAGGTATTGAGCCAATTGCATTGATACCAACTGGTAAATTAAGACATTTACCTCTCTCGTATTTCAACAATAATCGATCTTTAATTTTGGTTACCTTCTCTCGAATTTGTAAGTACTTAGTTATGATTTCCACCCACTCCTTTTTTGTAATGGCAAACAAACGACTAACGTTAGTTTTTGACGTAGGAATTTTAATTAAAATTATGTCATTTTTGCACTCAACGTCTTCAAGTACCATTTTATACATTTCTTCTCTTCGACAAGCTCCAGAGACACCAATGATTAAAACAACCTAAAAAATTAAATGTTTTGTGTCCCGGTTTTGTAAATATTTAAATATTGTGTATTTGTAGGTAATCATTGATGTAATAATAATAATAATTGTTAAGTGTAATAATTTAACTGTACTCACTTTCATGAGCAAAAATTCCTGATCTGGAGCTTGTGCAATAAATCTATTAATATGTACCTCTTCAAGTATTTTGCTTTTCTTGGGGACATGATTTGCCGTTTTCCTTTTTAAATACGATATTAATTTAGGGTACTTTGATATATCTAAGTTTTCATGTAAAATTATACATGATTTTAACATGGAATAAATACTCCATAAAGATTTTACTTCCCTTGCCACTAATTCAATGAAGTATGCCAGAACAACATTTTCACTTGATATTTTTGCATTTTTTTCGACACACCATTCTTTGTATTTGCTGTATTGTCCTTCATATCTGACCCTTGATTTTTGGGGCAATAGTTCTGTAGCAGCATTTTGGGCCACTTGTTTTAATTCTGGCGGTGTTAATTCAAAAACTTCACTGTCGCTGTCTGTCATTATTGAAATATTCAGAATCAAGTAATTTGTGTCAAATCGCGTCAAAAGGCTGGAGTACCAATTTAAAAAAATCAAATAATCACCAAAATTATTCCAAATTAATTTTTTTCTTAAATAGTAATTGTCGGCCAAAAAATTGTATACAAATGTCGTGCGTTAAGTTATTTTACAATGCTCCAGCGAATGGGGAACTCGCCCTTCGGGCTCGTATCCCAAACGAGCTGTCGCATTGTAAAATACAACTTACCACACTCTAATGTAAATAACTATTGCTTATCGGACTCTAGAGGTCGTGCTTAGAATACCTTTTTGGATATGATAAAACCATGTCGTACCTATGTAGATAAATAATTAATTGTACTTCTTGTCGATTCTGTTGATATTGGAGAGGAATAACAGGGATGGTTTATTAATCAATTGAATAGTGTCTACCACTGACTATGGGACTAGCTTTCTTCCTAATGACGAACAATGAATTTGCACTGTTATATGTCTTTATACCTGCACGTCTCTGTTCAGCCAGATGTGTCAACAATGTTTAAGGAAAATCAGGCGAACTATACGATAACCACAAGAAACAAAAAAATTTAGTAACTGGGAGGAGGTGCCGAAGACCGGTCTCCGATGTTATTTTTAAATTTAAACCAAACCTTGTTTTCGTGAAAACTAAAAATATGCAAGGGTTACGATATGACATCTTTCTTTTTAAAAAATCAAAGAAGTCTACTGTCTCTAGCCTTACTTTGTGAAACTCCATAATCATGAAATATAATATAAATACAAAGATTAGTTAAAGTTTCACACGTTTTATTAGATTCTTAACCTGACAATATTATTTCTACATTAAATGTCATTATCAAAGGCAGATAAGATTGAGAAACAAATACGTTGCTAAGGGTAAATACAGAAAATAGGTAACTAGATACAATACATACAAAACTAAATATCTAACACTTCTAATAAAGGAAAATTACTAGCTCAGTGTGTTCATTCATTAAAGGTACTGTGCGTTTATGTTTGTATATTTCAAAAGCTTCTAAAAATGTCTAATTTGTGTTTTTTGTTGCAAAAATGTAAGAATTTAATGTTGTTTTGATGTGGTTCTGTTCCAAAATATGTTTGGCGTAATTCGATTTTTCTGGATGTTTAAGTCTATAAGAGGGTACGTGTTCTTTGTATCTTATGTCAAAATCTCGAAGTGTTTGTCCAATATAAACCGAGTTAAAAAAGAACAATTCAAACGGTGAATGCCGGATTTCATGATATCTTGTGTTCTGCTTTAGCATTGAATAAAAATGAAAAAGTGTTGGTGTTGTTTTATAGGTTATTTTGTAATTGTTGTAAAAAGAAAGATTTTCTTGACTATACAATATGAATTATTTAATGATTTTTGTGCTTTCAATTAAGTATATGGAAGTAACTTCAATTATTTACAGACACCAAACATCCATTACCAAGACTTTGAAAAAAGGGACACATTTCATTCTTTATTTACTTGTCTAAAAAAATATTTATTTACAGTCTAATTGGTTATTTACAAAGTCAAGGAAAATAATAATAAGGTACTAGAATAGACTTTCATGTTTACGCTTAAACAGTATTTTGAAATTTATAGGTCGTGGACTCGATCATTATCCTAACATTTGTGGTGATTGCTAACCTTTGGAAAAATAAGAATATATAATAAATTGGAATAAAATAAAATTAAAAATAAGCGTAGAATAAATTTGCATTGTTAGTATAACTATTAAAAATATCATGGATGTACTTGAGAAGTAAATAGATACTTCGTAAGCAAAGTTTTGTGATTTTTGTTCAAGTAGCTTCAGTAGTCGAAAGAGGAGATGGATTGTGAAGCATAAAATCAAAATTTTATTCGATACTTCTTCTCGAAATAAATCTTCATAATAAAGGTGGTGAGGCCCTTCTATTCTCTCTAACTAAATTTGAGTAGTAAATATTTACCCACCTATCCCCCCACCCTTCAAATCAATAATATGCATTATACATGTTTTGCAAACACCACATACCTAACATCAGAAATTATTCATTTCTATTTCTTGCTTTTTAAAAACAAGAAATTACAGTTTTCACCCTTGTTTCATTTCAGGAACATAAATCGTCTACAAAACAAAAGAAGTTAATTGGTTTACGTTTTTACGTTTTTTTCTGCATTTTTTGCAAGCAAAATTTGTTCTTGGGTACACAAAAGACGAGCAAGCTTCCACACCCAGTTAATAATTGCATTGTGCTTTCATCAACTGCATGCTTGTAAATTTTATGAAAGATGCAACGTTATTAAATTTTTCCAAAGAGATTATCGTGGCTGCACATTTTTCTTTTGACATTATTTCCAGATCGATAACTGAAAACAAGGTGCACTTCTTTTAGCACCGCTGATTTAGTTGATTTAGTTGTCAAATTCGCGTTATCGTTAATTCTCGCTTTTAGTTCGTTTGAGATGATATCAGTGTTCTAGCTAAAGGTTAGTTTCAAAGAATCAGAAGTTTCCCAGCTAAGCTTTGTTCTCTAAACAATGAAAATGAATAATAACCCCTAATCCAAGCATTTCACAATATCTTTAATATCTATCTGTACCTAATATGAACCAAATTATAGTAATTATTTGAAATTTTCATTTATATGTATTTAAGAAAAATAGTGAATAGCAATTCATCTGAGATTGATAGATATTTATGGCATACTTGCCATAGACATCTTTTTGCTAGGTAAAAGATTTTAAAACTAATTGACATTTGTCATTATAACATGTAAAGCTTAGAAAGTATGCGATGATGCCTGTGTTTTTCAGATGAATTGCTATTCGCTGTTCTTACTTTGCGGGTAAATGAAGATTCAAACCCAAAAGCTAAATCTTACTTACACTGTATATAACCATAGGTAAATGTTTTTAGAAATGGTTATGCTGTTGTAAGTAATCATAGCAACAACGGCACTGGTTGCTAAGATAGTGGAAATTATTAACCGGAATGGCTGAGTATCGCTCGTATGGCACATGGCATGTCGCGGCGCGTGGCACCGATTACCATAATCATTTCATCAGGTCGAACCTAGTAGAATTTAGCCGAATCTAGGAGAATTCCACCCCGTAGAGATTTTTATAGTACCAAACATCGCATTGACGCGAGTCCTACAGTTTTATTTCCCATCCGAGAAGAAGGCATGTCTTAAATTTTCACCGCTATAAAGAATCTAATCTGCAACCCTTGAATTATGAAGCAAACATACAAACCACTAATCCAACAAAGCTGGCTTTGTCGAAAATTTATTTTTAATATTAATTAAATTGATTAATTTAAAAATTAGGTTTGCTCATGTTCTAGTAGGGTGGGTCATAGGTTGGCAAAATCGTAGAATTAAGAAATATATTCCGAGGAATATTCCGCAATGTTATCCTTCGTCAAAAATGAAAAAACATGACAGTAAAATCGGAAATTATTAAAACAAGGAAAGCAGCTAGAGCCATAAGCGGTCCAATTGTGCAGTAGAACGTACTGTTGAACATAGCGGGGACAATACACTCAAACGGGTGATCTTGGTAAACCCATCGAAATAGTATCGCTGATATCAGGTTTAGGTTCCGAACTCAATTATGTTAATCACGAATGTGTGTGTTGTATTAATCCTATTGGGAGAGGGGAAGAGGCATATTAACGTTTCACAAATACACCCAGCACAAGAGAGGACGAAGTATCTTGTTGTAGCGCACCCGAACCTGCGCACCGAAGAGCACAAACAACACATCTAAGATTTAACAGGCAAAACATCAGAAGTGCCCGATCTTAGATTGATGGAACCTACAATAAATTATTGCAAAAGCGACCTGTTTATGGAATAGAAACATAGCACTCGATTTCAAGTTATGGGTTCTACGACAAACCCGCCGCAAAGGAGTGAAGTATATCATTGTAGATTAGTGGGTTCCGCTATAAACCCATTGCTTTGGGCGTTAAGCACAAGATATTAGATTAGGAAATGCGGGATTCCATCTTACAGTAATGGGTTTGAGGACCAGTAGACGGAGTAACAAATGCACGGTTTGTCGTTCCAACGTTGAGTTATAAATTAAGCCAGCGCTACAGAAATCCTACCGTATAGAAAGTGACGCATCCAATCTTTTATTAATGGAACCTCTGACAAATTCATTGCAAGGGAGCGAATCACATCTAAATGCCTGCAAGAATTTACCTAACAGGTATTCACAAAACTAGGTAAAGGAAAACTAGTAAAAGGAAGATCAAGTTAATGTCCAGGCGCTTCTCTTGAAAATTAAAGGAACAAGCGAACGTCATGGAAAAATCAGTGTAGATATTTTCGAAAATCATGTAAAAACTGACGAAAAACGAATTATCGTCATAAACGTTGTTATGTAACAAAAGATTTGTAGTTAGTGAATACGAAGATTGGAAAAACTCGTTAGATAGCGGAAATTTTTATAGAGGGTGCCCATTTAGTGAGCAATTATTTCACTACTGAATATCTAAAAAACTTTGAATACAAAAGTTTCTTATTTGCCAAAGATGCATACTTTAAAAATATTTACATTAATACAGGGGGGAATTTTAAAAAAGATAAAAGCCACCCATTTGGTAACTGCTGTTGCTAAATCATAAGCTTAAGTATTGAGTATCTAGTAATAATAGAGTGTAAGGACTGTGGTTTATCACAACACTATAATTTAACACTGTTTCCTAACCACACATTGTATTTGACTAATTGCCAATACATATTTCGGTAACGATGTTACCTTTTTCTCGTCATGAAACGTCTCATGTTCCAGCCGGTTTCATTGTAAATTATAATAGTATTGAGTATCTTGTATTCAAGTGTAAACTTTGAAGCACCATAAAATAATAATAATAAAAATTGACAAAATTCTCAGAATTTGCAGGTATAATTTGAACCCTGTACAACAAAAAAAATTTGGAAACATATTAATAGTGTTTAATAAGAACAGTTAGTCAAAGAATGTTTTTGAAATTCAAATAATAATAATAATTGCTATCACCCATTACCTGGCGAACCAGGCCCCAGAAGTTATGAAGCTTGCGCGAGAGGGGCGATTATTACTATTACACAGGTTCAACGTGCGGCTGCAGCCGGCTTAACAGTGATATAAGCTCAAATCCCACATTTGTGTTACAGTTAAGGGAAACTGCAGAAAACCTTAATCAGATCTGCCGGTACCGGGAGTCAAACACAGGCCGCTTGGGTGAGAGAAGTGCATGCTAGTCCCTATACTACCAAGGCTGTTAATTTAACACCTGTAAGGCTGTGAAATAAATGTGTTAATTAAATAAATAGACTGTCACTTATTTATTATGACCTAAAAAAACTGAACAAATTAAGAAAATAATTTATTATTGAATAAGCAACTGATAGGGAATCAACTCCAGGTAAAATATATAGGGTGTCCCATATAATAAAAGCCTAGTTTCTTTTATCCCTCTTTTGTAAAACATCCTGTACTGTTGTAAATATGTTTAAAGTACGCTTCTTTGGCAACCAAGCAACTTTTGTAAGAGCAGTCTTTCTCCGATATTTAGTAGTTTAGGAGATATACTCGTAGAATCAATGCGCACTAAATGTATACCTGACGTATGACACCGTGTATAACCTGTCGTTGTCTTAGAAATTTAAGCAGAATAGACTTGTTAGTGTAATTACAGTTTAACGCAGCCTTATGTTTAATGTATGTCGAATCTATAACTGTCTTTGTTGGATTGTAAATATAGCAATTATTATATCTACTGAAGACACAGCTCTGTATGGTTAAGAAAGTAATGCATAAAAAAATTAATTGTATTATCAATCTTGCTTGTCATTTTTGTGACAACAGCATCAATTATCGAATATGAAAACAGATATAGATATAGACTCCTGTAGCTCCTTTTATCATCTGACACAGGCGCGTGTTGGTCCACCGGGATACCGGGAGTTTCCCGGTGGGCCTTTATAAAGTTACCTCGAAGGGCCCTACGACAGGGCTGAATTTAGATTATCAACAATTAAATTATATTTAAGTAGAAACAATATACCTCGCCGCTGTTCAACTCGACAACACCTGACGAACAGCGACGATTTAATTCTAATCTTCTTCCCCGTTTTTAGCCTTGGAGCCATTTAAGAACTTGCTAACTTAGAAGAATCGAAGTATCCTAATGTTGCGGATACGTTGCGTAATCATATTTATATTGATAACGTAATTTGAGTGTATGATTTTGTAGGTTCTGCCCTGAAGCTTCAATTGGAGTTAATACAGGTTCCGTGATATGATAGATTCGAGTTGCCCAAGCCGGCAAGGAACTGTCTGGAACTTCTTGCGGCTGTACCATCGGCTGATGTCCAAATGCCAGTTCAATGCGACAACGAAAAACCTATCTTTATTTAGGTTTTAAGTCTTCATTGGGACCCCATGGCCGACATGTTTTTCTACTTGTGTCACCCTATAAATCGCCCTTTCGCAAAAAGAAATATCTTATCGGAAGTAGCGAAAATTTAGGATCCTTTAAGATTTTTAAACCCAGTGGTTCTCTTTGCAAAAAAAAATTATGCAACAATTATGGATGGAGAAAATAGATTGGGATTACCCTGTTCCTGAGGCAGTGATCAATAACTGGAATTTGTTCAAGTTGGAACTTCCTAAACTTCATTTAAAATTGTCTTGATTTATTATAGACCAGTAAAAATTTTTGGATTTTTTCCGGTCTTTCTCGAATTCCTCTGAAACTAAGCGTTTAATCGAAAAGTCCATTCTCACCAAAAATGAGAGTATGGAATTCTGCGTCGATCAAGTACTAATACTAATTTGCCTGCCTATTAATTTAGAGTCGGCCGTCAGAAAAGGACTTCATGCATTCTCGGATGCGTCTGAAATTGGTTACAGTGCTGTAGCGTATTTAGGGGTTCAATATTCTGACGGCTCTATCAGAGTTTTCTTGATGTGCGGGAAAATTAGAGTTGTACCTCTCAAAACTATCTCCATCCTACGTTTGGAATTGTGCGGTTCTGCATTGGCAACAGAATTGGTAAAAAGTCTCATTGATGCTTTGAACAAGCAGATCACGTTTGACGATACGATCGCTTGGAAGACTCCTAGACTCCAAGACATTTGTTGCTAACCGAGTAGCTTTCATTCGTCATGGCATTACGTTCCGTCAGTAGAGAATCTGGCTGATAGTGCCTTACGCAGACGTTTGCCGTCGCAATTGCTAACTCATAGTTTGTGGTGGATGTACTCGTGGCCACAGTAGTCTTCATTTTCTGATAGTTTTTTCCGCAAGAGGAACGTGGAAATTATAGACAGTTACTAATGAATCCCATATAATCGATGATCTAATAATTAATCTAAATAAATAATTCTTAAGAAATTAACCGAAGTGGGGTGGTGGGCCCTCTAAGAGAATATTTTCCCGGGCCTTAGAAGTGATCCAGCACGCGCCTGATCTGACATAATATTGTCGTGTTGCTAACATAACCTGAAAATAGGTTTCATAATATTTTAAACATTGTCAATAATTACGGGAACGTACTAATCCAAGGAAATAAATAATCGCTATTATTATCGATCCCTTGATACAAATTACGTGAAGTTAAAAAGCTTTTTTTAATGTAACGGAAGAAGATGTTTTCACGTTAGTATAATTTCCCTCGTTTTAATAATAAATATGAAGAAAAAGAACCATGTAAGCCCTCATAAGAGTTCCCTGCGTTTAAACCTTAACTACATTCCCTTTTTCCGTTCCTTTTTATCTGTTTCTTCACGAGCTATAAAATAAAAGAGCCTGAAATTGTACCGTGGTAGGTTTTTGTCGTTTAATGTATCTCATAAGTATTCCGCCTTACGCTAGAATTCAGCGTCTAAATTGGTGTAGAAAATAAATTTTAATGAATATGTTTTTAACGTTTAAAATATTTTAATACCAACAGGGCATAAACTCATTAAATTACGTTTGTGGCATTAACTGAATTAAAAACTATTAGTCGTTAAACATTTTGACTACCAATCCTCTTAAGCTGCATCTGTTCAAGGAAGGATGTTTTAAGCATCGTGTATTCCATTATCTTCAAGACATTGTGAGCGAATTAAATATTTATGGTGCAGAAGAGGTGGAAATTAATGATACTTAGAATGCTCGTTAGTTACATGGTTTGGTTTAGTTAAAAGGACGAAACAAAACATCTCTTACTGATGGTGAATTCTCATAATTGCTACTTGGTCCGTCGTCAAATTAATGGCGATTCCAGAAAGGAGATATTTTTAACTTGACTTTTCAGCAACTACCTGTTTGTAAATCGATTATTTTTGGTAAGTTTAAGGCATAATTTTTACTCTTCATTGAGACTTGCTTTATGTATTGAACTTTGAGATTGTATCTGAGCGGATGTTTCGATTCACAAAGAATATCTCGTAAATGTGATCCATTTAAAAGACCTTAGTCTCCTTAAAGCACAATATTCAGCTGACCCATATATACTTCTCAAATTATCTTAAAGCATTATAAGTATGTATATTTGAAAGATATCTCAACGAGAATCTCGATTAGATGTAGCTATCTAAAATCACGGACTATAGATAATAATAGTTTGTACTTTTCTCGAAGGATATTCATAACTGCCTGATAGATATTCTCAAAGTATCTTTCTTACTAAGTTTTAATTTTAAATTAACATTTTTTAATAGGGTGCAAATAGTGAACAAGAAAAAAAATGGAAAATTGTACGAAAAAACTGCACCATCGCGTTTGAAAGCTGTAGATAGTGTCAGGAACTTTTTCCAGATATCCTCTTCTGAATTTCTCAAAGACTCAACATCTATCAGCGGTTGGATGTTCTACTTTCTATTGTAAGAGTTTGCGAACTTATTTATCGCCTTGTATTGTACGTAACATATTCTCCATTAACAAAAAAAGAAATCTTAAAGGCAAGCTTATACAAGGGCTGGTGTAAGAATTATATCAAGCCTAAGGGCTCTAATCCACATTCCGCCTAACATGAGGTATTCATATTAACTACTTTTCATGAGAAGATTGTCTTGAATAGTAAATGTTCTTGCAAGTTATTCTAAATGTTTAAAGATCCTTAGATTATAGAATTATTATAGAATTATAGATTAGATTATAGATAAAAATTATAGAGACACCCTAACGTCTCTATAATTTTTATAATTATTCTATATTTTATATTTTACGGAATAATCTTTGAAATTAAGTCAATTGTAAATCATGCTGTCAAATGAATTCTCGTTGGTTACTTTCAAATGTATACAACCAAAGACCTGTCAAAATGTGCTTAAGCGAGCGAATAAAGACCAACAAGGGAACTTAGAGGTACACGAAATACCCTCTATCAAGGTATCTCAGGAAAGAAAATTATTTAAGAGCTTGTGAACAGAGTATAATTGTAGTAAAAAAAACTGATTGCTGGTAGTGCCTGCTGCAAATACTGCAATTTTTAACTGCTCCTTAACGGACGATTCTATAGGGCACTGTAATTGGCTACTTTTAATGTATTAATTTTACTACTTTCCACAGACACAAGTATCATATTAGTTGTGGCACATATTTTAATAGAACTTTCGTGTTACGGTACATTACCCTTGTCATATTCTACTGGATCTTATGTTTATGACAGTCACGATGGTTGGCGACGCCATTTTATATTAAAAGATAATTTGCCGCGAAAACAAATTAAAAACAATTGCTTTAAAATCGCCGTTTCAGAATGATGTAAAATTGAATTTGAATTTTGAAAGAGTTTTAATTTATCGATATTTGATATTAAAACAGTAATTTAATTATTTGTATTCACTATAATTTATTATGATTCATTTGTGAGTGTTTTGTGGAAATTTTGTGAAGGTGATAAAAGGATTTAGTATTTGGAAACTAATTAGAAAATAACCTTCTATTTGGGCAACGGGATTTTAATTATTCTTTCGGCCATCGTTTGGGGCTGCAAAGAGTAGAAATTGATTTATCGTTTTCGAAAATACAGTCCACTTATTGTCGTCGAAAGGTACGGTTTCATTTGTATCGGTGATAACTTTCACATTTTCGGAAGCCCGTAACCTAACATCTTATAGTCCGGTCAAAATAGGTCTAAAATAACCATTTTAAACCTTTAAGAAAAACTCGAAGGAATGTGTGTCAGGCCATCAAAAAACATCAAGAAAAGATGTAGAGTTCTGAGACGCCGGCAAGGGTAGAAAAAAATCAAAAAGAATGAAAAACACAAAATCGAAAATAGTTTCTATATTTGATAGTTTAGGCGTTAAGAGCTTCGGAACCCTAGGGGTTTGCTGCGGAACCTCTAAAAAATTGAAAAATTAAGATTTTTATTTTTTTAAATTTGTTTAAAATAATCTTCTCTATCTTTTCAAAACAACATTTTTTAAAATCCCATTAACTTTTATTTTATAATAATTTTAAGTTAAAACATGACACTGATCCTCATTTAATATGGGCTTTGAAAAACCCCTTTTCAGATCATTTCATCGCCCACAAAATTTCTGACAAAAAAGTTTTCGGTCATTTTTCTCTATCTTCCATTTTTCTCGAGTTATAAGTTGAGTGAATTTTATTCTTGGTATGGCTATGGTGCTGTGCGAGAGAGGTGTACTCGTTCACGCCTTTCCCATTCATTGTAGCGTTTCATGTTAGCGTAACCTCAATGCGAGAGAAGATATAATTCAAGTTTGCCTATGAAGCCCATATTATGTATTAAGGGTTTGATTGAGTGTCTTATTAGAGCTCGCAGAGGCAGAAGCCGAAGGCGCTAAGACGATAAAGGGCTTTAAAACACTAATTAAGCCCGAAATGCATACGTTAGTTTATTTCCGGTCTAACTTTAAATTAATATTTAATTTTAAAATAAAAATAATTTGAAAAGTGCAAAACTTCAAGTAGGTAGGTGCAGTGGTATATAATTACCGTTATTACTATGGAGACGACGTAAACGAGGGTAGCTATTTTTCTAGCGGGCTCTAAAAAGTTTGATAGCCCTAGAGCACTAATTTAGCAATTCATGCTCTAAAAACAGGCCCATAAACCGGTCAAAATTGCCCGACCGGGCAAAATAGTTATTTATGTATTAAGGGCATAAAGAAGCTTTTATGGCCAGAAGCGTTATTTCTAGCCCGAGGCGTCAGCCGAGGGCTAGGAAAAGGCTGTAGGGCCATAAAAGCAAGTTATGCCCGAAATGCATACACTATTTTATGCACAGATTGTTTTTATCTCAAATCTATTATTGTGTAAAAAATATAATTAAATGAGTACGTAGGTTACATCAAGCCGCTGTACGTATACTTATGTGCTTATATGCGAATTACGTTACTATAGTTACTATCTAAAATACTTAATTTCAGCTTATTTTCATTGGTGATAAGTTTACAAATTATATTAAGAACCAATCAAGTTCTACAAATACAGCTCTGACATTTAATTGACGTTTCATTATTGCCCGTCGGATCATAAAGAGGCCCTTGGGGCATAAAGAGACAGTTATGTTCCGATAAATCTAGCAATAATAGTCTAATTATAATGCATCTCTGCATAAAAGTCTTTTATACGTCTTTTCTACTATTTTTCTAGAAAAAAAGAAAAACATATATCATTTTTGATACGATATACATTTATATTGTTACAAGATTATATTATTTATTTTAAATAAATATTAATATCTGCACGTTTCATAAAGTTTCGAGTCGGTTGGTATCCACAGAATTTTGACGGCAAAAGAATTTTTTCAAATTATTATAAATAAAGGACAATGATTTTAGAAAAACATTCCTTTAAAATATAGGGTAGATAAAATTAAAATAAATTTAAAAAGATTCCAGATCTTATTTTTCAATTTTTTATGTCTTTTTACGTTCCACAGCAACCCCTAAGTTTTGGACGATCCTAACGCCTTCCCAAACTTTTTTAGGTCATCGCCACCTTTGCAAAAAGAAAAATGTTCAGCGCCCAGGTTAATTTTTTTACCAACCACGTAAATTTATATACAGCCTTCCCCAATATTCTCTGAAGCTACTCTCTTACTACCATCCCAGCGCCTACAGGGAGGAGTTATTGTCCACTTTTGGAACCACTGGCCTAAACTATCGCAAATAGGGGTAAACATTATTATCGATTTTTATATAAAACCCTATTCTACACTTTTGTCTGAAATTATTTCGATATTTCAACCGTCTCCGAACGAGTTTTTTTTTGTTACCCTTATCGGCGGCTTAGAACTCTGAATATTTGCATGTTTCTTGGTGGTCTGATGCACTCTCCTTCAGATTTTCAGCCTTCCTGCTCAAAATAGTAATTCCAGGCCTATTTTGACTGGACTATTAAGTTGGTTTCGTTGGCTATTACTAGCTTAAAATATAAAACTTATTAATAATTATGTAATTTGAAAAAATATCTAATACGCAGCGTTATTTCAGATTGTATAGTAATTACTACACAGCACTCAAAGATACTTTGTTAGTAATCCCATTTATTGGCCACTAATGCGAAACGGGTCGTTTATTGTTCGTAGTGATCCTTGCTTTATTTGGCTATTAAAGCGATAACTAAAACTTTTACATAAAAACTTTAAAAAATTGTTGATGTTTTGTTGGTTCTTCACAAATAATTTACCAATTTTCAAATAAAAGATAATATATGCGGTTTCTAATCTTTTAATTCTTGTTATCGAACTTAATTCGTCTTATTAAGTTTTAATTCGCTTTATTTATGGTACAAAAATAATCGTTTTGTAGACCAAATTGTTACTGCAATGGTAATGAATATGCTACTATTAATCTCCACATTTGCATGTCGTGGCATTATCGATTCATTCCTAGAAATCGATTTATCCCATAGTATTTCGTATTATAAGTCATTGATGCTCAGTTTCTGTATATAGCAATAAAATTCGACAAATTCCAAATGTCTTCAATTTGGGTGTACGATAGCTTTTTAGTTTTAAAATCGTCTGCAAGTTAGATATTTCGACAAGCCAATTTAGAGAAGTTTATTTATTATCCCGTTTGCCGTTTAGAAAAACTATTTTTTTTTAAATTAAGTTTTCTAAAATACCAAATTCTATTTTAAGTTTTCGATAGTTGTTATGTTACTTATGTATGCTATGAAAAGGTATATATCTTGATGAAGATTTAAAAGTATAATCGAAATACAGATACATATATACAAAAAAACGAACAAGTATTTAATTCATTAAAAGAAGCTACAAATATTAAATATAGGGAAAATATTTATTTCGAAAATTTGATTCAGATTAATAACGAATGATCTATTCGTATATTACGCTAGATCCCTTAAAATAAATTTCCAAACAAAAAATATTCGATTTAATAGAGTGTTGAGATTTTCCACAAGCACATGTACAGATCGAAAATGAAAAAACAAGGTATGTACTCCATACCTTGTTTTCCATCAAATAAGAATCTCAACGAAAGTAGGTTCCAGTGAAGTAACTTTTTCCATAACCTAATTACTAATTACATTAAAGGTTCAGTAAAATAAATTTAGTAAAAGTCTCACTTTTAATTAGAAATCAATAGATATCAAAATTCATTCTTTGTACGCTAATAATCTTCAGTAGTGTAAAGTTTAACAAAAGATCATATGGGTGAACAATGAAAAAACTCCAACAATCCACGTTATTGAAGATTATCTTTGATATTTTATAATTGTAAGCAACAAAGTTAGCTGCTGAACATTTATATGATAATGACTTAAATGTTTTCGTTAGCTAATAGTGGCTAGTTTTCCTCCAAGAGAGATTTAGCGTTGTCTTGCATAACAATGATGTATAATTCCGTTGTGTATAGCTTCTCAACAAGTGATTACGATTTCCACTGCTATTTACGTTTTCCCTAATGGTAACTACCTGTTGGTATTTAAGTAAAATCAACCAATTTAGCATTAAAAGTATATTTGGAACTATCACATCTCTTTGGGTAATTGCTATTCCCAAAAGTTGCTAAATATCTGCTTTGTTAATTTTGTAGAAATAAAACTGAGAGGTAGGAGGATTGGAAACATGTTGAAGTTAGTATATTGAAAAGAATTCGTAATATTTAAGCACAATGTAGTATGATTTAAAAATTAAACCGTATTTTTTCTATCTGCTCATTTTAGTCAGTAATAATTGGACCATTCCACAAAAATCTCAACCTGAGAAATATGTAATAAAGTATGAGAATTTCCTGGAAATTCCCGCCGAATACTGGAGTGCTTTTATGCTATGGAAACTTCCGATTTACTAATTGCAAAAAAGACTCTAAGTACCAAAAAAGACAATTTCAGGAAAATCTTCTCGGATAGGATTTACATTATTAATTGTATATATCAGTTTTAAATTGTTAACTGTACGCGCTAAGTTTGCAGTAGAACTGCGACCATGGCTAGATATACTTTACTAAATTATTTATCAAACAAAAAATAGTGTTTTAATTTTTATATCTAGAAGGCCAAATTTTCATGAAAATTTATCCATGCAACCTTTGCAGTAGAATTGATTCTTATGGTAAGTATTCTGAAACATGGCTTGACGGAATTGAGCTTATTTTTTAAGAATGCGATTTTCAAACTTATTTTTTGATATCATACATTTTATCATAATGATCAGAAAAGTCCAGGTTTTGTGAATATAACAGAATTATTTATGCTTCATATTTTGTTGGTATATCCAAAAAGTTTGATCCATAACCATAATCAGCAAAAATGTGACAACTTTAAAAATCATAAATAGAAAACTACATAATTCTGCAGTACATTATTTTTCATGTGTGTATTTCTTCAGGTATCAATAATCATTAAATAAAATGTTGTTTAATGTGCTTTAATGGATTTAAGATAATTAAAAACAATTAAATATATTATATCATTGTGACTCTTATTGACTCTTATCCTATTTTTCCTCACCATTGTTTTAATGTAAGTGTTTGGAGTACTGTATGCTGGACATTTTGATCATAAATTGATTAATTTTGAATCAATATTTAAGCTGGAACTTGCATATGCATTAATTGGTGTATTCATTGTAGTTCGTACTGTAAAGATCTATGTTTGTAGTAAATTGTAAAGATGCTCCTATGGAGGATTTATTTGTATTATTTGTATTGTGTATTCCTGTAACTAGTTTGTAAAGGATGAACCTTGATTTGTCGAATTTTATATGTATTTAGAACGTAACGAGATTTGTATATTGTCAATCGTTTTTCTTTTATACCTTCGTTACGATACATTTTGGGACAATGGATGTATTATACTCTTTGATCCTTGTTTTAAGGGCTACAATCCTGTAATAATAGAATTAAGATTAGTGACGATTAATAACAGCTGTGCGGGATTAGTGACGTCACCAAGCTTACTTGATGTGCCTTTGTTTTGAAAAAATGTCATCGCCGGTTTTTGTTCTGGCATAAAGTATATAAGCTGGAACAAATTGTAACAAAATCAGTCGACAAAACGTTCAAGGCAAAACCTATGCCCGACTCCGGATAAAATATCTGTAATTAATTTGAGGTTAGATAGTTCAACCGTATGTGTTTGACGTAAATGTCATGTATGAATCAAGTTTGAATTAAACTAAAGTGTTACCTGAACAATTTCAAGAATTAAAAGAAGATTTAATTATTGTGCCACAATTATATAAAGTAAACGTGATTGTTTAAATAAATTCTGGCTGAATTTATTTTTTGACATCGATCTACGTATTGATGTTTTGAAACCAGGAAATCAGCTGATGTGTATGATAGCAGTGTTACCACTAAAGGATTAATATTTAAAAAGGGAAATTATTTCGTAACATATCAGGTTGGTCATAATAAATGGTTCTCGTTAATTTCATGAATAATAATTAACTTATAAAGTTCATCCTTTTATTTAAAATTTATTTTTATTTGACAAACAGTGTTATTTATAAATAAACTTTTGATTTGTGTTGGTCTGTTCAAATGAATGACCGTATTGGCCCTATGTCAGGCCGTTACAACTATTACTAACATTTGAGCAAGCTTGAGAATTTATCTCTCAATCATTAATTGTATTAATTTGAATAACATTTTTTTTACATTGACTTTCCATTCGAATTTTTATTTTGTTCTTTAAATAAAGTTTATGTGTTTTCAAATTTACATATGTGTTTAATTGATGCAAATACAAACATCCAGTGTTCTTTTCTTTTGAACTCAGAGTTTAGCAGTGGTGTCCAGCTTGCAGGAGCTTTAGTGTTTACAACATAAGTTTTTCTTCCTTTCCAGGCATAAGAATTAATAAGAGTCTCGTAATTCAAATAATTTACGCTTTACTGAGTAAACCTGAGCTAGCTGACTGGAATAAAGAAAAATATCTGTGGTGTATTCTCATTTCAATCCACCGTATATAATTTATGTTTATATTTGGTACGGTGGACATATTTAATTTTACTTTTACAGATCATCGCATATATTTAATGTTTGCCCCGAACGTGACGCAATTTTTATTAGTTAAATACACCGCAATATAAATAAATAAATAATAATATTGTTTTATTATATTAAGTGAACAAATAAAGTTTTTAAAAAGCCTTCGGCCACAGGATTTAATAAAACTCCCTTATATTATTTAACCATTTCTGCTTCAGTAAACAAAAGTAAAAAGCAGTAAATCAAATTTAAAATACCACTACACTATTATAATTTATATAAACAAGTATTATGTTGTTTTAGTATAATGTAAAATGGTTAATATTCATTAACAAAACAATGAATTAAAATCAAGCTTATTAACGAAAGTTTATTAATTTATTAGTGTCCAAACACTAGTGACGCTCTTGTGTTTACGCTTATTGTTGCTAAAATCCGTAAACATGACGCGACAAGAATTGCTGTAATTCCGAATGCAAATTTGAAACGAAAAGATTTTTTTTAAATAATTTTTTGGTAAATGCATACACATTATACAGATTGCAAAAATGTTGCAATTCAATTGAGAAGTCATAAATAGTTTAATTTGTTTATTATAAATCTCTTATTGTTTATAAAAATATCATGTTTGATAAAATATATTTACTTCTTCTTAATCTTTATTCCTTTATGCAGAGATCTGTTGAAGAATTTTCATTTTAATAGCTGTTTACGCCAAGTTTTGATTAGTTTATTTCGTAAAAGGAAATATTTGTTTGGTTTTATTTTCTCCATAAATGTTTTCAAAATTTATCATTTTTAGGATATTCGACGACATTAGCGTCGGCGCATATGTTAAATAGTGGGAATGTAATCTTTGTATAGTTTTAAAAGTAAAAATGAATTTTGTGTTAGTTGAATAAAAGACGCAAAAACAGCCCGACTTAACGGCAAAGTGTTATTAGTTAATTCAAAATAGCAAGTTTGCATAGGGGATTAGATTCCCATTTAATAGTTAATTATAGCGGCAATTTCCCTAAATCTCTTCCTTCTGCCTACTTCATTTTTTCCTTGTTATTAATGTTATAGTAATGGTTAAATCTCTTCAATGAAGCAAGATCAGAAGCAGCACTTGTCGGTAAGTCTTTTTTACATACAGTCCATTATTATTATTATTAGCAATTGAAATATTTTGATCAAGTATAATAGCATTCGTTAGCTTTCTTTGAGCGACCAGTTTTCATACAAAACATTTGGTTCTTATCTCGCCGGATATTCGATAGTATATTTAAACAATTTTATTAAAATTTAAATTTTAATAGACAAATTGATTTAAAAATTAAATTCGTTGTAGATTACATTGCCACATAAAAAAATTGGAAAATAATTCCAATAGCAATACTTTACAAACCAAATTACCCAAGTTACAAATACCCAAGTTTAATGGTGATTAAACCTCATACACAAAAATAAAGACTTGGAAAATGTTGATAAGGTACATTATTTAATAAGCAGTTTAGGAGGTACTGCGCTTAGCGTATGTGCAGGAATTCCTCCTACTGGCGATAACTATTCAATAATTTATCAATCTTTAAAAGAAAAATTTTCAGATAAACGTGTTTTAGCCAATAATTACTTGGATCAGATGTTTTCTTTTAAATAGGTCCCTAATGAGTCTGTTGATAGTTTAAATTCATTTTTGGAAAAATTCGATACAGCTGTACGAGCTTTACAGCAATTACACATAGGTGATTTAGCTGATTATATTTTATCGTATCTGGCTCTAAGTAAGCTTAACATGGAAACACAACGTTTATTTGAAAATATTTATAGAAAAACCAAAATGCCATCTTATACTGATGTAATCACTTTTGTTAAAGAGCAAGCCAAGATTTGTGCACGTAGTCAAGTCACTAAGATTCAAATTCATAATAGTAATTTCAAATCTAGAGTTACACATTCATTTGTCGTCCAGGATAATAAATCAAACAAATGTAAATTGTGTAAAAATGTTAAGCATCCGTTAACTAGTTGTGCAGAATTTAAAAAACAATCTCCGCATGAACGCTACAAGTTTATACGTGCAAATAATTTCTGCTTAAATTGTCTTGGAACCCACAGGATTATTAATTGTCTTAGTCAGAATAGCTGTAGGCAATGTGGACAGAAACACCATTCTATGTTGCACTTTAATAATTCGACTGCTAAAAATGTTGAGGCGCCATCTCCACATGCTTTAGTTCCTGTGCCTAGCACAACCAAAAATAGTTCAATAGAAACCATTCAACTCTCATCTCACCCTCAGTCATCCACATCCTTGGTCATTGATAACGTAAATTGTTGTGCAGTTAGCAACCTGACTCCTTTAGGCACCAGCAACACTATTTTGCTTGCAACAGTTCAGGTAAACGTTTTAGATGCCTATGGAAATTTACACCTTGGTAGATTTCTTTTAGATAGTGGCAGTCAATCTAATTTTGTAAGTTTGCAGTTTAGCAATCGTTTAAAACTACAGTTCTCGCAGCTACTATATGAAGTCAGAGGAATTGGGGCTTCTAGTAGCAAAGTTATGGGTAGTACAAACATAGTCATTAGTTAAAAGTTCGATCATTTAGTTAAATATTGTCTTCAGGCCTTAATTATGGAAACAATTTCTAGTGATTTACCAACAGTTATGGTCAATGTTGAATCATTTCCACGCTTGCAAGGCATTTGTTTAGCTGATAATAATTTTTATGCTCCAAATCAAATCGATGGTATTATTGGTGCTGAAATATTTCCACATTTGTTAGGATCCAAACGTATAGTAGGCCCCCCTCAAACACCAGTAGCTATTGAGACCTTGTTATGTTTTGTAGTAATGGAAGAGGCTCCTGTAACTTCGACAGTTGTCTCTCATTCATTCTGTGCAACCGTTGAACCCACTTTCGAGACTTTGGTAAAAAGATTTTGGGAACAAGAAGATATACCTTCTTTAACTTTGCCAAACCCAAATGACGTGGAATGTGAAAAAATATTTGCATCCACATATAGTCGTCAGCCTTGGCAAATATTGTGTTTCGTTACCTTTCCGATTCGATCCAGTTTGTCTAGGTGATTCTTACTCCACAGCTCTTCGTAGATTTCTCAATTTAGGAAAGCGATTTAGGTTATTCCCTGAATTTAAAGAATCTTATGTTGAAATCATTAAAGATTACTTGGCCCAAGGCCATTTCGTAAAATTATTTGATGAGGTGACATCAAATCCTTCGTACTTTATACCTCATCACGCAATTTATAAACCTGGTTCTACTAGTACTCCTGTGAGGATAGTTTTTGACGCAAGTGCAAAGACGGATTCCTCTTACTCTTTGAACGACATACTTTATACAGGACCTAAATTACAATCTGATGTAGTTAGTATGTTTTTCCATTTTTAGATTATTTTCTGTAGCCTTTATAGCTGATGTACGTCAAATGTATCGGCAAATATGGATGAATAAGGAGCATTGTCGATTTCAAAAAAAATCTCTGGAGGTTTTCTCCTACAGATGAGATCTCCGTTTATGAATTAAATACAGTGTCATTTGGTGTGAAATCTTCGCCATATTTAGTCTTGCGTACATTACATCAGTTAGCAAACGACGAGAAAGATAGTTACCCATTGGCGTCACAAGTAGTACTACGTGACATGTATATGGATGATCTAACTTGCAGTGTTCCCAATGTTGAGGAAGCTGTTGTGCTTCACCAGCAACTCATTGACCTCTTTAAAAGGGGAGGGTTTCAGTTAGTAAAATGGGCCACAAATAGTGAAGATTTTCTTTATCATATAGATCCAAACCATAGATCTACACAAGCCATTGACTTCGAAATGGATAGTTTGAAAGTTCTTGGATTGCAGTGGCACCCAGAAAATGATATTTTTTCATTTTCGTTTAATTGCTCGAATAGCTCCTGTACTAAACGCAATATTTTATCAGTTGTTGCTAGATGTTTAGCTCCTTTAGGTTTTCTGGCCGCTGTAACGCTTCAGATCAAATTGTTAATTAAAAAATTGTGGATGTTGAAAATTGGATGGGACGAGTGCCCCCCTGAGTTTATAACATCTGCTTGGAAACGGGTTCAAAATGAACTCTCTTTATTGGCCGAACTTAAAATCCCTAGATTTACCGGAGTTTTTCCGGGTTCGCATATAACATTGGTAGGATTTGCAGACGCGTGCACGACTTCCTATGGTGCAATGGTCTATCTTCGTATTCAGACTCATGATGTTGTCACTTGTTCATTCCTCTGCGCTAAAACCAAAGTATCACCTCTGAAAGTTATATCGATTCCTAGGTTGGAACTTTGCGCAGCACACTTATTAGCAAAAATAGTAAAATTTGTTTTAGATACCTTTCGCTCTCGCATAGACATTCACGATATCGTCGCATTATCCGATTCGACGGTAACCCTTAGTTGGATTAATGCTCCTGCCCATAAATGACAAACTTTTGTAGCTAATCGCGTCTCTCGCATACAAGAAGTAGTTTCATCTTCTAATTGGTATCACATAGTTGGCAAAGAGAATATATGCGATGGACTTTCCCGAGGTTTGTCTTCTAAACAGTTTTTAGAAAACAAAGATTAGTTTATCGGACCATCTTGGTTAAAAGAACCTAAGAATTGTTGGCCTATTAGATCTCTTAATGATCAACATAGTACTAGTTTAGAAGAAAAATTAGTAGCGCTGGTTTCTATACCAGACGAACCTAATCCGTTGTTGTCTCTCATTGAACGATCTTCTTCTTGGCTAAAACTGTTAAGGTCAATGGTATATATATATATTACGATTTTGTAAACTGTTATCAGTTTCGCCTGAAATCAGTTGTACAGATTTAGAAAAGTCTGAAATATTTCTTATTAGACTTGTTCCGAGAAAACATTTTAGCAACGAGATTCGTTGGTTGCGACAGAATAAGGATCCTTCTCCTTCCTTCAGAGACCTACGACCGTTCTTACATGATGGCATATTAAGTGTAGGTGGTCGTCTTCATAATTCGAAGCTACATTTCGATAGTCAACACTATTCTGTTGCCTAAAAAAGATTCTTTCGCGAATTTAATTATCGATTATTACCATCGTAATAATCTTCATACAGGTCCTCACCTTGTACTTTCGCTCTTACGTCAACGCTATTGGATATTAGCCGGTCGCAGTGTTGTACGATCGCGTATTAGAAACTGTAATATTTGTTTTAGATCTAGTCCAGTTCGTACTTTTCCACTCATGGCTAGTCTTCCTCGCTGTAGAGTTCAAGAAGCTAAACCCTTTCTCCACACCGGAGTGCATTACGGGAGTCCTCTCCAAATTATTCCGTACAGGAGACGTGTTAGGCCTTACAAGGCGTATATTTGTCTTTTCGTGTGTCTCGTCACCAAGGCATTACATCTGGAGTTGGTGTCAGATTTATCCACTGACACCTTCTTGCAGGCTTTTAAAAGATTCTTAGCTCGTAGAGGGCTTGTGGCTTATATGTACTCAGATCAAGGTACTAATTTTGTGGGTGCTAAAGCCTACTTAGACGAGTTACATCGTTTAGTTAACTCGGAAGCATTTAATAGTAAAGTAGGCAATTGCTTAACTAGTAAGGGTATCAATTGGGAAATTAATCCCCCATCCTCTCCACATTTTGGTGGATTATGGGAAAGTAACGTCAAATCTGTAAAATCCTACCTCTGCAAGGTCATTGGTTGTCAACTTTTGACTTATGAGGAAATGGTCACATTACTTAATCAGATTGAAGCACTATTGAATTCTAGTCCCTTATGTGTTTTAAGTTCTGATCCCTCAGAACCTCTTGCCCTTACGCCTGCACATTTTTTAACACTCACTCCCTTAAAGTCGATTCCTACACCAGAACTTAATCATATTGAAGTTAATCGTCTCAATCGTTATCAGCTTCTGGATAGCATGGTTCAAAACTATTGGAAGCGATGGCGAATCGAATACTTGCATACTCTTCAACGCAGATCGCGATGGAGTTCCTCTTCTGACCCTATTAAAAAGGGCACCGTCGTTCTTTCAGAACAACCTAATGTCCCTACACTTCAGTGGCCATTAGGCATAATCGTTGAAACTTTTCCTGGCCAGGATGGCGTGACCAGGGTTGTTTCTGTTAAAACAAAAACTGGTGTCTATCAGAGGCCTGTGGTAAAGATTTACCCGTTGCCTACACAGTCAGTGTTGAGCACATTTACGGGCTCGTAATAAGTAATTTTTAGTTTTAGCTACTTTTGAGTAATAGTTATTAGTTATTTATTGTATAAGTGTTTCAGAGAGCATTTTATCCACGCAAGAATGTTTAAACGCGAGAGCTTGCTCGAGCGTTTAATTTTCTTAAGTGGATAAAATGCGAGTGAAACACGAATTGCAATACAACATTTTATCCACAATTACAGCGATTTAAAATCAGAATCGCCAAAATTTCATCTCATGTCATCAAAAAATGATTTGACATTACACTCTGACAGCGGATGTCACCTCAAAAATCATTGAAATTAACTAAAAAACATGGGAGGTGTTGAATCGTCGCTATTTATTTTCGATTGTTTATCGACTCCATTTGTACAAAACGCTGTGCAAGTTGGTGAAAATGGAAGAAAGTGATACTATTCCTGAGACAATTCTTGAGGAAGCTGAAGAAGCGACTCGCCAGTTATTGCCTGCGAAGTCCAGGGAACATTATGAAAAGGTATTTTCAGAATTTAATGAATTGAAGGAAGAACGGGGGGTAATGACAATAAGTGAGGAAGTTCTGCTATCGTATTTCTTAAATTTGAAGAAAAGGTATGCAATTTCATCCATGTGGTCGAAGTACTCGATGCTGAAGGCCGCTATAAAGGTCTATAAAAACATAGACATTGGAAAATATAGTAAGCTCATGGCCTATCTGAAGAATCAGTCAAAAGGATACAGGCCGAAGAAAGCTGCAGTATTGGAAAGAACACACGTGGAAGAGTTTTTGACAAGAGCTTGCGATAAAGAATATTTGATGATCAAGGTAATCTCTGTCATTACATAGACATTGTAGATAATAAATTTTGGAATATTTTAGGTTGCATTAATAATGGGGGTGTCTGGTGCCTGTCGATGCTGTGAGCTGACAAATTTGAAAATCAGTGAAGTAGAAGACAGAGGCGCATACCTGATTGTTTCGATACCAGATACCAAGACGGGCGTTTCACGAAAATTCACAATTCTAGAAGAAGGATTCTCTATCAACACTGTGGAGAAGTGTAGGAAATACATGTCCTTACGTCCGAAGAAGTTATCCATTGAGAGATTCTTTTTACGATACGCTAATCAAAAATGTACATCGCAACCTGTTGGAATTAACACTTTATCGAAAGTTCCTTCAATAGTTGCTTCGTTTTTGAATCTGGCGAACGCAGAAGCTTATACCGGCCATTGCATGAGACGCACTTCAACAACTTTACTGGCCAATCGAGGTGCTAATCTTACAACAATTAAACGACATGGTGGGTGGAGGAGCTCCGCCATAGCAGAAACTTATATCGAAGATTCTGTATCTAATAAGCTTGATATCTCAAGAAAAATCCAAGGTTCTCCTGGTACTAGTCGTTCCTTACTAGAGGAGACGTCCATTGTTCCTACAACTACTATTCGTTCTGGAACCGATAACAACTACAAGCTTCTTATTAATGGAAACGAAGTGAAATATGATAAAACAAAAAACGAAATGTCTATTAATGTAAATGTTAATGTCAATATTAATAATAAATAGAATGCGATTGATTTAAGATTGTATTTTTTCATTATTCCACTAGTGGAATAAAGTGATTTCATTATTCCACTAGTGGATAAAGTGTTACTTTATACGGTTCGTAAGTGTGGATAAAACTTCAATTATAAGGTAATTGTGGATAAAATCTATTTATGTATAATACTTTTTTGTTTTGGGGTTTTTAAAGTCGTAACTACGCATCATCCTTCAGGGGTGGGGGAAATGTTTACGCCAAGTTTTGATTAGTTTATTTCTTAAAAGGAAATATTTGTTAGGGGGATTAGATTCCCATTTAATAGTTAATTATAGCGGCAATTTCCCTAAATCTCTTCCTACTCTCCTACTCCTACTCCTACTACTACTACTCCTCTGCCTACTTCATTTTTTCTTTGCCATAATGTTATAGTAATGGTTAAATCTCTTCAATGAAGCAAGATCAGAAGCAGCACTTGTCGGTAAGTATTTTTTACATACAGTCCATTATTATTATTATTAGCATTTGAAATATCTTGATCAAGTATAATAGCATTCGTTAGCTTTGTTTGAGCGACCAGTTTTTATACAAAACAGTAGCTTAGAAAAATGAGTTTTTCTTAAATTGTTGCATAAAAATGTTATTTTTAATAACTTTTAAAAATCAAGAATTTTATAAAATCAATTGAGGGTCAGGTTACTATCATTAAATGGCATAAGAGAATTCATATCCGTAGCACTGATAAATATTTGGCTCAGAAGTAGTAACAGGTTTTGTTTACAGACGTTTTGAATTGTTCAACTATTGACCTTATTATAAACCTAGTGTTTCTGAAAATTATTTTCATTCATTCAGTTATTTATTTGCAGATATTCTATTGAATTAAGATGGATTATAGATGCATATACGCAACTGCACGAGAGGACATATCAGAATCAGAAAATGTTTACAGAATCGTTTGAGAAGCACTGGATTGCACAAAACGAAAAGTACGAAAAACACTTCGTCGGGATAAGGTCACCTAGATTACGGTCCGCTCTCCGCATTGTGTTTTTCAAACAACGTTGCTATTTTTCCGGTTGCTCAGCATAAATGTTCTCAATATATTAACACTGCAAGATATTTGCACAAAAAGGATTTCGGTAATTTTTTTGTGTAATTAAACTTATTTTCTATTAATTTTCTATATTCGTGCATATGCAACCCGTCTTCTAAATGATATTATAAGCTTATCCTGTTTTGTATTACTCTTTTCCATAAATAAATCCTGCGGTATTTCTTTTTTATTTTACTTGCACGTCTGTAAGTACATACAGACTTCCAGACATTTAAGGCTATAAACTTCTATGTGTATACCAACTATGTATACATACACGTACGAGTTTAGCTTCCCTTTTTAGACTTGAAAATACCTGTATTACTTCAAAGATTTTACGAACAAAATATTATAAAACTAATATATAAAAATTTTTAAATTACCTACCTACCATTAGTGATTTCTTTTAGGATAAAAAGAGCAAATAATCTAATAAAGTAGAACATTTCATATTTATAGCATAATTCTGTTTAGTTACAATATCTAAGAGGATATATTTGAAAATGCTTTTAAAGTAGAAAGTGAACCCAATATTCCTCCTTACCTTCAAATCAATTTCGCTAAAAGGCATAGCGAACCAAGGTAAATTCAACAAACTGTCTGTATGACTTTGTTCGAAATCACTATAAACGTCATTGTTTGCCCAAAGGACAACTTGTACCACTTCGAATTTTTTCCCATCGCTACACTTCTCTCCACTAGCATTAAAGCGCTCATAAAAATCTTTTAATTTTTTCGCGAATTCATCGCTATGCAATTTTATATTGGCGAAAGAAAAATATATTCCGGTGAAATCGATATTTTTTAAAACTTCCGTTGTGTTAATTAATTCGAAACTGTTTAATTTGGTTACCGTCTCACATTTAACAAGCTTTTTTCCGAACAAGCGCTCTTGCCATTGTTGATTTTGGGCCATTATTGTTTATTTATATTATTTTGTTTATATTCAGCTTATTTATTTTTTTATTATTGTTTTTAATAAAACGACATTTTATTTTCGTTTTTAAATTTTAAAAATTAAATACGAAAACAAAACACTCGAATTGTTGTTTATGTCCTTTCAGTAGGCAGCGTGTTAACGCCAAGCGTGCGTCGAGCCCGTAAAGTTATTACCGTCGCAAAAGGGTCAATATAAGCGTCGCGACGCTTACGCATCGACTGAAACAGAATTCATGTGGTTATGTTTTTCTGTTAGCACATGCGCATGAAATATCTGTTGTCAATTTAACGATAACCGTTTGCGCATGTTGTGAAATTCTAAATGAGAACAATCAACTCTGCTTTAAAAGCTTTTAAAAAGTTTGTGCGTAAATGTGCACTATAAACTGAATAAGTTGTTGCCAAACAAAATGTTTAAACTTTTCATGGGATACCGTGGCGGTATATTATGAATTAATGTTTTAATTAAGAAAAATGAATTTTTGCTTGTAGAAAACTAAATTATCTCTTTATACCGGATTTTAATTTCTAGATTTGAGATTTTACATTAATGAATACTAATTGGATTTTTTACAGCAAAAGCTATTAAAATACGCATTGTTTTTAAAATCGTTTACCTGAATGCATTTGTTTTTGCAAAATTCATAAAATATTCAATTTATTTAGACAAGAAATTTCTAATACCTCCCCCTGTCCAGAAATATTCACATATGTACAAAATTCGTAATGGCAAGGATTCTATCGGAAATAGAAGCTTCTGAGGTGGATAGTAATCAATTACTGAGTAATTGGATTACTAAATTGTCTCGTTGCAAAAAAATGCATTTCAACTAGTTTTTCATTGCAGCAATTGTTAATTCCTATTTTTACAGTAATCCAATTAACCAGTTTTGGAGTATCCAATCAGCTTTTAAATTTAGTTGAGTAATTGAAGGTTTAATTTACCAGCCTTTGCAAATAGTCATCCCTATAAACTAAATAAATTTTTCATGGTACAGGTTACCTTCACAATATTAATATTGTACTGAAAGAAAGTTTAAACTGATTAAAATTTTGTTGTTGATTATTTATTCCTTCTTTGTTAAATAGATAACATTTTTGTTCTAAGCATAAATTATGCTTGTTTAATTGATTGAAACATGTTCTTAATATTTTATTTGTCATAAAACTTCAGTTTTTTCACGTTGATAACAAATTTTATGCAACACCTCTAAGTAAAAAGGCTTTTATCTTGACGTTTTTAAACAATTAAGTTGACAGTGGACATTTATTCACTGGCGGATAAAAAGAAAATTTACAAAGTCAATGTTTTGGCCAGAAACAGTGTCACAAACACACAAATAACAACAGTGTTATTTATGAAGTTGTAATTCTGTTATGTAAATTTATAAATTAATAAATGCCGCAAAATTATATTTCAGATATTTAGTGAATCTATCAGTGTTACCAACCTTGCATTTTATATTTATAAATTAGAAGCAGATTTGAAAAATACGTATTACAATGCCCAAATTGTGATACTAATTTTTTTTAAATTTTTTTTATTTTTAATTTATTTATTTTACGGTTTCCCATTACAAACATAATACATAATAAGTATTGACAATTACAACCATTGTGAAACACAATAAGTAATAACAATAATAATATTATTAATATCTTCTACTTTATTTATTATTATTATATATTATTATTATATTATTATATTATTCTACTACTATGTTTATTTTCTTTATATTAATTTTAAATGAAGTAAGAGAATTATTAAAAAAGTCAATTTTACAATCATTACCATATCGCAACATTCTCGGCAATGCCGAGTGAAAAGTGTAGTTACTAAGATTTGAAACAAACGTGTTTTTCTGCACAAAAGTACGACAACAAAAAGGCCCCGCGTTGAAGCCAGTGAAACACTCTAAAATACTCACAAACGAAACTATAAAAATGCTTTATACTTACTGTAACTAAAAACTCAAATGTCTGCCACAGCTTGAGATTTAAACTCTCTCTTACAAATTAATTAGTCAAGTCGTAGGCATTGGTTCCACAGCTGTATAAATTGTGAAAAGGAATAGATAAAGGTTCAAACACAAATAAAAACTTAAAAGGGCGCCATCTGGTTATGAAGCTTAAGGTATATCAATACCCAATCAAAGATATTAGTTGAATAAGCATTAGAATTATTATTAAATTCATTAACCAGAAAATGAATAAAATATTTAGTTGAATCAAAAATTTTGTTTACTTAAAATGGTTGAAAAAAATGGAACTAAGCATTCATAACTAATATGGTTCCGTTTTTTAGATCCTTAGTTTTGAATTGATAACATTTATTTAATAAGAAAAATGGTAAAGACATAACTTTGCATATATATAAGAAATAAAACACACCTCATACATTTATTACAATTCCAATCTAAATTCATTAGATTATAATTAAACCAGAATAAATCAATAAAAATTCATCTAGAACTTTTCATTAGATAACGGAAATAACCAAAAAGTTTATTGGATCGACCACAAAAATTGTTCAAACACATTAATTCAAATATTAAAATTTGTATTGACTGGTCTTTTTCTGGACAAAATTTATAAACGAATATCTAAATGAGATTAGATAAATTAAATCAATTCGATAGTATCAATATAAATGATTTGTAATTAAATTAAAGTTTAAAGATTTTTATATAACGAAGAGAGCTCTCCCTAAAGAAAAAATTCTTAACTGTGAGATTCTTAATTAACTGAATTATAAACAAATCCTTAAAACTACAGTACCTTGAATATTATCCATCAAATTCGTGGAATACCATACATATAGTCCAGTAGAAATTGGAAATTCGGCCTTTCATTTGGGGAAATTGTCGTTGAACTCGGCGTTGTATTGAAGTGTTGATTCTCCGTACCAAAAATGCGATAATATTTAGTTATTGTCATTCGCCCATATGATTTCATGAACAAACTAAGTCGAGCTCAACAAATAAAATCAAGATTTTAAACTGCTTATACGTGCTGACGTATTTATTTTCATTTGGAAAAATGACGAAAATGTTTCTGGAGCTTCAAATTGTTTTTAATCACTCATGGCACTAAATGCTTTTAACTTAGTTTCAGCGAAATTTTAAAGTTATAGAAACACGGGAGTCGGTCACTAAATTCAGGATCGCTTTGAATGCTTCCTTTAGTTTTTTTTATTAATAATAAACTGCACTTATCTGAAGATCAGACGAGACAAAGTAATTGTTATTACAAGTTCTTCACCAAGGAATAAACTACTATTGTTTATACGCAATACGAGATTACAAGTCCTTCAAACACAACTAATGGAACGTAAAACCTTTTCAATAAAATTTTCACGTTGCAACACACAACAATAAAGCTTTAACACACGGTATACAGAATATCTTTCAATTCTAAAGGATTAATGAACTGTAATCCGTTAGCACTAATTCAAAGTCGATCAATCATTATTGATCTAAACTCAAACGATCAAAACTTCGACCCCGGTTAAAGTGTATACATTTTAACTTCGACCGCTCTCGACCGTACGCTGTCAGCGGGCTATAGTAAAAAGGCCCCGTCTCAACCCTGCCAAGCACTTTTATTAACTCTCAACTCCTAGCTCCGCGAGAATACATCTGTTTTTATACGGCAAGAGCGCTTTTATTTGGTCTTCTATAGGATTCTAGACTCAAATACAAAAAAGTAGGACCACTGGAATTCGCGCGACAAACTTATGCGGTGGTACAGCATGTGGCTTGTAAACGATATTCCTACGCTATACTGACTTAAAAAATTTTTAAAACGCAATTTGCTAACAAAGAAAACTTCATGTACGAGTCCTGTATTCTCCGAATGTTAACAAAAATATCTCGATAAATGAGTTGACTAATCACTTTACACAGTTTTTTTCATCAAGGCCTCTCAAAGTAATTGATATTATACCTAAAAGCAATTTAGCACGATACGAAAAAGACAATATCTTTATGACATTACTTCTTTAATTACATCAAATATGACACAATCCTTTCTTAAAAGTGCTTTCGTAGGAAATATTTACTTGAAGAAATGCTTGTTTAAATAAAGCGAAATCCACAGGACCGAACTCAAGATTTTTAATAAAATTTATTACAAAATTCTGCCTACTAAATGCCGGTGGAAAATGTATCCGTTACAGATTATCATTACTTAATCTAAATATCGTCTGCATTCTAGTAAACCTTCTGGGAACAGAAAAGCAGTGGCGTGCGGTGAAAATTTAGGCTAGGGAAGCAACCACGATTTTAATTATAATACACCTAGGTACAGACGCGGATTAACGGGGAGGGAATAATCCCCCCTCCCAATTTTGAAATAAGTTTACATAGAATAGAAACAAATAATGTTTGTTTAATTATTATTTATTAAAACAATTATTTTTCCAAAGATTTCCCCCTCAAAATACTTCTCTCGATCCGCCCCTGCTAGGTACAATAAAAAACAGTGTTATAATTATTAAGCTTAAAAGTTTTTCCAAGAAGCACTTTTACACTTTATACTTATGGAATTTGTTGACTATCATTCTTTATTTAAAAAAAAACTACTACTACTTATCAATTTTCCGGTCTTTCTTAGCAAAATACCGGTACAGGTTTTAATCTTTGTTGTTAAATTTGAAAGATCTGGTTTTGATCTGCCTTTCTTAATAATTTGTAATTTCTCTCCAAAACTGTATGCGAAAAATTCCTTATTAATAATTTACAAACTGAACAAAAAATCGTCCCGATTCGGCTATATCGAAGGTACTCGAACCTTTCACCGAAGCAGTTGAATTTGCAGTCGTGACGATAATGCAATTTTAAATTTGCATACAGGCAAACTAAATAGAACTATTTGTCTTGAAAAAAATACAACTTATAAATTAAAATAATAAAATGCGACAAAATACAGCCTCATTCGCAGATTTCCATTACTTAAGTAACACTAAATCGAACAAATAACCAAATTATAATAAATAAGCATTTGGGAACGCAGCACAATAAAAATTACGACCAAACAATGTTAACCAGCCAAACAGCATCCGTCTATTATAACACCCCGCGGTCGCTGATTCACGCCAAGGTTAAGAGAAGAGCATTTGTAATCAGTGCTTATATTAAGCGTATGTATCACATTTGAATCGGTATTACCTTTCCGTGCAAGTTTAATGAGCCTAATTTAAAATAGTACTCTAAATAATTATACTTTTTGCTGTACAGAGTTGATATTGAGCTTTAATTAGATAAATATTTCAATTTAAATAAACGATAACCATAATTTTACAAAAGTATTTTTGTTAGCATTGTTTTTATTTTTAATAAATTCTCAAGGCAAGCATTGCTTCCATTGCTTCCATGGACCGCACGCCACTGCAGAAAAGTCTATTAGCTGCAGAAGTTGAGAACAGTCAATGTAGCCATTTATTATTTTGAATAGGATGCATAGGTCAAACTCTACGACATTCTAATGTTTTTAAGTTAGTTAATTGTAACATATAATTAGAACCAACCTCAATGTATGATAAATCACATTTAAAAGCAACATGTATCTAAGAAATCTTTTTTGGACTTTTTCTAAGGTCAATATATGTGAACGATAATGAGGACTCCAAATCGGTGTACAATACTCTAGTGTGCTCCGAACAATGGCACAATAGAAACATTTAATAGTAGTTATATTGGTAAAATCTTTAGAGTTACGTATAACGAAACCAAGAC
The DNA here is from genome assembly GCA_929113105.1 of Agrypnus murinus. Classification (NCBI taxonomy): domain Eukaryota; kingdom Metazoa; phylum Arthropoda; class Insecta; order Coleoptera; family Elateridae; genus Agrypnus; species Agrypnus murinus. The sequence continues at coordinate 54,839,498 of OV816025.1, forward strand.
TTTGTAAAGCTTTATTTTTAATGTTGTTAATGTGAGGTTCAAAATTTAATTTAGAATCAAAGAGAACACCCAAATCATTAATACTGTTTACTTCCATTAAAGAGGTGTTACATAATTTAGAATCAAATTTAACGTAATCTATTGTACGATAGAATCTAATAAGTTTGCATTTCTTATATTTAGGGTTATCGTTGGGTTATATTAGGGTTATCCATTATCGTCCCACCATTTGCATAAATTGTTAATGTCGTTTTGAATTTGTATACAGTCACTAGTGGAACTAACAGAGCTAAATAACTTTAAATCGTCTGCAAAAAGCAGAAATTTACAATGGGTAAAGGAAGAGTTTATATCATTTATATAACAGATAAAAAAATTGACGAGAGGTGGCTTCCTTGAGGTACTCCTGATAAAATTGATATTTCGTTAGAGAAATAATCATTTAATTTTACAATTTGGGTCTGGTTTTTAAGAAAATCGTTTATCCAAAGTAATAAAGAACCGCTCATACCTAGAGCTTCTAATTTATTTATTAATAGGTTATGGTTTACTTTATCAAATGCTTTTGATAGATCTGTATAAATTGCATCTAATTGTTTCTTGCATTTGAATGCATTTATAATTTCTTGTTGATAAATTAATAGATTTGTGATTGTCGACCGGCTTTGGATAAAACCGTGTTGCTCGTTGATCAGTAAAGGTTTAATAAGTGGTGATAGTTTATCAGCTACAATGGCTTCCAGGATTTTAGGAATAGAAGAAATCTTAGAAATGGGTCTATAATTTTCTACATTATTTGCGTCTCCAGCTTTTAACAATGGTCTAATAAAACTTGATTTCCATATAATAGGGAATATTCCTACATTTAAAGAAATATTAAACAATTTAGAAAGCGGTTCAGCTAAAACAAACCTACAATTTTTTAGAAATAATGATGGGATATTATCAGGGCCTGAATGAGTGTCCGTATTTAGTTGTTGAAGTTTGTGAAATACTAATAGTACTTTGCGTAACTGTAATGGTCGTCTTTGTAACAAACTTGTCTTTCAATATGCTGTTTACACACTAGTGAGTATATACGTCAACTCTACCCTTTTCCAGTGGTATTTCAGAACTTGTAAATCTAATTTCAGAATGCGTCATTTGTATTTCATTTTAGTGAATTTAGATTCAGAAAGCGGCACTTGTATTTCATATTAGTCAGTTTAATTTCAGAAAGTGTCATTTATATTTCAGATTATTCAATTCAATTTCAGAAAGCGTCATTTGTATTTGAAATTTATCTTTTTTAACTTCAGAAAGCGTCATTTGTATTTCAGAGAAGATCAATTGTATTTCAGAGGATATCTATGTATATGTATATTTTTAGAACACGTCAATTTTATCAGAAAGTGTAAATTGCTTTTTAAAAAGTGTCGTGTTCCATTTGACTAGATACGTATATAAGATAAATTGGAATGGGCGAGAAATTCACGCATTAAAAAAAGTTATACAATAACTGAGTTCGGCAGTTGCATCAGATGAATGTGATTGCTCGAGTAACTATAGCAACCATTATTAAGACAATCGTCTCCTAGGTTACTCAAGCAATCAATTGCCGAACTCAGCTAATATAAACTCTCAATAATATAACAAAATAATTTCCACGACAATCAAATATACCAGCTTGTATCATGGGTTTTAAAATTTTATTGAATTATCTGAAATATATTTCACTTTTTCTGAAATACATTTGACAATTTCTGAAATACAAACGACGATTTCTGAAATTATTTTGACAAATTCTTATTTATAAATCATTAAACTGAAATACAATTGACTCTTTCCGAAATCAAACTGACCATTTTGAAATACAAATAACGCTTTCTGAAATCAAATTGACAAAACTGAAATACAAGCGATTATTTCCGAAATTCATTTGACCAATCTGAAATACAATTGAAGATTTCTGAAATACAGTTGGAAAAGGTGTAGTTACAAAACCAAAAAAATCACCAGCCTACATTGCAAAATATTATTGAAATCCAGTCAACAAACTACACACAAAAAAAAGAATCGTTAATTTAATCTTATGTATTTGTTTAAAGATAAATTATTGTTTTAAATAAATATTTGATTATTTTAAATATAGTAAATGTAAATTAATAAGACTCTTTTATTTATTTCAAGTTTTATATTAATTTGTTTAAAAAGTAGGCTCAAGTTGAATATTGCAGATGTTAAATTAAAGCTTATACGGTTAACTAAAGTATTTGTAAAAAGGGAAAATTAATTCTTTTGGAAATATTATGTTAACTAATCTATTGCATTGCTGCAATGTATATACCAGTAATTAAACTAACATTACAGAAAGCCAACCATTTTCAAAGGATTGTTCCAAAGCAACTATCAAATCGTTTCAGTCATACCTATTGTTGAAATTGACCAATCACGTGATCATTATGACATGCGTCGTTCGAAGCATACACTGGATGTTTTTGCAGATGAAGTGCGTTTTCATTCTTGCATCCATAGATTGATTAATAATCATGCATCGTCCGATCTGACTTTGATGGGACTCGACAAAAAGGTGTAAAAGTTTTTAGTGAAAGTGAAGTGTTTAGACAAAGTGCTTACTTTGTGGATTATAATATGTGGTAATAGTCATTTAAGCTATACTCTCATGTGTCGGCCATGTTGTTTGACATGAGTTGAAGAATTTCATATTTTCAAAAATTTAAATATTGATATCATGCACAGAAAAAAGTTGCATTAGTTCAAATAAATTTAACTACAAGCAAAACAATCTGTTTTATATATACGCAAACAAATGTATATTTAGAATGAGCATAATATTTTCTTGTAGTAAATACAAATAAATATTTTACATAGCAAGAGTATGGTTACTTAAATCAAGCAATTCAGAAACAGTTCAATAAAAAAATTAAGTCTTGGATTAAGTAAATACAATTATTTAATGCTAGTAACGTAACGATTGATTGGAAGGTGGCATAGTTTTGATGAAACACACTGTATCGTTGTAATAAATGTTCTGTTTAGTTAGGACCAACTTACCTTATTTGCTTGAATAAAACTGTGTAGTATTTAAATAAAACAATTACTGTTTCATGCTACACTAAGAAAAGCATATATAGTTGGCCCAATTAAATTTATTTAATTCAACTAAATATTTAGTTAAATCATATAAAATTTAGTTTATTTAAATAAATATTTAGTTGAATTAAATAAATGTAATTGGTCCTACTAGATGCTTTTCTCAGTGTCAATATTTTACTTTTAAAACTTACTACTTATGAAATAAATGGAATCAGTTTTTTATAAGTCATCAGAAATTTTTATAACGACGTTGTTTTATAATATGTTAAAGGTGATGCAGGAAAATTCTTAATGAATCGTTTTTATTGTTAATATTAAATATCAATTTGTTTTCAATATGAACATTTTGGATTATTTTTATTTAATAAATCCTTCTTCAGTTGAAATTACATTATAATAGTTACACTTAAAACTTTTATCAATAAGAACACATATTGGAAAAATTATAGCTCAGATCGAATAATTATAAAATCATTTTAAATAAAAACAATAACAACTGTTACTTAACGATGGAATAACAAGAATCAAGTGATGTGTTTAATCCACCACAAAATATTAAAACATTTAAAATAATTTAATCTCATAAACAACAAACTTTTTTAACTATTATGATGTAATTTCAACTGAAGAAGAATTTATTAAATAAAAAGTATCCGAAATGATCATATTGAAAACAAATTGATATTTTTAATTATTATTTTATTACAATATGTGCTATTTTACGATGAAAAGAAATTTTGTATAATTTTTTCCTACATTTTGTATAATAAAATATGTTTTAATTTCTAAAGAAGATTCTAAATCAGTTTTTTTTTAGATCTTTTATAGTTAAGCATGATACCCTTTATAGTGAAAATAGGTACTATATTTATATTATTAAACGATCTTTCTTCTATAACACCACAAATTATCTATGTATAAATGTATATGTATATCTATAACGAAGTTAAATTTTGTTCGTTCTTAATAGATAAATTGTATGTTTCAATACAATGTCTTGTTTTATTACCACTGAGAAAACCATTAGGATGTATTAAAAGGAAAATGCGGCATTTTATATAGAATCTCTTAATTTTTGTTAAATAGTTTGTTAAGTTTATGCTTCAATAAAATATCTTTACATTATGTATTTCTTTTAATTACATTAACATAAAGAATACCAAACAAATGTACCATGTGTAGAAATTACTTAGGAACAAGTATCTTTTATGTGCAATTGTATATTAAAAATTAACATTAATATTAATTTAATATCAAAATGTTGAATAATTTGCCGACAGTTAAGTCTTATCAGAAGCAATAATAGTAATATTTTTGGAAGTAATCTTTCTATCCATTGGCGGATGGATACACTCTAAAAAATTACCGGTGAATTATACCCTAAAAAATGGAGGCAACTATGTTACCTCCATTTTTTGGGGTAAATTTACTTCAAAGTGTAATTTTCATAGGAAGTGGAAAATTTCAACATTAGGTTAAGTTTGCATTGTAATGTTTCCTTTTTAAGTAAATTTACAGATTAAAATTACAATCTCAATGTAATTTTACATTTTAACATTAAAAGACCTGTGTAAAGTTACATGACAAAGTTAATATTTCATGGCAATAGTACTTTTCAGGGTTAAAATACAAATGTGAAAATACTTCTTGAATGTAACGATGACTTGCGAAAGTACTTGCAAATTCAATCGTTCCTCTGAATATTACTTACATAGGTAAAGGAATTGTATGAAACAAAATAAAATCAAAGTAATTTTTATTGAACGTATGTACTTATATAAAATATAAGACATTAACAGAACTTCTTTTCAGGGGCTTTCGGAAATATTTGGTCTCTCAAAGACATTCAGATAAAGTTTCGATTCCACCTAGAAAATAAAAAAATTATAAATTATATAAACAATTATACACGAGTACCTTTCTCAATTACAGTTATGCTAGTTTATTTCGAATTCTTCAATTTTTGATTCATCCGAGAAAAACATTAAATTAAATATTTTTATTTTATTGGTTTAAATTTGTAATTTTAACATATAGGTACTTACCGATTATTATTTTTTAACTTCTACTAGAAAATAAAATTCTTCCCATCTTTGGTCATACGTGCAAATATTTGCCTTTAATAAATCTGCACTACACTACAACAAAACAAAATATTAATGAGCAATGACCACTTCGTTCGATATCGATAGGGTGCGCCTCGCCGATTGCGAAACCTGTAACAAGAAATCATAAAAGAATGGGTACCCACTATTCCGACCATTCCCCAAAAACCCTATTTGGACTGTTCATAATGGGTTCCTGAATTCTTTCACGAAACGAAGGTCACAAACAAGTGCAATAAGCAAAATAGCATCTCAACGGTTAAAAACATATTAAGGGTAAAATTACACTATTCTTGTTCAAGTTCATCTTATCTTTAATATTATACTAAAAATGAATTAAGTTATTGAGCAATTATACATTTGTAAGGAAAAGATTGTCTGAGTTATGTAAATTTATATTATGGATAGTGATTTTAATCAGTTCAATGTAGTAGAATTACTTATATTTGTATAATTTTACATAATTACAGGGCATTTTACCACAAATAGTAAAACTACTATTAATGTATAGGTAAAATTAATTTTAGGGTAAAAATACCGCAAATAATAGGGAAAAGTTAACTCTTTCCCAAAGTAATTTTACCTCATTTTTTACAGTGTAGAATGGATTGGAAGATTTTACAAAATTTGTGAAGATTGCCTTTGTTTATTCTAACTTTTGAATTTGCTTATTATTATTCTATTTCGTATATAAACTTTTTAACTGATGTTTATTTTAAATTTTATACTAATACTCTTTAATGAAGTGAAGTTTTTCAATGAATAGAAAATTGTATTTAAAAATGTAACTGATATGCTTCTGATAAAACGTTTAATTCTTTACAAATCATTTATTAAGACATTTTGGATATTAATTAACTGGCAATCCCATTTTTAATATTGCACAGTTTCACATACAAATTCCTGTTTCCTACATAATTTTCTACAAATGAAATATCCATAAAGGAAAATGAAATATTTAATATGCTTAAATAAACAATATAAGAATTGTAAACTTGATTTTTTCATAAGGTAAGTTTAAGCATTCATTCATCTTGCATGAAGATTATAAGAATGTTACATTAATTCTTTAAAAAGGTAAATTCAAGCAATGCAACACATACATTTAATCATTAAATAAGGTTAATTTAAAGTTATCAGAAATGTATATCAACTAATAGAACGCTTTAGTGTAAATACTAAAGTGTAACTGAAAATGCAATACGCAACTGTTTAATCAAATGTATTTAAACAATTAAATTTAAGTACTTCTTATATTTAGTTCAGTTATATCATTGCCTTAAAATTTAATCTACAGATTTATTTAGAAGAATGTTAAGATATACTTGATTATATATGAACTTATTATAAGCTTGCTTTAAACGACTTCTATTTAGATCAACTAATTATTTTTTTGTGTGTAGTGTGAGATTTATTATGTCCAAATCCCTACACTAAATTATGTATTTAAAATTTAATATTTGAACTTAAATATTGAGGCGATAAAAATGTATATTTAGTACACACGCGAATAGAATGTAGGTACTTTTGTCCACTCGGGGAATGAATTGCGTACTGAACTTTTTACCTCGTGGATAAAAGCTCTCTTTAATCATTTGTACCGTAAAATAAGTAATTATTGTTAAAATTACACATTTACCTGTATTAGTAATTTTTTCTATAGAAACTACTTATTAACAGTACAAAAAAGAAAAATAATACTTAAATACTTTAGTATCTATATATATAGACCAGTCTATAAAACTTCAAAAAGTGTGTGGAATTCACAAACGATACCTTAGACAGACAGACGGAAAGACTAAAACCATAAATCTTGCATACTTCGTTCGGACTTAAATAGCGCCGAATTAACATCAATCACATGTTGTGATCATTCCGACATGTATACATATCAAACATTGTATTGATCAATGCAATTGCTTGACCTGGTTTTGTTTATATAACAAAATCTAATCATGTTTGCTACAAGCTACAAGTAACTTATTGTAACAAGAGAGAAAAAGAAAGAACCTCTTTTCGAACAACAAATGGAATATTCTACAGCATTCGAGAGAATGACGCATCGCACCAAGCATGTAAACCAGACGCGGTTTATCTAGCGCCTTCTAGAAAAACATGGTATGTTCGAGCGACTTCTAGAACATTTATAGGAGGATATAAAATCGACGTCGCGGATAAAAGAGTCAATCAACAGCGAGTCATTAACTGTGTTTCACGAAATAAATAGTAAATGTAAAGATAAATGTTGTATTAGAAATTCATAGTCTGTAAATAATAGTTTTAATGGTTTATAATCATAGCGTTAATTTATAGTGTATTCATTAGTGTTTGTAAATAAATATTTCTTGGTGAATAGACGATTTAACCAGCACTTTTGTTATTATTTGAAAAAGAACGTTACATTATTAAGTTGAAAAAACTTTAACAATAATTTTATCTTCACGACAAATACAAGTGAAATTTATTCAACGTGATAAGAACTTTAATGTAGAATTGAAAAATCTTGCTTTCAAATAAACAATTTAATTCTTCTATTTGACGAAACACTTATTGACGGCAATGCATTTAATTTTACTATATACTGCATTATTTTTTTTGTTAAACCAACATATCTACGCAACAGAAACGAGAAACGAAAAGCCAACAAAATATTTTGACTCAGGACTGACAAGATTTATTTTTTCATACTAACAAAATTCTGTCAATGTGAATTTTTGTAGAATTGGAGGGCGGTAAATGTAAATGTCACAAAGTAATTGTTATTTAGGTAGAAAAAGAAATCTTATCAACAAGGTTAATTTTCCCTAGTAGATAAAATATCTTATTTATAGTGTGAAAATGAAAATACGGTAATGCTATTTTTCAACATTACTCTCGCTTGTACTACGTTGATTCAAATTTCTTTAAAAAATAATGCACTTCTTTAGATTTTCTACTCTAGTATAAGTAACATTGACATGTTGTTATACTTTCTGATAGTTACGAGACAAGCAAGAATTCTTATAAAAATTGCTTCTTATCATAAAATCTTCCCACACCAATACAAGCTGTCAGCCTTTTGCAAGGGTCTACTGTTCAGTTACTAAATCACCTTCCATATAGTCAGTAATAAAAAAGTTTTTCCTCTTGTAAGCCCCATCTGGAAGCACGCCATACAATATTAATCAATACAAATGCATTACTATTACAATTATGCAAGTTTAATTATTATTAGTTTACACAATATCAAAGCAATGCGATTTTATTACAGAATTATTACTTTATCGGCGTTTTCAAGAAAATGTGAATAAAGAGTAAATAAATTCTTCATATTAAAGTATTGTTTCAGTTATGAGATGTGACACGTATAAGAAGTATTTTATAAAGAAAAATCTGCCTCCTTCGCAGATTCATGATTGTGAAGGTCTAAAGTCCGACAAGATAATGAAGAAATTAAGTCACCCGCGTGATCAACATATGTAAAAACAATAAGGAGCGGGAACAGGCTAAAAAATTCAAAATTCCAGGGGCCTACATAACATGTGTACTCATTTTAGGATACTCAGTCTTCATAAAACGGCTTAAAAGGGAATCAGCAGCGTAACTGTATATTGCATCACCCTTGAATGACCCTCACGTAGTGGGTGATAAGCACGAGTTTGCGGATACCTTTCACTGACTGCGGCATATGATTTGTGATGACTAATTTTTGAATTGTTTGTCAGATATTGTAACGAGCTTATTTCTCTTTTTATTAGCTCGCGCTTAAGTTTACAATCCCCGATATAAAAATGAACTATTGCCGTCTTTATGAATTGTTAAAATAATCCCTTTTCTACAAAACATACATAAAACCAAATAAAACTTTTTTAACACCCTATTAAAATGGCTTTATCTAGAACTTATTGCAGTTTATGGCCCGTTCTAGGCAAACGCCTGCTAGATTAAGACAGATTTTGGTTATATTAAATATTCGCACAAAGAAATAAAGTGTTTTTGGAAACCTAATTCATGTTTGCTAGACAATCTTATAGCTTTATAAAGAGTCTTGTAGTTGATAAATCTGTTCTTGTTTTCGAGTTTAATGGCTTTTCTGTACCTATAATAAATTAAAAAGAATTTCGTCTAATTCTATTATTGGCGATGCATGTTGTCATACTTAAGTTTGATTTCCTTTTTTATATTATTATTAATAAATGAGTCCATCGCTGTCTCGCGTCGCCTTCATTTAAATAATGGCTAGTAAAAGTGCACAATAAATCAGAAACAACATTGCAGATCATTATTTTGGCCGCCCTAAAGGTTTGAAGAAAAAAAATAACAAAATCAAGTTTAATAATGAAATTTTTGCAACGTTCGAAAATGCAGTATTTTGGATAATGATTTCAGAATTCAGTAGACTGCTAGTTTTATCTATGTTATTTGGATAGTGTTGTAAGCGATATTTGTTTGGTATGGTGTGATCATTAGGTTTTTGTAAGTTTTTTAGCAAGATAAATCTTTAGTTGTGAGTGTTAAGGTGCAATAAGGAATTACAAGGAGCACTAGTATAAAGAGATTGCTGTCACACATATTTTATGTAATTTACTTTTTCCTTGTTGAGAGTCCATTTTTGATACTTAATATTTATGTTGGTTCTTAATTAGGAAATCTAAATGAATCGGGTCTCAAATTAAGCTAATAAGTTAATAGGTTTTCAAAACTAGGTATTAAATATGGCTGAAAAATCAACCATCAAAATCAAAAATGCGCAAGTTGTAAATTATTTTTTTGAATTTAACTTAATTTAATTTAAAAATTCCAAATGTTAAAAATATCAACGCTTATCGTTCGTTTGGCTAAGCACCTCCACCTCTATAAAGTTGACTGTTACAGAAACATATGTGAAAAACTGAAAGATTGTACCTTTTCCTAGATGGCTGCATGAACTCAAGAAATACGTATCCGTGATTTTTTTGCTTCATTACCATACTAATTTTGTATACCTGTATACCAATTTTTAAAACCTTTTATATATAGACGTGAAACATTTATTTGAGATACAGGGTGTTTCGGATAAGTATACAATGCTTTAAGGGGGTGAAAAGTGACTATATAGAGACCCCAAAACTCAAAAATTTCAGGTTTTTTCGTATTTTTTGCAAGACAAGAGTCGACTATGGATTGTTTGTAAGATTTTAACCATGAATTACTGATAAAGCAAACAATGATCTCACATCTGCACTACTAAATTAATAACTGACCTCCGCTACGTACATATCAATTTACAGAAACAACAGAATTGAATTTCAGATGCGGTTGCCGAGTGACTCACTACCTTGATGACTTGATCATTTTTTAAGGTCGGTAAATAAAATGTAACATACGTTCATTGACCTAATTGTGATGCAAATTTCATTGCCTGCTTTTTATTTTACGAATGTCATTTTAACAAAATGAGTAAAACTTACCGTTTAGCTGCAAACAATCTTTATAACATATGTTCAAATAAATCGCCGTTTGTCTGTACACACAAGTTTATGCTAGCAAACCTATCGGCATTTGCGCGAATTTATTCTGAGGCGAATTCAATGCGTGCGCGTAGCTCTTGCTCGGTATTCAGTTCTGTCCTGTATACTAACGTTTTAAAATATTCCCAAATACAAAAATCGAGGGGAGTCAAGTCCAGTGATCTCACAGGTCAGGCGATGGGTTCTTCACGTCCTATCCACCGGTTAGGGTATTTGTTATTCAAAAACTCCCGTACCTTGCGAGCAAAGTGTGGTGGTACTCAATAGTGGGAGTCCGTAGAACACTTCATTGACCAGAACGTGTAGGTACAGTCACCAGTTAATCGTTGGAGCAGAATAAAACGTCCTATTAAACCGTTCTGATAAATTTCCGCCCACACATTTACCGCGAAACGGTACAATTACAAATTTCAAAGATCTGAGTCATTAACAGTTATTTACAGATGGTCAGAATAAATGTTTGTTATCATTTAGCTAAAACGTTTTAAAAGCACGTACTTACTATTTTGTTTTGGTTACAATTTTCGAAGAATCTATTTACCCGGCTACCTGCTTGGGTTTATGTTTATTATGGTTATTTTGTTGGTGACCTTTAAAAGTATGTACTACTTAATAGGCATAATTTTTATATACTTTTATCTACTACTTTGCAGTGGCGTGCCTATTATTTTTATAAGGGGGGTTGTCATTTCAAAGGGGCATTTCAATAAATTGTTAGTAAAATGTTACTCTACACGGGAGGGACACATTTTTCAAAACACCCTGTATTTGGAGAGCGTCGATACAAAATCCGTTCTATGTAAGTGTCTAAAAGCAATTCTTACCAAAATCTAACTCGATAGAATTATCTTAACATGTGCCACCGCATTAAGCTAAAAGTCTAGAAAAAATGTTATTTGCTTTTACTTTTAACTATTTTTTCCGATATGTTGGCAATTTGTTCAAAACTGAAACATTAAAGACTAAATTTTTTATGAATTTTTAAGATTTTGATGTTTTATGTTAATGTCGGTTTAGTACATTTGGGCGCAGCCGTTTAGGTGCGGCCATATCGGCGCGGCCGTTTCGGCGCGAGAACAGTTTGGCGCCGGACAGTTCGGCGCAAGGACACTTCGGCGCAGGCACACTTCGGCGCCGGTACACTTAGGCGAAGGCACACTTCGTCGAAAAGACAGTTCGGGGCATTTACATTTTTTGGCGACAAATTAGGGTAAAACTTTCGGAGATCTTTCAACAAAACGTTTTGTTGGACCATTAAATCTAATTGTTTGGGACAAACTACCCTATTATCAGAGTAACTTTTTTTATTTTTATGTACACATATACACCTTAATTCCACAATTTCGCTTGGATTGGTTAAATTGCGTTATTCCAGTGCTTTTTGTCTTTAAGCACTGGATTATAAGCACTAAGCAGTATTCATTTATAAGTGTTTTCTACTGAGACAAAATTCGTAAAGTGGGCCACGCATTTATCAGTGGTACGATATTCAATGTTAATATCAATTTTCTAATGTTAATGTTAATGTCATTTAATTGGTTTTTTAAAATTTATCTTGGCATGATTACCAAACATGATATTCTTATAAACAATGAGGGATTTATAATAAACAAATTGAATTCTTATTACAAATGATTCCCTTATGCAGAGATGTGCAGAATAATTTTCATTTTAATGTTTCAGTAGGTTAGAAAAATGAATTTTTCTTAAATCTGGCAGTACATACGAGCTTTTGTGATTGACGAATATTGAGTTTTTTTCATCATACCGTATTTATCGAATACTGTGTTTCATCCATCATACTGTATTTATCACCTGTAAGTACCTACAGATTTTGTTCCTTACAATAATACTACATACTTTCTCGCGCTGAACTGTCCCTGCACGTAAGTTCTCCTCGCCGAAGTGTCCTTGCGCCGAAGTGTCCTCGCGCCGAACTGTCCTGCGCCGAAATGGCCGCGCCTAAACGACCGCACCCAAATGTGCAGCTCCGAAGTTCTTTATATCGAGTAAGAAAAGTAATTATAAATGTGAACTACCTACTGACCGTCTCACGTTGAGACTACATTGTGTGTGCTCTTATGGACAACGGGGTTGTCAAATCATCTTGCAAGCAACTTTTAAAAACACTTTTTAAATATTGTAGTAACTGCATAAACCTTTATAATCCCTATTGTTCGAGCAAGTTATATTGCAGGTAGTCACTTCTTCTGCCAGTGGTAGTAAAACAAAATTTAAAAAATTTGCTGCTGTATAATTATGTAGTGCACATATAAAGTCTGGAACTATCGAAATAAATCTTTTATTAAATATTTTTGAGAAAAATTCTCTAACACGTCGATTTTTATCTTAAAGGAGACATATTTTAGTGTAATCGTTATTTGTAGATTGTCTTTTGTTTCCGAGTTATGACGATAACGAAATTTTTTAAATGGAAACCCTAATTTTTTATGATGGATTTGGAAAGATAATGTAATGCTAAGATCAAATATGCTAAAAAAGTATGATACTGTATTAAGAAATTTCCGAGACAATTGCTTTTAAAGTTTTAAAACAAAAATTAAAAAACAATCAAGAGTTCCAAGTTTTAATAAAAAAAGAATTCTTTGAAGAACTGTCATAAGTTTAACGCTAAGTCACTTGTTACATGGATACTTCATTTTTTTATTAAGAAAATTAAACTCTTGATTGTTATTCAATCAAAGTTCAAATCAAGAGTTCAAACTTTTTGATAAAAAATCAAGTAGTCATGTAACAATCGACTTAGCGTTAAATTTATGGCAGTTCTTAAAAGAATTTTTATTTTGTTTTTTATTAAAACTTGGAACTCTTGATTATTTTTTAATTTTTGTTTTAAAACTCTAAAAGCAATTAAAAAATTTTTTTGATTTGAAATAAATTTTCATTTGGTGAAATTTATTTTCTTTTTGGCTGTAAACTTTTGGTTATAAAAATTTTTTTTTTCTCCCTTAATTGGGTGTAATGAGGACTAGCAGCCAATAAATAATAATATTAATAAAACAATTTTTTTTTAAATCTATTAAAGTGACGTTTCGCCTAATCAATGTAGGCTTTTTCAAACATTTATAAAATTTTACATGATACATAATAAAAACATTTAATCTGAAAAAAAGGAGTAAGATTAGGTTTGTGAACGTGTAAACCATTTCTTTGCTAAGCCTTACCTTAATATTTTCTTTTTCCCTTATTTAATAAAATTTTAAAAATACAAAATTAACATTTTGAAATTGTACAATTGTTACATATATAATATTTGTGAGATTTTTTTGGTTTTTTACACAAATATTATATATGTAACAATTGTACAATTTCAAAATGTTAATTTTGTATTTTTAAAATTTTATTAAATAAGGGAAAAAGAAAATATTAAGGTAAGGCTTAGCAAAGAAATGGTTTACACGTTCACAAACCTAATCTTACTCCTTTTTTTCAGATTAAATGTTTTTATTATGTATCATGTAAAATTTTATAAATGTTTGAAAAAGCCTACATTGATTAGGCGAAACGTCACTTTAATAGATTTAAAAAAAAAATTGTTTTATTAATATTATTATTTATTGGCTGCTAGTCCTCATTACACCCAATTAAGGGAGAAAAAAAAAAATTTTTATAATCTAAAAGCAATTATCTCGGAAATTGCTTGCCAAATCCATCATAAAAAATTATGGTTTCCATTTAAAAATATTTTCGCTATCGCCATAACTCGGAAACAAAAGATGATCTGCAAATAACAATTACACTAAAATATGTCTCATTTAAGATAAAAATCGACGTGTTCGAGGATTTTTCTCAAAAATATTTAATAAAACATTTATTTCGATAGTTCCATACTTTATGAGTTAACGCCAGTACTGTTGTGAACGACTCACAACTCATATATTTTTGCATAGATACGAAATGGTACTAGGCAACGCGTATCAATAAAACTATGTGAGTCAAATAAATAATTCATAGAAGTAAATCTGCGTTTTATTTCCTTCTACAAGAATTAATGAATATAGCCCTAACACTTCACCCCACAGTGTTAAACGCGCTATAAATGGTGACCCCACGTTCCTGAAGAAGAATTTGGCAGTATTGGTCTTTACCTGCTGCGTTGAATTCTCCAGGTGAACCACATCTAGTTATCTCTGTGTCAGCTGTCATCAGCTGCTACTTCTGTCGTCGGGAGATTCTGCTACTGCATCGCTCAAGTGACTTGTCGTGGCTGGCTGAAGGTGACCGTTGGAACCGGAACTAGTGCTCTTTCTGATCCGATAAGTTCAAATCATTTATTTACTTATTTAATATTTCAAATGGCGACTGTCAAAGTGCCATTTCCAGTTTTTACGAGTAACGATATCGACCTGTATTTTATTTTGGTAGAAAGATACTTTACTCGTATGCTGATCAACGATGAACTCGACAAATATAACTTGTTAACTCTAAACTTACCTTTTGACGTTTTAGGAGCTCATCGCAACCTAACCATTAAAACCCCAAGGCAACAACCATATACTACCTTGAAACGGACAGTAATAAAATCGATTCTGGGTCCACGAGAATCTCGCATTAATAATCTTTTGGAGACTTCAATTCTCTGGTAGTGTCAAAGAATTGCTTTTTAACATTCAGAAGTTAGCTATCGATCTTGATCTAACTGAAGAATTGACCAAAGACTTTTTAATAGCTAAACTACCGCCAGAACTTAAAATTCAGTCCTTAAATTTCAATGACTTACCATTAATATCCTTTGTAGAAAAATTAGATTTAATTTATTCTATGCAAAAGGCACCACAACCTTTAACTACTACTGCATTAGAAGCGAAACTAGACAGTTTGACGACCAATCTTACAATCATTTCCAATGAGCTTTCTACTATGCACAAACGGCAATTCCCTGTAACTACCACATTCTCTCCGAAACTCCGAATTCCTCAGCATTTCAATAAACGCCGTCCCATGCCTTCGGGCAATACCAATTCCCCATTTCCCAGGGTTAATTCAATCCCTCCAACTTCTAATTTAATCTTTTTACAAGACCTAACCTACAAAATTAATTTTGTGGTTGACAGTGGTGCAGATTTTTCCATTTTACCAACCCACATTGCAGTTTCCTGTAACCAAAAAATCACGCCTGCCAACATTTCATTTTTGGCTGTGAACGACACGTCAATTCCTGTGACAGGTATTATAACTTTGAGGTTACATTTCCCAATTCCTGGCCTACCGCCATGCACCTGGAAATTTTATGTTGCTGACATATCTACAGCCATTCTAGGCCTGGATTTTTTGCAGCGGCACAACCTAGCTATTGACTGCTTTTCTCGACGAGTCATTTGTACGGCAGATGTCAATCTCGCACGAAACCGCAGCCAAGGTTGTCACTTTCCAGCAACAACAGTGGACCCTCTCACTGACTGCTCTTCTCAGCGGGTCATTTGCACGGCAGATGTCCAGCCCGCCCGAAATTGCAGTCGAGGTTCCACAACCCCCCAAGTTAAGACTAACTGCTCTTCTCAACGGGTCATTTGCACAGCAGATGTTCAGCCCGCCCGAACTCGCAGTCGAGGTTCCACAACCCACCAAGTTAAGACTGGCACTAAACGAAAATTATTTTCCGCACAGGCTAATGTTTTGACTCCTACTTCCGAGTCAATCGTTACTCCTGCGATTTCTTCCCCTCTTCTTCCCTTACCTTCAAACATTAACGTACACTCTTCGGGTACTGTTAACATGTCTAGCAATCTTTATGTTTATAGCAAGATGCTAAACACACACTTCCCAGAGCTTTTACGTAAGTTCGACTACCATCAACCAGTAAAACATACTGTAGTCCATCACATTGACACGACCGGACCCCCAGTTAAAGCACGCTGTCGCAAACTGAACCCTAATCATCTTTCTTTTCTAGAATATCATCTTAAAAAGCTCTTGGACGCTGACGTAGTACAGCCGTCATCGTCTAGCTACGCCACGCCAATTCACATCGTCGGAAAGCGAGCAGTAGGCGCAGCAGAGGCACTATCTCCTGGTGACGACCAAGACATCTCAGCCCGCATCGCCCCAACAGACAGTTATCGCTTGGTTGGCGATTATAGAAAACTTAATGCAGTGACAGTACCAGACTGTTATCCAATTCCTTTTTTAACGGATTTTACAAGAAAACTTGCTGGTGCAACCATATTCTCAAAGCTAGATCTCAAAAAGGCCTATTTCGCAATACCAATAGCGGCAGAGGACATTCACAAGACTGCTATTATCACACCTCTGGGACTCTTTGAGTTCAAACGGATGTGTTTCGGACTACGGAATGCAGCCAGCACTTGAAGTCGTTTCATGGACACTGTGTTATCAGGGCTCCCATTTTGTTTTTCTTATCTAGATGATATATTAGTCTTTAGTGCTGATTCGCAGCAACATATTGAACATTTACACCAAGTGTTTTCCCGATTAAAAGACAATGGCCTAATTATCAACCTACCAAAGTGTCTCTTTGGAGTCAATGATCTCGATTTTTTAGGACATCACGTTAATACACGCGGTATCAGACCAATGGCTTCCAAAGTCCAAGCTATAATTGATTACCCATTGCCTTCAAGTCAGAAAGCACTCCGCAATTTTATTGGCTTAATGTCGTATTACCATAAATTTGTACCAAACTGTGCGAAAATTTTGGCACCGTTAACCTCTATAGTTGTTCCTGGTAAAGCTTCGCTAAAGCCTGTCCAGTTAAATCAAGAACAAATAGAAGCCTTTAGGCACGCGAAGAATGCTTTGATTACCGCTACTTTATTGGTACATCCGCGAATTAATAACCCTATCAGTATAGCTGCAGACAGTTCGTCTTCCACTATAGCTGGAGTATTACAATCTATTGTGGAACCAGATGAACGTTTTACTAAGGTCCATCTCGACCTAGTACACCTTCCTTCTTCGGGAGGTTATAAATTCCTCCTGACCATTATTGACCGCTACAGTCGGTGGCCGGAAGCCATTCCTCTGAAGGATTCTTCCGTGGAGTCAGTAATCACTGCATTTGTCGACACGTGGGTGTCCCGCTTTGGAATTCCCAAGTACCTCACCACGGACAATGCAAGAATATTCCTTTCGCATGCATGGATCAACTTCATGGCCATGTTAGGAATTAAACACGTCAAATGCACGGCCTTCCATCCGATTAGTCAAGGCGTTATCGAACGTTTTAATCGGACACTCAAGCAATCCATTCAAACCACAGGAACTTCCTCCTGGTTAACAAATCTCCCTTGGAATCTCTTGAGCTTACGTGCAATCCTGAAATCACAAGTTAATGTTTCTCCTGCAGAAATCTTGTATGCTACACCTTTACGACTACCTGGTGATTTCTTCGAAGAAGAACAACTGGCTAACGACATGAACCTCCCTAATTTCATAGCAAATCTCAAACGTCGTATGAGGAAGCAGAAGTATTTTTTTACAAAAACGTATTCCAGTCAGTCCTTCGTCCCCAGCGACTTGACCAACTGCACACACGTATACGTTCGTAATGACACGCACACTCTGGGCATGAAAGACAGTTATTTAGGCCCCTATAAAGTGTTAGAACGGACAGTTAAATACGCCACTCTAGAAAATCACACTTGCCCTATCTCTTTAGATAGGCTAAAGCCTGCATATTTTTTAGATTAGTTACTTTATAATGTTAAGACAACAATAAACTGATTTCAAATGCTACGCGAGGGCATCTTTTGAAAATTTTTTACCTGTTGACTTTAAAAATTTGAACACTTTTCTGTTTTTTTCTTTCTGTTTACAGGTTCCAAGAGTTGCCGTCGCAAGTTCCGTAGTGTTATTTAGCTTAAGTTTTTTATTGTAACTACCTATACTGCCTAATAGAGTTTTTGTAGCTGGAGAATTTTACAACTTTGTTCAAGTTCCCTTAAAATACTCCATTTTTTCTCTAAAATACCATTCCGTATTTTTTCTTTTTCATGTGTGTAATACCCACGTTTCAGATCGGGCGGGGTAATGTTGTGAACGACTCACAACTCATATATTTTTGCATAGATACGAAATGGTACTAGACAACGCGTATCAATAAAACTATGTGAGTCAAATAAATAATTCATAGAAGTAAATCTGCGTTTTATTTCCTTCTACAAGAATTAATGAATATAGCCCTAACACTTCACCCCACAGTGTTAAACGCGCTATAGTACTATTACAAAACTAATAATTTTGAGTATAATTAAATGTCAAATGTTTTATTTCGAGTTTTTGAATTTTAGGTAAATAAAAATGTACAACACAAGTTATAGTTATTTGGTTTTTATTAAATAAAGAAACATTAAAACTAATAAATTATTGTATACTATCAAATTGTATACTATAAAACTACACTTTTTTAATTGTACAGCTTTTATATAAATCAGTGATAAATTGAAAACAAATAATATGAGTATAAAAAGTACAACAGCAAAAAGTTCAGCATTAGCACAAATCACTCGAAATCACTTTCATCTTCTACGTCACTTTCACTATCACTTTCCAAATTTATAAGTTTTGGCTCAATATCGTTCATCAATCCATCAATTTGCCACATGTTATCTTCTGTTTTAATTACATGGTTAACATAATTGTTCCATTTTTCCTCTGTCACTTGAACGTACGCTTCACTAATTAAATTTCGAACATTTCCTTCTTTAAATATGGTATTTTTTTTACCGTTGTACTATTTTATATCACCCCAAACTAATTCAATGGCATTTAACTCGCAATGGTACGGAGGTAATCTTACTATCAGAATGCCGTATTCTTTTGCACACTCTTTAAGAATGTATTTGTCGTAATTAGATTTGAAAGCCTTCACCACGTCCAATAGATCTGCTTTCAAGTAATCATCGTTAAAATATATATCTTTTGACCAAAGCCATGATCGTATTTCTTCCTTTTTCCAAGACTGATTTGGGATCTTTTCAATTTTTCGACAATGTTATGGTAATAGATAATGCACCAGCATTATCTATTACAACAACTGGTTTTTCAGGTAAATTGGGCAACAAAAAACTTCTAAACCAAGTATCAAAAGTAGCTCCATCTATTTCATCATGATAATCCACACTGTTCTTCTTTGCTAGAATGGTCAACTCTGCCCCATTTATAAAACCCTGTTTGCTGCCAGCATGAAGTAAAATAAAACAAGGGCCAAGCTTTGTGGGAGCTTTCAAACCAGTGGTTAATCCTCAAATGAAGGCGTTCCGATATCCCATTGAACTTTGACGCTGTGGCCAAAATTGATCCAACATTCATCAATATAAACTATATTGTAATCCCCTTCTCTATATTTTGTAATTTGTCTTAAATAAGGATGACGCCATGGAATTATCTCTTCTCTTTCAATTAAATAAGATCGTCGTCCTCTCTTAACATACTGGAAATTCATATCACGTAATAATCTATTCAACGTACGTCTACTAAAGTTGGGCAAGTTTTCATCGTCATGTACAGCTGCTACAATATTGTTCATCGTTGGTGGTATATTTTGCGAAAAAAACTCGTGCACTTTTCTTCTAATTTCACTCCTAATTCCATCACAGTAGGTTATATTTTGAGTATTTGTATTCTTCGCTCTTTTTCTTTGAGATTTTATTCCATCAGGTGAAATACTTTCTTGACGTACTGAGAACAAAGTTTTTTTGCTAATACCTGTTTCTTTAAATTTCTTTTTTTTAAATTTGACAAAATCTGTTCTTCACCAACCTTTAGTACACAACCCATTCTGTTTTTAACAATATCCGCCATACTTATGTATAATGTACTATGTGCGTTATGTAATACTACAATACGAATAGTTACAACAAACAACACGACAATGTTAACAATAATTACAAACGATAAAACCCAAACAACTAAGCGAAGACCTATAGACGCACAAGCTATCAAAATTTGAAACCAAATAATTATTTCTGTATTAAGAAATTTGCTTATATGCGTTCGGTGACAAATAATAGTGCCGACAAAAAACGTTATACTATAATTTCTTTCTATTTAATTCTATAATTTAAGTAAGTACAAACTGTATTATGTAGTTTCGCGAAGTAGAGTAGAAAAAACCAGAAGGGTTTATTGTTTACTAAAGTTCTTTGCATCTAATCCTAAATTTCCGTTTTTGCAAGTTTCTTTTGAAACAAGTTGAACAAATGAATGATTTTATCATGATGAAATCATTTTACCGTTAAAATTACGTTTGGGACTTCCTGTATTTACCTGTGAATTAAAAAATTAAAAAGATCATACAGAAGCTAACCAGCCGTTATTTTTATGTTGAAAGAATTTGAAGACGAAAGAATTAAACAAAAAAGTATAAGTAATAAAATATCGGATATTTAGATCAATGTACGATGTAAGAATCCCAAGTAATGTTTAATAAAATAACAAATACATGTTAATAAGACTTTCTTTTAAATGCTTCTTTTGTATGGTTACGATTACACTTTTTCGGTTACTGTTTTCAAAGGTTTATAACTTCTGGAATCTTAATCCACATTTCTATAGATTCATACAGTGAAATAAGTATTTCACTGGCTATCTTTCCTTCACTGTAGTCCCAACGTAAGACGGAGAATAAGTACAACTACATCCCTAAGGATTCATCAATGCGCAGAATAATCACTCATACGCCTAATATATTAAGAACTACTACAGTTCAATTGAGGTGAATAGATTACAAAAAGACATGCAGAAACTAAAAAAATCAGTAAATACGGTTTTTTATTTTCAAAAATAACTCCCAACTTGCACACTTGTACACTAGTGTACAAAAAATATTGCACTCAACTAGTTCTAGAGTGACTTTTGTGTCAGAAATTCTCAAATGCGTCACTTTTTGTATATGTAAAGCAATTACTTATATACGAAAAAAATATCATTGCTAAATAAACATTACCTAAAATGTTTAATCTGTAACATTACGTATTTAGTTGCAGTTACTTGAATTAATTTAATTTTTGTATAATCCTAAAATAATAATAATCGGCTATTAGACAAAACAAAACATTTACCTACATTTGTTTATTAAAATCAAGCCTAATTTACCTGTACCATAAAAAATGTGCTGATATTGTTTATCAAAACAATTTTTTATAATACTTCTTAATTACTTCCTGCCGATACAAATATGGAGGTCAACCATAGATCAAAAACGACCTCATACATTTTCCTGTAACAGTTTATTTTTGCATGGTAATACAAGCTTATATTGTGAAAAAAATGTAATACAGAAAATACGATTTTGGTTTGATTTATTTAAGTGTTTTATTTAACAGTGTTTTAATAAAATAATGTAAAAAATAGATAATTATATTTATAAAATCACCTAATTAACATCTTCCCATCTAAAGAAGTGCAGATAAAATATTTCTGGAAACTAACTTCGATTACGTTGTTTATGATAATATTAAAATTGATAATATTTTGTGTATTTAATTGTTATTCACATGTTAATAACTGTTAGGTTAGTTTTATTAAATAGAATAATTATTAAAAATAGTTACAAAGCTGTTACAAGTTCCTAATATGTGCGATTTTGTGATGAATGCAATTTGCTTAATTGCTAGGACAGTGTAACACCGAAAATGTGTTCAAGGGATTAATTAGTGTGATGAATTTACAACTTCAATAATATGTTTCAGCGATAGTAAGTATGACGTAGTATTTAGTCGCTAGTAAACAGTTTTAGTTTATCGTTATTATACAATGATTAAAAATTTGCTTTTATCTGAATCTGCATTTAAATTCGATTTAAATATATTTTCAAATTCAATTTAATTGTTTTGTATTGAGAAATAGAATGCAGCCCAAAGGAAAGTTGATTATAATGCAAGTTTTTGCCGCTGAAGTAAAATGAAACTATACAGGGTGTATTATCAGTTTTGTTACATAGGCAAATAGCATGTAAAGACACAAGTTCTCAAATATTGGCTCCCCTAATTATTTTAGAGGAAAAGTCACTGTAGCAAAGTTGTAGATCTTATTGAGTACTGTTCAAAACACCCCCACCTTAAATAACTATGTTAAATAGTTTTCAAGATATAAGTGACTGCTTACATTGGTGCTAACATTGGTTTAGGAAAATAAAATTATTATTACTATTATTATATAGTTATATGATATTGATAAAAGTTCTTGCAGTGATAACTAAAGTTATTAATATAATAAGGGTGCTTTTTACATGTATTTTCGTCCGTGGCCGATTTTCCTCTCAATCGGTGTAAATTGTATGACAGATAACATCAGCACAACTCTACACTCACATTAATATCAAAGTTAAAATATTTTTACTACAGTTTGCCATCATAGATTGTTTCATTTGTACGGAATATAAAAAAACCCACCCATGCCTATCAGAGATATTAAGGTCTAAAGTTGCCCAAAAATAAAGTAAACAAGAATTTTAGAAGCGTATAAATACTAAAATAGTGAAGTTTCAGATTTCAAATATTTCAAACATAAACTATTCCTTGTGCAAAAGGTGTTAAACTTCGGGCTTAAATTGTACCCATAAAGAAGTAAATTACTAAATTTATGTTTAGAATAGCAAATGTAGTTAGAAGTGTGAACAATACAACGGTTTTTACCATACGTCTCTACGTACAACGGTTCTTGAAATATCGAGCTTTTCGTTTACATAGAAAACTGCAAGAAACGTTGGGCACCACGAAACAAATATGGCTGCCGTATTTAAACCAAAAGGAATAAAAATAAATTAATAGTGGTTTAGAACTACCAATACATAGGGGTGTTAACACACAAAAAACTATTCTGTTCTGAGATGGTCGAGCGACCAGTACTGGACCACTTAGAAAATTTTTAGGTTTTTCGAGTTTCGCCGCATTTCTCGATTTGAGCGTCAATTACTAATATAAAAAGGTTTTAGTATTTTATATTTACAAGATATAAAAATGAATCATGAAAATCCGAGAAGTTATAACCGGTTCCGACATAACGCTCTTTTTTTGCCTAACGCTCCCCCACTACTAATACGAGTAGAATCTAACTACAACCATCATAAAATTTATGTTTTTCGTAAGAAAGTAATGACATTCAGGACTCTGATCAGACATGAAAGACTCCGGTAACATACTTAAACATAATTAGTCCGGTAAATGCTTTACCTGACTAGTCCGGTATAGTGCATAACTCCCCTGTCTCAGTGTGCCTATGTTAACATAATATTTGCTTCAAATGTATCTTATTTATTTTTCAAAAATTTATTACGCTTTTATTTTTGTTGATTATTAAAGCAGTTACAGAAAAACCCCTTATAAGTACGGAACCTTGGGAAAGTATCTGGAACATGCCACTTGCTTCTGCAAAAAACCACCTTCCTGCTTTGTTACATAAACACTAAATAATAATAATAGAAATAATAGAACGCTTTAAAATAAATTTGTGGGCAATTAAAACCCCCATTTATTATAAACCACTAGCCTACTACCATTGAAGATAAATACAAAAAATTGAAAAACATATTAGGCCTTGTTTAATCGGAAAAGTACGAAAATTTGCTCTGGGCCACTTGAATATTCCAAAACCAAATTTTGGTTAAAATCCCAAAAAATAAACAAAGTTAATTCAATCTATTCTAATAATAATTTATTTCAAATAATTATTTTTCAAAATTTTCTAACCAAAATTTGGTTTTCAAATGATCCAGAACAAATTTGGATACTTTTTCGATAAAACGAGCCCAAAATTATAGTCACACCACCCTTTCTTCGCGACCGCACATTTGCAGAGATCGCAAAAACCTTGAAATAGCGAAGTAAGAAAACTCTTAAATATAATATAATTTTAATGTTAATTGTAATTAGCATACCTTAACAATTAAATGAAAAAACGAATCTAACACTTGGGCTTTAATTCTAACTGGTTAAAATTTAACAAAAACAAATAAACTTATAAATCACTTATGCCATATACGTACTTACGTTAACATATCTCCCGGCAGAGACGTCTTATTGATTCAGATTGATTTCAAGCGTTAATTGCAATGGCTTACTAATTTTATATAGAAAACAGGAATAATTAAGAATATTGGAGGCGCCACACAAATTATTTTAATGTTATAAGTAGTAAAACTAAGCCGTTACTGCCTCATTTTCTTATGGGATTTAACATGGGCCCAAAAAAACGCCGTCACTTCCGGTCTGAGCTCGACCGATGACGTCATGAACTTTGTAACGAACTTTTACAATTTGAAACAGGATGTAGCATCCGGTCCAAAATTTGAAACAGGATGTAGCATCCGGTCCAGAAACAGGAAACGACATCCGGCCCAAAATTTAACGAACTTTTACATCCGCTCCAAAATTCAGGCCATTTGTAACGGTCTTTTACATCCGCTCCAAAATTTTACATCGGACCATTTGTAACGGTCTTTTACATCCGCTCCAACATTTTAACATATGAACTCGGGGTACACGTACCGCCGAGAGAACTCAGGCAGATTTAGAATAAAAAGGCACCACACCTACAGAAAACTTATCAGTTCTTCTCCAGTTACCCTAGAAGTATCTTGTGCTTTGTGCTCTTGTCAGTGCTTTGTGAATTTTTAAGTGTTGTGAAGTGAGATAGGTATGTTAAATTTTTATTAATTTATTTTAATTTTGTTTAATTTTTTATTAATTTTATTAAACGGCTTCATATTTTTTAAAGAAAAAATGGCCGCCATTATTGAGACTTCAACTCAAATGATTGACACCATTGAACGGGCAATGCAGTTAATTATTGAAAATCCTGCCGAGCTTGAGGCATGGATTAAGCAGGCAGGGGCCAACATCCGCCTACTCAACGCCGCCCTCAAAAAAGGGGATTTAAACATAGGGCATAAACGTCATGTAGAGGTCGCTATAGGACGGATGAAGGGTAAGCATATTGTTTGTATATTTTTACAGTTTTCTAATTACTACTTTTTAGGATGCCGCACAATCATGAAAGCCCGCCACGTTCAGGGGGCAGGCTACAACCCTAGAAAGGAAAGAAGGAGTGATAGGATTAAATGGGAGGAAGTTAATTCAGCCTTCCAAGGGAGGATCAGGACGGGAGCCATTGTGAACTTAAAACATACGGACCCTCTCACCTTTCTCGAGGAGGCTTACTACTTGTTCGCTATCCGCATCAAGCATGCTCTGAAGGATCACCCTCAGATGAAGGTTAATACGGACTTTTGCGGCCTTTTTGCGAAAGATTCCCCAGAGGGCCCCATAGAGGAAGCAAAACATTTTCAATCCAAAAATACCGTAATCGACGGGGATACGGATTTGAAAGAGTGGTGGTCGGAGCATGTTCAAGACAGCATCATTGTACAGCTCGAGGATTTCCAAGAGCGGGAATCCGGATGGGCACTCAAGTCCATCATTAATATCGCTGTCAATGTAAACAGGTAATATAATTTCTCTTTATTCTGAATTCAAAAATTAATTTCAAATGTTTACAGATACGAACCCATTCGGGGTTCTTCATACCTCCCCCTGCCGCCCAGTATAGAGAGGAAGCATGCATGCATCAACGTCAGGAATGATGATGATGCATGTTTTGCGTGGGCAGTTGTCTCCGCTCTCCACCCAGATGTACATAATACTGATAGAGTCAGCAGTTACCCACACTATTCCGAGGTTCTTAATGTCGAAGGCCTCAGGTTCCCCATGACAGTCGATCAAGTCAAGAAGTTTGAGAAGCTGAATAACATCTCTGTCAACACCTTCATGCTCGAGCGGCAGAAAAAGGGGTATAAAGTAGTGTCAGCCCGCATCACCAAAAAGAAGCTTGACCGTCACGTCAACCTCCTCATCATACAGAGCACGTATGATGAGGATCATGATGAGGATGACATAAAATATCATTGGGTGTGGGTAAAGAACCTGAGCCGCCTAGTTAACAAACAACTATCATCTAACACGCATAAGAAGTTCATCTGCGAGCGCTGCCTTCAAAGTTTCTTCAGCGAGGAGAGGCTGAAAACTCACGAAATTGATTGCGGGGAGATCAATGAGTGTAGAGTCCGAATGCCTAGGGAGGATGAGAAAATAGTACAATTCAAGAACTTCAGCCACGCTCTTCGTGTACCCTTCATCATTTATGCGGACTTCGAGGCTTTACTAAAACCCATAAGTAAGCAGAAAGGGAAGCAGAGCGAACTCTATCAAGAACACGAGGCCTTCAGCGTGGGGTACTATTTTCACAGCTCCTACGACCCCTCCCTAAGCAAATACAGAAGTCATCGGGGGCCCGACTGCCGCGAATGGTTTATTGAAGAGCTCAGGCAAATCGTTGAGGACGTACAACCTATCTACAGGACGGTTAAGCCTATGAGTTTTACTCCTCAAGAAGAGCTAGATTTTGAGGCTGCTACTACCTGCCACATCTGTTCAAAGCCGTTTACTGATGATGATGTTAAAGTCCATGATCATTGCCATCTTACTGGAGCTTTTCGCGGGGCCGGGCACGTCGGGTGCAACATCAACTACCAAGATAAAAGGGTCATCCCGGTAGTGTTTCACAATCTCAGCGGGTACGATGCATCTTTCATCATCAAAGACTTAGCTTTACAAATTGACGGCAATGTCAATCTCCTGCCTGTGAACAAAACTAAGTACATTTCGTTTACCAAATCGATAGAGGGCAGCGAGATCAAGCTAAGATTTATCGACTCTTTCCGATTCATGGCTTCCTCCCTCGATAAACTAGCATCGTACCTGGATGAGCTAAAGATAATGAGGCAGCAATTCCCCGACCTAGATGACTACAAATTCGAACTCTTGACCCGTAAAGGCGTGTTCCCCTACGAGTACCTCGACTCGTGGGAGCGTCTTGATGAACCTCAGCTCCCCCCTAAACGTGACTTCTTCTCCAAGTTAAAGGGGGAAGGTATAACAGATGAGGACTACACCCACGCTAGTCGAGTGTGGGATGAGTTCGAATGTCAGACTCTAGGCGACTATGCGGACCTGTACATGAAAACGGATGTCCTACTGCTCGCAGACATCTTCGAAAATTTTCGCGACACATCGATGAAAACGTATAAACTCGATGCAGCTCACTACGTCAGCGCCCCAGGACTTACCTGGGACGCCATGTTAAAATATACACAGGTCGAGCTAGAGCTGCTGAGAGACATCGATATGTTGATGTTTGTCGAGCGGGGCATCCGAGGAGGCTTGAGTCAATGTAGTAACAGGTAAGTTAACAACTTTCTTACATTTAAACTTTTGTAATTAACTTTTTCTTTTGTTTAGGTACGCTAAAGCTAATAATAAATACATGCCCGACTACAATCCCGATGAAGCTTCCTCATATCTGATGTACTACGACGTCAACAATTTGTACGGGTGGGCGATGAGTCAAAATCTACCGACCGGGGGGTTCAAGTGGATGAAAAAGGTCCCGCCAGCAGCACAAGTAGCCCGCGATATAATGAAGGTCTCTGACACTTCGTCTAAGGGGTACATGTTAGAGATAAACATCGAGTACCCCAGACACCTCCACGACCTACATAAAGACATGCCTCTGCTGCCCATTCACACCACCGCCCCCGGCTCGAAACAGAAAAAGTTGATGACCACCCTGTACAACAAAGAGCGCTACATCATCCACTATAGGGCTCTCAAACAGGCGCTTAAACACGGGCTTGTGCTCACTAAGGTGCACAGGATCTTAGAGTTCAAGCAAAGTGCCTGGATGAAGCCCTATATAGAGCTCAATACCGATATGAGGAAGCAAGCAAGAAATGAATTCGAAAAGAACTTCTACAAGCTGATGAATAACTCTGCTTTCGGTGAGTTTAAAAATCCTTTGTTGAACACAAAACTAATTATATTTTTTACAGGGAAAACCATGGAGGACGTTAGAAAACGTAAGGTAGTGAAATTGGTGTCGGAATGGGACGGTCGGTATTCAGCTAAAGTGAGAATCGCCGCCCCCAACTTCCACAGCTCTACCATCCTCCAAGGGGACCCGGAAGACAGTTTAGTGATCATAGAGATGAATAAGACTGAAGTGTGCATGAACAAGCCTGTGTACGTAGGGATGAGTGTCTTGGATATTTCCAAAACTCAGCTGTATGAATTTCTTTACGAATATTTACATCCTAAATACGGCGCCAGATGTAAAGTGATGTACTCTGACACTGATAGTTTAGTATGTAGTATATTATGTTTAGACATTTATACGGATATGAAAGAAGACATTCATCTCTTCGACACCAGTGACTATGCCCCAGACAATGTGTATAAAATCCCCCTAGTGAATAAAAAAGTGCCCGGGCTCATGAAAGACGAAAATAACGGCAAAATAATGACTGAATTCGTGGGCCTGAGATCGAAAATGTATGCGGATCGGGTCGAAGGCCGGGATGCCGCTAAGAAGGCTAAAGGTGTCAAGGGCGTGGTTGTGAAACAAACTATTACCTTCGACGACTACCTCCAATGCCTAAAAACAGGTATGGAGCAGCAGAGGAGTCAAAACTGCATCCGAAACATCGACCACACCCTGTACACCATGCGGCAAACGAAGATAGCCCTGAGTTCTGCGGATGACAAGAGGCAGCTGTTACCTAATACGACAGACACACTGCCTTGGGGGTATCAGCAGCCTCTCATGGAGATCGATCCTCCTGACCCGAACCGCATACCCCATGATCCCCTAGACTATCTAATCAAGCTAGCGGAGCGAGAATTAGACAATATGTGCTGTGATAATTAGTATTAGTTAGTTAATAGATGAGAATGGACGTGTTAAGAATTCAAGACATAATTTATGACGTAGTGATAAGTGAATTAAAACGGAAAAACATTATAGACTTCTGTTTTCCCGCTTGTATACTGTTATATGAACAATTTAGAAAATATGATTTAAATGTTAGAATAGTTAAAGGATATGCGATAGATTTTAGTTCGTACATTACGAAAGCCCGACAACATTATTGGATTGAACATGAAGGTAGAATTCTCGATCCTGCCGGACATGATGTTGAAGAATGGTTAGATCCCGATGATATACAGTTCCTAAGCTTCCCTGAAGATGAAGCTATGTGTAAATATTACGATAATGTTAAAGAATCAGACAGCGTCGAACTATTTTTTAATGACGCGCCTCTGTATTTAGGACATCTTCGAGATGTCATTAATTATAAGATAAAACAAAATGTTCGTAAAATCTTATCTGACAAATAATAAATGTATTGAACATATGTTGTGTTTTATTAGGTTAATAAAACTCTCTTATCTTACTGCGGTTTCCTGCAAAAGTAAACACCGATATTGTTAAAAATATTCTTTATTATCACATTTTACAAGCAATTTAATAAACTTATTAGGTGATTTACAATACATTTCCGTATATTTAATTTTAGATTCTAACATAGGCCTTAAAATATTATCGAATTGTGAAATACGGCGTCGGAACCGGTACCTATCGACTGCATACTGCATCCAAGGAGACTTACGATCTTCTTCCGGTACTTCAAAGTATTGAACTTTATCATCGAACCTCACACGAGAGAGCTTTTTGGAATCCATGAGTCGTGAGATTTATCTAACCCAAGCCACCTAACATACAGATCAGAGTTGCGTTTCCGCAGCACTTTTGATATGAGATGCACGTGTGGTTCTGAAGTTAACTGAAGCTCCTCACCATAAAACTGACCTAGTATAGGGCGATCTCGCGAATCTTCTAACATATAAGTGACGGGATTTCCATTTTTAATCTTAACGATTTTAAATAATTCCGCGGACCAGTTAGGTGTGTAACTTTTCTCGAAAGCGGATTTAAACTTCGAAATTCTCACGAGATTTCCTATTTTAAACTTACGTTTTCCAGGCATATCAAAATTGTCGTAAACGTTAAGCTGCGTAGTGCTGTTGACGTCACTAGGACGCATGCCCGTCGTACGATGTTTTCGTGAGTTATATTCATTAGTGATCTTATCTAAGATGTCAACCCAAATGTATCGACCTCTAAGGCTGAAAGCTTTATACAAAGCAGATTTTAAAGTACGTATGACTCTTTCGGCAATAGCTGCTTTCTTAACGCTATATGTAGAGTAATGATTGATGTTGTGTTTTTTCATCAAAGCAGAGAACTCTTTACAATAAAACTCGCGACCTTGATCGGTTTGAATGTTATCGGGAACCCGACCTTCTTTTAAAATAGAAGCTACAGCTTTGGCGACTTCAGCTCCTTTCTTAGATTTTAAGGGTCTAGTCCATAGGAATTTCGAGTAGCAATCGATCATCACTAGTATATACTTGAAACCTTTATTAATTGAAGCATACGACGCAAAGACAGCTAAGTCAGATTGCCAAAGGTCATCTAATTTTTTGATAACAGTTCTCTTTCGGGGGAAATTCCGCCTAGCCTGTCTGTGAAGCTCTCGTATCACCTGCTCCATTTTCTATGTTGTTTTTATCGATGACGTTCTTTTTTATACCCTTTAAAATACTCATTTCATCTTCCAGTGTGATTATTCTAGTCACGGCTTCTTTTTGAAAATCAGCAACTTTTTGTACAATTATTTTAGCTTCCTTCAAATTGTTGTTAGCATTATCTACATGAGCTTGAAGTCGCTCATTCAAAACCCCTTTTATGCCGTCAGCATACAATTTATTCACGGCCTCAGAGGCATTTACGGGGTCGGGCACGTTAATGATCTTAGTTTTCTTAACATCGTAGTTTCCGGCCTCGTCTAACATGAGGCATCTAGCTATTTTATTCTCGATAATTCTTGGAATGGCTTCAATAGCATATGTGACTCGAGAATCTAGATTGTCAAGTAACTTATCAACATAAAGTTTAGTGACTGCGTCATTATTCTCTTGCGGTTCCTTTAATTGGATAATTCGCTTATTACTTGCAACGAATTCCTGACCATTGCGATGAAGGCAGTTTGCTATTGCATACATAGTAATTTTCGAATTGACGTCCGCATGTAGGCGATTTAGGGTATGTCCGCAGGCAGATCGGCACGCATGATCAACGTACATCTTATTGACTCCGTCGGTGTCGCTCTGAGGGCCGGCGAGGTTTACCAATCTTTTCAGGTCAAAATCATACTTTGTATTCAAGTAATGTTTCAGAGTTATGACGTCACTCTCATTAACAGGATCAGCTACATTTGCCAGTCGTTTGTTTCGTATATCGAAATGCCCGTCGTTGCTTAGAGTGAATCCTAAGCCCGGAGGGCCCTGCCTACCCCCTCTGAGCGCGGCATGATAACGTCCAAACTTATCTATGCTCATCTTGAAACTAACAGAGTTCGCGAGTTATCCTTGTTATTTATACAATAATATCAGCTTCTCTCAGTTCTTCGATTATAGAGGCAATTTCATTAGCGTGACCTGTATGACCCGCGGTCTTGGATGCGAACAGCAATCTTAGTCGCTCAACTAGTTCCGAGGGCTCGTTCCAATACACGTATTCCATAGGTTTCTCGGTGACTTCCTTAAATCCGTAGCCGCTAGTTGATTTAGATCTGAGACTCGGTTTTATAATATGCATCCACTTGAAAGCGCTTGTGCCCCTAAACTGCCCCTTAGGGTTGAGATTACGTCTGATTGCGTTAGTGCGATCAACGATATCCATATACTGCTGTTTATCCTTCTCTGTATAGTCCGGAGGTGTTTTGTAAATAAGGAGATTGTATAAGCCCTCCGTGCCCTTATAAATTCTTCCTTTAATTTCTAAATCAGGCCCTATGATTCTGATATCTGAGTCCCCGATACGCCATTTATCTGTTTCCGTATTGTACAACACCCCATAAGTATGATCTAGATTTTTCTTAGTATCCTTTATCATGATTTCAACATATTTCCTAGGTAAAGGATCGTACTGATTCAAGAACTCTTCGCCTACATCAGTATCTAATATGAATGCATCGTCATCTTCTTCTTCTTGTATTTCCGGAAGACTCTCCCATTCCTGAGTATATTGAGGAAGCTCGGTCTCTGTAGCAACATCGGCATGCTTGATAGGTTCAGTCTGCATATGTTTTTTATGTACAGGCGCCGTTTCGGTATGCATATGCCGTACAGATCTCTTCTCAGTGATTTGCTTCAGCGGGGTCACTATCGGTTTGTAAAGGTCCTCAAGAAGGCGCTCGGTATCCTGCTTACCCTGTTTAAGTTCCTTATACTTTCTCTTAATGTCTTTGCGGACTTTAATGAGATGCTGCTTGATTATCTTAGACTTTTTATCCATGATGATAGGTACTTTCAGACAGACAGACAGACAGACAGCCAGACAGACAGACAGACAGACAGACAGACAGCTAGACAGACAGACAGACAGACAGACAGACAGACAGACAGACAGACAGACAGACAGACAGACAGGTAGACAGGTAGACAGACTCCTTTTAGATAGGTTCTGTACAACTTTTAGACAGGTTCTGTGTACTTCATATGACGTCACCTGCTTATATAGCAGTCGAATCCTTTGCGATATCTACCTTTCTCGGAATCTTTATCTATCATAAGAAACCCGTATTTGTTCTTCCAACATTCCGAGCACATACGTTTAAACTCTTCGAAAGACATATCTGCACCTACGTGATCATCAAACACATGTCTTAGGTTTAGGGAGTCTTGCTTAAACAACACAACTACATTAGCGTTGTCTCTTACTAGCTGTTTAGGTATACGAGAATAGGTTTGACAAAGATAGAAACAGTCTATCGAATTATGACGCCCCATGCTGAAATATTCCCTCATAGCGTTTTGCTTATCACAGGCTATGTCGTCGAAAATCATGACTGAATTAGGTCTAGCATCGCTAGGAGCTATCACGTCTGAGGTTGTAGGAAAATACTTTAAAGGCGGTTTGAGTATCTGCTCTAAATACTCGTACTTGGGCTGATTAAGCGATTTAGAATACACATATACGTTTTCAAATCGGAGTCCGTTCGGATGTTCGATCAGACTTATTACTACATTAGTTTTACCGCAATTACTAGGGCCGCATATTATGGCCCTGATTGAATTAGGCAACAAGGTTCCATGCTTATTCTTTACTTCAGACTCTAGGAAATCGTGATCGCTCACTGTTAACGTTTGCTTCTGCTTATGGAACTTCATCTTTCTGATCTCTCAAAGCGGCGCCCCCTATATATACTCCCACGCCCACGCCAAATCTCATTAAATGCCGAGACGTCGTACAGGTAAAGGTGTGGTGAACACCCTGATAAATAATCTCCCGTTCGAAGCTCACATACCTGGATACAGGTTTTGCGGACCTGGCACTAAGCTGCAAGAGAGATTAGCTAGAGGAGATCGCGGTATAAATCTTTTGGACGAAGCCTGCAGAGAACACGATATCTCTTATTCTCAGCATAAGGATTTAACTGCAAGGCACGAGGCCGATCGTATTCTTCAGGAACGTGCTTGGCGTAGAGTCAAGTCTAAAGACGCTAGTGTAGGAGAACGGGCTGCTGCCTGGGGTGTCACTACTGTCATGAAAACTAAAAGAGCTATCGGAGCGGGAATGCGAAAGAAGAAACAGCAGCGGGTAGCTTTCAAGGGCGGTTTACTGAAACATATAAAAGCGGCAGTAAAGTTCGGAAATCATCCGCTAGCTGACTCGATTAAGAAAGCTTTGAATGTAGCAAAACACTTTGTTAAAACTATCGGAGGGAAGAAAAACGTTCGGGTTCCTAGAGTCATCCCTATACCTAAGCAAGGCGGTATAATACCTTTCCTCATCCCTTTGTTCGCAGGCCTTTCAGCAGCAGGGTAAATATACTAATGATAATAATTATAATAATTACAATACAAACTTCCTTCACAGAGCTATCGCAGGAGGGGCCTCGGGAATCGCTAAAGCTGTAACCGATGCTAAAGCCGCTAGAAAACAGCTGCAAGAAAGCGAACGACATAATAAAACTATGGAATCGATCGCCTTAGGAAAACGAGGCTCTGCTCTCTACTTGAAACCTCACAAGTCGGGCACGGCTCTTTACTTAAAACCTCATTCAAAAAACCGATAAGGTTGCCTCGGAGAGCTCTTACAGATCAGGATTTGAGAAAACATGCTAAAGGAGTAGCATACTTCAGAAACGTTTTCATGCGAGACAAGTTACCTACCAAGCCTCAGATTAACGAAAGCGGAATAGTAAATTTGGATGATGACAAAGGTCCGGGTACTCATTGGGTCGCATATAAAAAGCGAGGTAACTCGGTGACGTATTATGACAGTTTTGGCGATCTAAGACCTCCTCAGGAGATAATACGCTACTTTAGAGGATGCAACATTCGATACAATTATGATAGAGAACAAAACTATAACTCAGTAATCTGCGGACACCTATGTCTAAAGTTCTTATATAAATAAGGGGTCTGTATCCTTAGAGCTTAGTCATGTCGCGAACATTCACCTTGACAGGTGTAGGCAACGTGTTAAGCTGCAACTATTTTCCCCCGATCGAATTAGACTCAAGTAAAAACAACGAATTGGGACTGGTGGGGTTTTACGGCTGTAACTCTATCAGAAACATCTTTCCGGGCAACAACAGGCTTTATTATAAAGATAAAGCGATTACTATTCCTTCCGGCGCCTACGAAATCGAAGAACTCAACAAATATATTCAGTCAGTCATTTGCCCCGATAATCGAAGTGATTTTGTGCTGAAAGCGAACAACAACACTTTAAAGTGCGAAATAAAATCTAAATATAACATCGACTTCACTAAGCCTGGCAACATAGGACGTATGCTCGGTTTTTCACCGAATTTACTAAAGGCGAATAAAACTCACGAATCGGATTTAGACGTTCAAATAGTGAAAGCAACAAACATTCACGTAGAGTGTAATATTACAGGAGGAGCTTACAGGAATAACACTTCGTCTCATACAATTTTCGAATTCGATATTTCTGTAGAACCCGGCTACAGATTAGTCAAGGAGCCTTCGAACGTTATATATTTACCTGTAAACGGGGAAAGAATAGACAACATCACTTTAAGACTTGTTGATCAGAACGGGGAATTGGTCGACTTTGGAGACGAGCAAGTCACCATTAGATTGCAGTTGAACTCGTCTAAACCATTACTAAAGCCGGAAGAGTACCTATTGGATATACTGAAATCGTGGAAGATCCCTGTTGAACTATCGGGATAAAATTATTATGGGGCTGAAGATTTACTATAAAAACGCCGGATGTCGTTCTGACTTTAATAGTCGGTCGGAAGCCGGACACATCACACCTTCGCAAGCTCATTTTCTGGAATCGATAGGACTAAAAGTTAAATATGGAAGACGCATTGACGGAAGTGTTTCATCGCGTACCCTACGTCAACCTGATAGTGGAAGCAAACCTAAGGACGGTGCATCCTAAAGTTAGCACCTTCAACAATTCGGATGAAATCAGTCTCGTGATCGATAAAGGTGATCTGATCACGGCAACCTTCAATAGCACGCTCTATCTAGAAGGAACGTTTACTGTTAAGGAAGAGGGCAAGACATTCACGCTGACTCATAACGCCCCCCTGTGCCTCTTCGAAGAAATAAGATTCCTGCTAGGAGATCAGATTATCGAAACCTGCAGGCTGCCCGGCATAAATTCAGCAATCAAGGGCGTAGTTTCCTACTCCCCCGCTCAATCGAAAGCTCTCACTAAAACAGGATGGCACCCTCTAGGCGAGAACCTACAGATATCTCCAGACAAAAAATCATTCAGCGCCTCTATACCGTTAAGTCACATCCTGGGATTTGCCGAGAGTCATCAAAAGGACATCATAAACATGCGTCAAGAATTGGTTCTCGTTCGTGCTAAATCAGACTTGAACTGCTACAGCAGTGCCGATACAGATGTCACAATCACCTTGAGTAAAGTCGTATGGAAGGTACCTCATGTGATTCCTAACGATGAGGAAAAGCTTAAGTTATATCATGGGATAAGTCAGAACGTATGGATTCCTATAGCATTCCACGAACGCAACCTAAACATTTACCCAGGCTTACCTCAAAGCAAAAACGTGGTGTGGTCAGTAAGAAGCAATACGGGATTTCAAAGACCTCAATGGGTATTGTGTGCCTTTCAAGTCAACAAGAATAATAATAGAGCCGCTTCCGCTACCGCTTTCGATGATGTTTCTCTACAGAACCTGGCTGTTTACCTTAATGAGCGTAGATATCCTTACGAACAACAAAACTACGATTTTGATAAGAATAGGTACATGTCTGCCTATGATGAGTATTTAGACTTCAGCTCGACGTACTATGGTAAGCGGGAAGCCGGACCCTTGCTCGACTATGCGGAATACAAAAAGTGCCCGATTTTCGTGGTGAACCTCACGAAGCAGAACGAGTCTATTCAAAACATAGTGCTGAATGTGAAATTGGACATTGAGTCCCGTAAGGATATACCCGCTAACACTACTGCATATTGTCTCATTCTTCACGACGTCGTGGTCGAGTATCAGCCTTTCACAGGTCTCATAAGAAAACTTCAATGATTGCCGTAATAGACGTTCAAGCCTTCTGCACTCCGGAGTTTACTGCTAAAGAATTATCAGTGTGGGATGGTAGTAGGCTAAGTCACTACCTCTTCAAACCTCCTTTTCCATTTCGCTGCTTGAATGAAGATCTGAGAAGACAGGCGATTTGGTTAGAAAGAAATCATCATGGGCTCCGATGGACTCGAGGTTTCGCTGACTTGAAGGATCTCCCCGAGATCCTGTTACATGATACAGCTCATGTACATACTGTGTACTGTAAAGGCCTGGAGAAAGGTCAATACATACAAAAATTCCTAGGGAGCAAAGTAAACATCCTTGAAGACTACGATTTCAAGCTGGAACCCTCGAGACCTGCCTGTCTCAATCATATTTTAGATATATGTCATTGTACTATAAATAATTGTAAATACCTATATGATGAAATAATTCAAAGTTAATAATAAAGATTTTTTTTCATATCGCTGTTTTATTAGTAGGCTTTTAGTATGATTTAGTTTAGTGTACTTTCAGACTTCGAACGATGCAGATCGTAATCATAGGACTGCTGCTCCTTCACAGCTCTTACGCTACAGACGTGAGCTATGTAGTTAAATATCTACAACGATTTGGTTATCTCGGAAAAAATGAAAACATAACCTCATTCGATGATAGAAGTATCATCACAGCTCTGTCACTTTTTCAAAAACGCCATCGTCTTAACGATGATGGCAAGTTAAATAATGAAACCCTCGATCTTTTAAAAAAGCCTAGATGCGGTTTGGAAGATAATCCTTTCGGATACCGCCTGCATCACTTTAAATGGCCTAAATCTTCACTAACATGGAAGTTCTATTCTAGTACCCAGGGGCCTATAAACATAGCTACTGCAGCATTTGCCGAATGGCAGCGTCATTCTGGGCTGCAGTTTAGAGAAGTTTTAACTGGGAAGCCTAATATCTCCATTAGCTTTAGGACTAAAGGGCATATGCGAATGGAAAGTAGAGAAAATTGCCCACATGATCTGGACGGGCTCGGTAATGTTCTAGCTCATACGTATTATCCCGAACCGGGTAAGACAACTACCGAAATACACCTGGACTCTGATGAGCCGTGGCATTATGAATTAACCCAAGTACCTGGAAAAATCAGTCTGTATACAGTGCTAATGCATGAAATAGGTCACGCTCTAGGCATTCAACATTCTGAAGACGAAAATTCGCTAATGTATGATTTTTATAATGAACATCTCACGTCGCTAACTCAGGATGATGTTCAGTCAGTTCAGGCTTTGTATGGGCCTCCCCCGTTGCCGGATGTTCCTTCTACAACAACAACAACTACCTCAGCCGCCGTATCAATTCCAAACCCTATAGACGTTTGCTCGGTAAAGGATTTTGATGCTATGCTAATCATGAATAAAAAACTATATCTGCTGTACAATCAGTGGGTTTGGTCTATACCTTTAGGAAAGAGAAAATTTGGAAGCCCAATTTATATTCATGATTGGCTTAGATTTCTACCCCCTTTTAAGAAAATTAATGCAGTATATCAAAGGCGTAACGGGCAAATTGTTATGTTTATAGACAATCTTGTGTATCTGATAAATTATCCTAATTCTTTAGATGCGTTAGGATTTCCGGCTCATAGTTTTATCCGAGCTGCAGTGAACACTTACAGCGGGCGTACTTTCATCTTTTATAATACGGACCTTTACGCCGAACTTGATGAGTGCTCCTTAGTCACTAAAGAATTAGGATTAATCTCAGACATATTCCCAGGATTGCCCGCTAAGATGACTTCAGCTTTCAGATATACTGACGGCGTCTTGTACTTCATGAATAAAAAACATATGTTTTTATATAACGAGTTCACAAACAGCTTGATACGATCTGAAATTAAAGATATGTCTATATTCGGTATTCAGTGTCCGAATCGAGGGATCTTAGAACAATTGTATAATTTAATGTCGAAGCTGTCATCGCTCGCTATGCTAAACGAAGAAAATGATGATTCTGATAATGACATGTAATTTTAAGTTTATAATAAAACGCATATTTTTTAACTCTATTGTTTTATTTCCATTTCAAATACAGGTAGTATGAACATACGAAGCTTATCATAAACAATATACATAAAGAAGCTATTACAATCAGCGCTATAAAGCTTTTATAATAATGTCTATAAACGTCTAAATTTAATACAATCGGAGTCCATGCGGTATCTGCTTTCTGGTTGTTAGCGAACAGGAAACGAATTTTATAATATAAAAAAACTGCTTTCTTCTTCGGCAAATCGATCGTAAATGTGCTTAAGTCGTGGTCTACAAAATCTGCTGACATGTGGGTCCATTTATCGGGCCACGCTTGTATATCTCGTGAGTCTGGTGCTTTACCTGAATTGGAAAAATATACACAAATCCAAGCTTCTTGACTTCCTCGAGGACAGGAAATGAATAGTGTATTGTTATATATTTGGGTTAAAGTAAACAGTAAGGCTACTGTCGGAGGCATCTTGAACAGCGTATTTTTAAAAT
Source organism: Agrypnus murinus (assembly GCA_929113105.1). Classification (NCBI taxonomy): domain Eukaryota; kingdom Metazoa; phylum Arthropoda; class Insecta; order Coleoptera; family Elateridae; genus Agrypnus; species Agrypnus murinus. The sequence goes on from OV816025.1 coordinate 54,879,185, forward strand.
AGGCGGCCCGTCTACAACGTCACCTGTCTTTGTAAAATGCTCCGTACAATATTGATATCCCTCTAATTGGTTTTGAAGTTGTTTTGACAATTTATGAAAATTTCTAGCTACTGCAGCCCCGCAATATCTTTTCAAGAAATCTATAGGTAGTTGTTGGAGTTCCTCCGAAGTTAATAATTTAACGTCCATATCGATAGTGATTGTAGGAACGCGTAACAACCTTATTATATGTTTGCTTTTAAAAATCCGTTTTATAGTGAATGTATTTATTTAGCTTTTTCATAAAACAGATTTAATTTAAACGACCTTTTCTCTCATTTCTATAATATTATGTCATCGGAAACCTCAGGTGATAATGTGATATCCTCAGTATATCCCAGAAAAAATTTTAGACCTAGATGTTCGTGGTAAGTAAAGTTTTTTAAATAATTACTTGAAACCTAATTTATGCTTCTTGTTTCAGAAAAAATGCTGTACGTATTCAAGTTCCTATCGTATAAATATCATATTATTAATGTAAATTCTTTTTTCAGAAATGCAGATAATAAAAGCTTTTAATTTTTACTGGTGTTTCATTCTAAGGTCTTTATGTGATTTTTTTAAAGTGATTTCTTAAATAATTTAATTTTAATGATTTGCTGTAAGACAGAAAAACCGCAAACTTCCTTTTTAGTCAATTTTAATAGATAATGATTTTTTACATAAAAATCTTCTAATTTCTTTTTTAAGAAATGCTGTTTGAATAAAATGGTTTTCTTAAATAATTCAATTTTAATGATTTATTGTTTATTATAAGAAGTTGATAAGCCTGCTCGAACAAAAACCGCAAACTTCCTTTTTAGTCAATTTTAATAGATAAAGAGGCTTTTTTTAAATAAAAATCTTCTAAGACAAGTTGATAAAATTTTTTTATTAATATAAGAGATTACATTATGTCTTAATACTAAAATCTTGATATCATACTTTAAACGTTCTAGTTCTATTAATATAAGAGATACATTATTTCTTAATACTAAAATGCTTGAATAAATTTATCATATTTTGTTTCCCCTTGTACATTTTGATATCATACTTTAAACGTTCTAGTTCGATTAGAAAAGCGTTTAATCGAATTTGATAAGTGCATAGAATGCATGTACCCAAATTACACATATTTACAAATGTTTTTGAAGATCTTGAACAATCTGTTCAGGATATAAATGCAATACCTCAAGCACACTAACAGTATTATAGGATCTTACTGTATCAGAAATCAAGATCCGGATGTTGTTAAGGAATTCTCCCGGAATTTGGACTGCAGCTATCAGTATATTCTTGTAATAGGTGTAAAATCCTGATGTTTTCAACAGTTCTAAATGCCCCGAGATTATGCTCTGGACTTCCCAAAGATACTCAAAAGAGCGCTCACCTAAGGTGATGCTTCTCTCGCCTTTAGTAATTTTAATTACTGGCGTTGAATTGAATGATGTAAATAGTATCTCACACCCTTTAAAGTATTCAGGCGCTGTATCTTCAGACTTCGTAAAATATGCTGATATCTGCTGTTTGTATGCGATCAATCTCCCAAACTCTTCAGGTAGGAAGGTTATGGATTGTCTATCACCCCCAATTTTAACAACTGGGGTAAATGACTCGGATGAGCTGTACCCTACGGCAATGTACTTCGTTCTCGATTTGTTTAGCCAAAAACTTCTTTGGGAAATCAGTTGTAGATCTTGCGGAACTTCTTTCGGCTCGTATTTTCGTTTTTTCACTGATGGAAATTTATCTACCGCGTTATCGTTGGGTTGGTCGACGGATCTTTTTATCAGGAACTCACTCATATCATGTTGACTCACTGAAAATCGAAATAAAAAATATTAAAACATATTAAAAATTTTAAACATATTAGAATCGAAATAACTAAAAATTATAATAAAAATTAAAACATCTTAAAAATCATACTTACTTATAGCGCTTCGCTGAACTTTGAGATGTTGCTTTAATGATTCTTGGTGATGAACTGATGTATTTCCTGTCTCGTCTTTTTTATACTAAATCTACCTGAGTTCTCTCGGCGGGGCGTGTACCCCGAGTTCATGTGTTAAGATGTTGGAGCGGATGTAAAAGACCGTTACAAATGGCCTGAATTTTGGAGCGGATGTAAAAGTTCGTTAAATTTTGGGCCGGATGTCCTTTCCTGTTTCTGGACCGGATGCTACATCCTGTTTCAAATTTTGGACCGGATGCTACATCCTGTTTCAAATTGTAAAAGTTCGTTACAAAGTTCATGACGTCATCGGTCGAGCTCAGACCGGAAGTGACGGCGTTTTTTTGGGCCCATGTTAAATCCCATAAGAAAATGAGGCAGTAACGGCTTAGTTTTACTACTGTTATATTAAGTCGAATTGTTTCACTAGAGCATTTATTATCTTTCTCTTAATTCAAATAACACTATTAAACCGGTAATTATTTTTCCAAATAAATGATTTAAACTCGATTAATACTAGACAAACGGAAAATTCACACAAACTTGCGTCATTTAAAACGCAAATCTGCCCCTATACAAACTTAACGGGTGTATTAAGATTGGATGGATGAACATAACCAATCAAACTTAAGTATGAAAACCTCCATCATCAATAATAAAAGTAAGCAAGATTCTTTTTTTTATTTTATGAAAAGTTACACAGAACTATTAAAAATTTTAAACATTTGAAGCAATAAAAGTGTCTCAACAAATAAAAACAATTACTGAAGAATTTTCTCAATTCTGTTGTTTTTTGACAATAAGAGGATTTTTATTCTCTATTCCTGATTCGTTTTCGAAAGAGTATTTTGGACAAGTCTTTCGCCAGTTCCTACACAAGGTAATAATGTACAAAATCTGTGGAAGCAATCACCTATATAATATTGAAGTTGTAGTTTAACATATAACCCACTTGAACATTTCACGCTTTACAATTATAAAAAAGTGTTAATGACTTGGTCGAAATTTATGATTTTGTCAACAGTGTTCTTGATAGTTAATTACTGGTTTCTTTCTTGACATTAACCCCTTCGTTACCAGTTTGCATAAAGTAATACTTTTCGAGTAAATCAAATTTCCCGTCATATTCTCAAATATAATGTTACAAGTGATATTACGTTTTACATGGAATAAATACAACATATTAAACAGAAAACATACAAAAAATGCCAAAACCAAAATTACACAAAGAATTAATTATGTCTTGGAGGTATTGATCACATATTCTTGAAAAACTTTCAAAATATATTCAGTCTTCGCTCTCTCAAATGAGCTAGAGAACTCAAATCAACCCCTCCTAGCTGTTTGCACAAAAATTCGTAAAACTAACCATCGTGCCTTGGTAAACTCTTATCCAAGCGGCCGGGGTCTGCTTAAGGATTTCTGCAGTTTTCTTTAGTTGTAACACAAATGTGGGGTTTGTGCTATACTATCCGTAAGTCGGCTGCAGGCGCATGATGGGCCTTTGTAATAATAATAAACGCCACTCCCTCCCGCACAAGTTTCTGGGGTCTGGTTCGTCAGATTGTACCTTCCACGTGTCCTATAAAACTATTTGGTTTAATTTTATTGTCTAATGTTATTTTATTTATTCAGAATAACCTAAGGGCTTCTCCTGCTATTTGCTAATACAAATGGGTTAAAGACTACCAAGCTTTTGTAAATATTTCTGTTTAACTAGACAATAACTATTGTATAGAAGGGTTGCCTATATCTTTTTAAGTGCTATTACAACCGTTGCCTAGTCGGTTTCCCACGAAAAGATTCGCATTAGATTAATATTACAATTGTAGTAAAGCCTCCAATTCACCTTTTTAACAGTCGCGCTGTGTAATCAATTATAATTTTAAAATTGAGAATGATAAACTGACAAATTAAAATGTCAACACTACTATAATTGATGATAAAAGCTTCAGTCTTATATTAGTAGAACTGAATGAAACTTTGTTTTAGCATTTGCAATATTTTACTGTCCATATCTAGTAACAGTATTCTCTTGTATCGAGTGAAGTCAAATGCAATTACTTTCAATAACACTTATTTTGTCAAAGAGAAAGATTGAATGGTTAAATTTCCTCTGTCGCGTGAATCAAATTCTTGTTGCATTTCTGGCGAATGCTTTTCAGCTTAACAACTTACTTTTAGCAAATTTTATTATACAGATCAAGACTTACCAGTCCAATAAAACGAGATGTAGGATTGTTTTAATTAAAAATTAGTTATTAGTTACTAGCACTGTCATAATAATATCCGAATATAAAAAATACCCAAGACATCTCAATTACAAATTGGTAAAAACTCTTCAACTATTTTGATTTTTGTACAGTAATAACTATTTATGTAACAAGTAGATAATGTAGGACTTTATAGACAAGCCCAGTTTATGCCTATAAAAAGGGCGAGTCTATAAGGTCCGATTATGTAAGAGTTGCATACAAAGCTTTATGTTCAATTCCTAAAATTGGGTAATTATCAAAAAAAAAATCAGTTTATAAATTTGACATCTATTCTTGACAAGAAAATTTGACATGTAATATACAGTTGTCATACTTTATTTTACTACTATATACTTTATTTAACTACTACCACTTTATTTTACGAGTACAATAGTAAGCCAGTTCACTGCCGCAAAACAATACACAATAAACAACGCAACACAACAATACAAACAATAAACAGTACTTGATAATGCAATCGGACATAAAATATATTAAATATTAATTATTTGTCATTTTTTAGATTAAAGTTGACTTGACACTTTTGCAAATTTTACGAGTTATATTAATAAGTTCCTAAGAGTATATCAAAGACTTTTTCGTTTGTACAAAGATTAGTAGAAAAACTAAAGATTCTGATGGTTTCGCCATGCTATCGGAGTTAAACAAAATGGATATTTAAAAGAAACAAGTATTTATATTTATAAATGGTCGTTATTGGCTTGTACTTATTACATGGTGTTTTAATTACAACAGGAAAAAGTAATATTAAATAGCAATAAAAAGCTTCATCAAAAGTTTTCAATCAAGGACTTCTAAAACAATTATAATGTTGTGAAATCACTTCAACAAATCGAACGAATTTGGATAAATTTATTCAAAGTAGAATCAGAAGTTCCCAAACAAGATTTTATGCCGCTCATTTTACCTAACATTATGCAGTCGGTTGCACATATAAAAACTAAACACAATGTATAAGGTAAATTATTGTCAATAAAAGTAATTTAAAGTTATGTTGTTTAGTCATACTATTTAAAAGCGCCATTCTTGCGGTTCAACGGTTTAGATTTTTTAATTTCTTTTAAAATCTTTTCAGCAGATAAACGTGAAACGTGAAAGCACTTTTAGTCATGCTTAGAAATTTGTTTATAATATAGATAATAATACAATGTAAAACTAAAACACTATTATATTCATGTTAAACGGCTTTATAATAACACGCCACACAGTTTAATATTAAATCTTGAATTTAGTGTTGAAATTGTTTACCAATCAGATAACTATTAACAGGCCTTATCAGTATGGAATACTCAAGATTAATTAACATATTATTTATGGGAAATAGAATTGGTTTTCTATGTACATTTACAAGAAATAATAATTTAATCAAATTATTCTAAATTACTGCAGTAATAAGAGTAAGAAAATATTTAGTTATTTCCAAATATTGAAATTTTAATGGGTGGATAATTATTGCCTTTTAATATTAATTGCAATTTAACAAGACAATTATTGTATACATATTGCAGTGATATTGGTTAATTAAAAATAATAAATTATTTTTAATAATTTTATTATATATTTTGAAACTGTGAAAAATTGCCGTTCGATCGTAGATAATTACTTTATAATTAAATTGATTTTTTAAAATGACTGTGAACTTTGGAAATGCTTCTCAACTTCCCTCTTTTATAAATTCTAATATGATTTGAAATTACCTTTTAATAGATTTAATAATGCAATGGTTATATAAAATTAATGTTACGTTAGTTCTTGATTAACTCAAGTTTACGTAAGAGAGTTGGGCGCCAGTTAAATAACTTAAATTAACAGAATTATATTTAATAAAGACTCATCTCAGGGTGAATGTGGTTTCTTGTGGTATAAAAAATATACAAATTGAAGTTTGAAATCACTTTTAAAATTGAAATCTTAATTAATTTTAACTATTACTAAATTGTTCAAATCACTTTATTACACTTTACAAACGATAGTCTTTTCTTCAGCAAATGCCAATACAAAAAGGAAATAACTTCCTACCTTTTTATAATACTTCTTTTTTTTCTTTTAGTATAGATGTCCTCTTTCCCAAACCATAGGCAGAGTAGATCACTTTATGTTGACCCAGGGCTGGTTTCCAATTCAGGGTTGACTTTCTTCCTTTTGCATGGATTTTCCATATAATATCATCCACACACTTGACTTTGGAACTCACTTTTGTTTATTAACTGCGGGTTCAATTTCCCTTTTTCGTAGAATACTTATAGTTGTTTTTGTGTTTAATTAAATAAAACACCCGTTTATGGTTTTAACGTTGATTTATTATCTTGCCTAACTTTAGCAAGTAATTTATCTTAAAGGTGGTTCTTTATAATCATATACACTTTTACAATTTATACTTATTACACCTTTGCCGTATTCAAATCACCAACTAACTTAACTTGTCTATTTAATTCTAGACTATTTAAATTTTTACAATATTATCAGCCACGAATTTACTTTGTCGCTTGATTTACTATAATATCTTTACTCTTTCGTCGTTTAACAGTAAGTGTCTTTTATCTTACACGACTTTACACCGTCGCTTTCTATCAGTAAGTGCCCCTAAATTATTATTTTCTAAGCTTATATACTATTGACTATTTACATAATTTGACGTCACCTTATGATCTAATACAATGACTATACTATTTACAACATATAATACATAATAGCAGATTAATATTCTTATAAAAGTGACACATCTATTACATATTAATTACACAATACTTTTACGCAATAATAACGATCTATTTACATTAATAAAAACCTTTAAAGAATCACATAACCCGTCGATATACACATTTGGGATTATACATAATTGAATTACATCATAACAAACTTGCGAACAACTGGATGTTACGTACACTTAAGTAATCGGTGAGTAAGCTGTTTGATAATAAATAAAGAAACATGTATTATTTAACCTTATTAAAAAGTATACACATTGATTGTATAATCAATGACACACCATAAAATAGCTCAAATTTATTTTTAACTGGAAAAGTTGATAAAAATATTCCAAAAGTGTTAGTATTTAACAAAGATTTTAGATTTTCACAAAATTTTCAAAATTTTCCAAAATTTTGAAACTACCATCCACAGCAATATATATTTAAGATGTTTCCGCATATTTAATTTATTTAAAATTAAGTATAGTATGTCTTTTTTCAATTGTTATAACATCTTGCGTTGCAATTATTTCTATGGTAATTTTGTTATTTTTGCATAATATTTTGATCGAGTAATGGCTCACATAATTGTTCAACAGAAACCTGGACAACATCTTTTCAGGAACGCATTTGAATCACTATCAAATAGTGATGATGATACTATTATTAGTGACGTGGACGATAGTATTGAACAGTAACAAAGCAATTTATAATCAAACCTATAATAACAGCCAGTTCCGATCTCCACCGAAAAATATCTCGAAAACTTAGTAAGCTGAAATTTCACAGGCAGGTGGCCTTACCCCAAAGGGGCGCATGAGTATATTTCTAATCCTAAACAAACCAAGGAGTCACAGGGGAAGGCATTTCTTAAAAAATCATTATGGCTATATACCTCTTGAATGACGTAAGCTACAGTCTTCATATTTTCACAGATTATACTTGAAGCAAATCTAAAGATAAAGACATACAGAAATTACCGTCGTTTTTTTCAGGGGGAAAAAAGAGTTTTCCGAAAAAATAATTATTAAAGAAACCTTGATTGAGAGTAATCTGTAAGAGATGCATATATGTCACCTCGGTTTTTTTTTAGGTCTTTGAGATCTACAATTCGCTTACAGTTTGCCTTTATCGGTTACAGTTTTCGCAGCGTAAGGAATTTTGTGTTTGTTTTGCCAATTTTATTGATTATTTCTTTTAAATTTTGCTCATTATTCGACTCTCGAAAGACGTTTGGAATAATCGTTGTATAACTGAACATTCTCCAGGAAACAAGCTATCGAATGTTGAAAGGGCATTAAAATCTATATAGTGATTCTCGAAATTCGCCAGCTTTTACGGAGACATAAGTTGATTGTATTTATTTGAGTGCGCGTACACCTACGAATGATGCGAGGTATGTGGTATGCACGGAGATATCCGATCGGCGGCGGCGTTACCAGCAGATCAGCTTTTGTTAATCGATTTTTTTTCTTACTGCACACTAATAGCTGAAGCGACCAGAGACGGGTCTATTGATTTCTCAACGGGAGTTATGCTATTATGTATATAATTAGCTAAGTTATGTACACTAAAATTTTGAAATGTTAATATACCACTGACACAAAGATCCAACTTAAACGAGGTAAGGTAATTAGTAGGAGATTAGTGCTTGGAAATACACAAGCAGGATTTATTTATGATTAACAAGTACCAATTGTCTTCGAAGGAGTGTTATTCTGAAATGTGGCTCGTCGCTTTTCATAAAGCACCATGCTGAACTTGATGTATGAAGCAAGGTATAGGTATTCAACAGTTTATAATTATTGCTAGAACTCTATTTAATATGCAAAACACTCTTTACATATACTTTGATGGTATAAAATCTTAGATTCTTTTTAACGTTAATATGCAGGTACTGGGAATATGCTTCGAAATGTTATTGCATATGAAAAAAAGGCTAATTCAACAATCTTAGTTTAGAAAAAAGTGCCATTTTGCGAATAAAGATCTAAAAAAATTCGATTTTTGGATAATTGCTAATTAATATGCAGATATCCTAACTATAGAATGGCAACATCAATTTAAAAAAATTAAATTAGAACAACCTTAAAAACGATTCAAAATGTCTAATGAAATTGATTTAAAGTTATAAAAATTATCCATATAAAAGTTTTTTGTTTTAACGTTTTTATAAATGCATCATGTGCAATAAATGAGATTTAAAAAATAACTAGGGAAACCTCGTCAAGAAATGACGGTCAATAGCATCGAAAGATTTCCCTATATAAAACATTGAATGTGTGATCCTTCGGATTTGCGTGAGTGATTATTTAAATAAACGCAACGAAACATAACCAGATTATTATAATTTGTTTTACGTGGGGTACCCGTATCAACATATCCCCACGTTCCTTCCAGGAGGAAGTGATTGGGATACGCCCAATCAGCGCGCAATTGCATAGCAATTGCTCCCAGTCTGCTCACTGGTCGGAGCGAGGTTGCCTATCCACCCTCTACTAGCTATCCAGGCTAGTACCGGAGCGATTGACTTAACACGTGCTCACCCGCCGGCACCCTCCCGTCCTCTTTCATACGGGGCTAAGTACCTCGTCCAGCAATAGGACTATTCCCCCAACTTAACTCAGTTGAATAGAGAGAGCCCTCCAGTCCTCTTTCATACCTTCATAAGCTCCTCCCCGAGACAGGGGTTGGGGCCACTGCCCGATCGAATCCAACCTCAATTGTGGCAGGACTTGGTTTTTAAATGGTTTTGCCACCCCGATCTACCAAATTATAGGCTTGGTGGGCCCTCGACAGAGCTTCGTTTAAGTCTACACGTTATAGACTCCCAGTGTGTACCCGTTAAGGTGAAGTTGTCTTGATTGTGAGAGGCTATGTATTCGCTTCAACTATCCTTAAGTGTAATGGCTTTCAGAGCTTCTCCCAACCGCTGTACCCGGCTGCAGTCCGGATCATAGGGTGGTCGGGATAGCTCCTAAGCACATTTACCTGGCGGCATGCAGTTTCCCATCTGTCCGGGATAAACCTCACTTCGATTCTCCTCACTTAGGATTCAGTCAAACAGCGGGTTCCTTTGGTGACCATAAATGACCTCGGTCAAACAGCGGGTTCCGTTGGAGACCATAAATGACCTCGTCAAACAGCGGGTTTCATTGGTGACTATAAATGACCTTATCCAAGGCGAGATTCGGATCCGCCCACACCGGTATCATATACCAGGGCTCCCCCTGATCGGTATGAGTAACCGTCGAGAATTCTCACGAATTTCTCTACCACACACTTACCTGACAGCTTCATCCATTACCCAGTTTTCAAGGAAACAAGGATAGGGTAGAAGACAGCCAGTTTTATGGGTGAACGTCGTGTGGTCTCCCGAACACCCAACATAACCAGTTGAAAATTCTAATACTAGCACTCCTCTCTCCCAGGTTACCCTCCCCTCTTCCGACATATATTGCTCTCTGGCTTACCCCTCCACGCCGGACAGTGGGACCAAATCCCGAAAAGCTGGTCAAAATATGAAAACGTTTATCAATCTGTATGAAACATCGAATACAGGGGTTCTTGAGGTTACTGATTAGGATCCTAAAGTTAAAATTTTAAAAAGCAAAATGGCATATCCAATATGGCGGACCAAAAATTAATAAACGTTAAATTAAGCTAAAATTCTGTATCTAGGAAATTTTGAAGTCACTAATTATGATTCCAAAGGTAGAATTTAAAAAAACAAAATGGCGGTCTAAAAATTGCAAAACATTAGGTTTAACTGCAAAGGAACTTAAGAGAATAAACGAATTCTCAAGCGGAGATTAAACAATACATTTTGGAAGTTGGCATATAAAACCAGGGATACAATTCTACGAATGTACGAGCTGTTTGTAAGCAGTATTCTGGAAAATTGATCAAAAATACATATTGGTGCAAAAACCTACACGAAAAACAAAATGGCACTTCATAGCAGCTGTTTTCTTCATTATTTATTAGATTGTAGTAGATGCTACAACCTCCATAAATTCCATTGCGGAACTCTGTGGAATTTATAATTTTTCCCAGTATTGAAAAAAAATCATTAACTAATAGTTTAATTTTTATAAAAGATATTTATGAAATTGTTAATTTTTATATGTTAAATATGATTTTTGTAAAACGTATAAATATTGTACATACCATCATGCTGTGAATCCATTTTACAACATTAAAATCGCTCGATGCTACACAATTTAGCAGGCGTTTAAAGGACCCGTTATTTTTCATCTATTGTACACCTCAGATGTTACTCGTTCAAGCATCTCTTTGAAATGATGCAGGCAAGCAGGTATAAGCGAACACTCTTTCCCAACTATGGAATTTGATACTTTTAATATCAATCTACCCAACTGTATGCTCGAAATTCCCTAAATAGAAACTTTATTTTTCGACTTTTGACCAGCTTTACGGGATTTAGCCCCACTGTGCACCGGTTTATTCTACATACATACATACGGAAATTCTACCTTACGAAATGATAAGAATAAAATCAAAAATCGATCTTGTTTAAAACATTCTTGAAAACGTCTATTAATACATATTTCAAAAACATGACATAAACATAGTGTTGGCGAATTTCCTGCGTTTTATACAAACAATATGAAACCGCAATGAATAAGCAATTGCCATCAGCTATTATTTTAATTCGTCTATTGTCCATAATTTTCAACTATGCGGGTTTTGTCTACGCAACCTAACAATTTTTTAAGCATTAACCGCGTGTTAACCGCTTATTAATGATGGAAGTGGACGGCTGCATCACCCTTTTAAATTTATAAACGGGAGTACTTATGAAACCCACCACCGTAGAAGTGAGAGGGCGCCCCAAGTGAATGTCCGATTCGTCAGTCTCAAATTAAACATTTTTGAGTTTTTTAAATTAAAAATATAAACATTAAAAAAATATAAAAATTAAGTAGTGTTGACTAATCGACACAGTGAAAACTTTAATATAAAAAAAGAATCGCTTAAATCGGCCCGGTGGAACTCTCAAACGAACTGGAACAAAAATAAGCCTTATGCTTTGTATAGATGTCGGGATAATTTAATCAATTCAAATAAATGATAATTTAAAAAAAGTAATTTAAAATAGGCATTTATCTTTTGTGGGAAAATAAGTTTTTTATTTACTAAGAATTTCATGATATTTTGAAGTTAATTTCACATATAGTCCAGTCAATTTAGAACAAATTTTTATGAATAGCGGGAAGTTGAGGAAAGTCCGTGGATTTTTGCATAGGCCTTCCTGGAGGGCTGTTAAATAACCCCCTAAAAGTCACCGTCTGTAGGTGGCGAGCTCGACGAGATAATGAGGTTAAACCACGCCCCCTAACGGTTTTTGTCGTTTATCTCGGAAACTATTAGGTTTATCGAGATAAAGGAAATTAGGTAAATTAAAGTTTATTTAAATCCCTACCAGAAATGTCCGAATGTTTTTTTGTACCTCGCCTTCTTTTTGTGTTATCGAAGAAAGAAGATATGTCATACATAAATGAGTAACTTTCGGACGTAACTTTTTGTGGTCTCATATTCGTCATGAAATAGATAAGAAACATTCGTTGAGAACCGGACGCGATCTTGGTCCAGTCGTATTTTACCTTAGCATCTCTTCGGCAAAATCCATCTGGCGATATTATCGTTATCCTTGGTGCCAATCGGATGAGAATTTCGTATTGGCAAATTAATTCTTAGGAGAGTACACTGTGCTAGTAATTTTTGTATCCAACCCAATACGTACAGGGTGTTTTGCTTTTTTCGGAGATAGGCCTATGCAAAAATCCACGGACTTCCCTCAACTTTCTGCTATTTTTTCTAATTTGACTGGACTAATATAAAAATTACAAATAAATAATGTACTAAACACACAGTTTATGATGTTACTAGTTTTATTTTTAATTCTTACTACTACTTATTCCAGGTTTTATGTCAAATACTTTTGCTTGATCATTTTAATTATGTCAGGATACCTATATCCATTGAAGTACATATAACAAATTGTCGAATTCCAAACTTTTTATGACAATATTTTCATTTAGTTCCAAAACTGAATTTTACTTGAAACAGATAAGCGATTCCATTGAAAACCATAAAATACGCAGCAAATTATGGTATCAACCATCTCAGATTATATCCATTTTCGTTTGTATTTTTATAGAAAATGGCCTGAAGCTCTATAATGCAATTTATTGTCCTGAAAATGATTTAAATACGATTTAAGACCATATGAAATGTAAAAAACGCGATTTGACTAGAACTGGTAACTAAAAATTCATAACTTTCGTTCTTTGTCATGTCTGAATGAGATTAGAAAATTATACGTAGGTATTTAAAAGAAGAACGTTTTTATAAGAAAAATAAACAAGAAAGGATAATTTAAAAACTATACTGTATCCTCGATTCAGAAGAACTCTAAACATAAAAAATTTCTGGAAATTTGTTTTAGTGAGTCAGACTGATGAAAATTACTTTGATGGTTTTTCCACGAATATTGCAGCGGACTATTGTCAGGGAATAGGAATAAGCTTTTTAGTTGGTGACTACATTCTACTGTACTAATAACGTTCTTTGTTTAACATGAAACCCATTAAGATTATAAAAAGTCGTTAACATCTTAGTGTACAATAGTTACAAGCATCGTACTTAATGTAATAATAGTAAGGTTAATGTTTTAGAGAATAATGAGAACCCTTTGAAGTATTAGACAATGGTGTGTTCAATTACTTAAATCGATATTCCAATAATCGCTCATTAAATTAAAGGTACCTAATTTCACATAACACGATGTGTGTTCAGAAAATAAATCTAAAACTGTTGTAGAACTATACTCGTATTATTCTTCCTTGATGAGTTTTAATTCAACTACTTTAGGAATAATTTTAGAATAATTCCTATGTGTTCATTGACTCTTACTCAATAGCAGTTCTGCTTATTTAAGGCTTATTTATTACAAATAAATCGTGGATATTTAGTGAGATTGTACAAATAGTTTATACTCACTAACGGAAACTAATTATGAATGGATTTAACTAGCAAATTAAATTTAAACGTTCAAACTTTGCTTTCAAGTTAATTCGGGTTTAGTAGTAGTGTAAATTATTAATGATTAATAATTAAATGTGAACTGTACATAAATATATCAAATATATTCATCCTGCATTTATTGCAACAGCTCAAATAAATTCAAACAAAAATAGTTAGATAGACAATTTCTTTTTGTATAAAATAATAAATTTGTAAAATTTTAGGTTCTTGAACTTTTTCTCGAATTATGTTACAAAAGTTTGGAGTTTTGCTGTAAAGCGTTCCTTTAATAATTTATATTTCAATAACTAGTTAAATTAGTTTTTCCTTTATGTTGTGATATGGAATTGCATTTTTGCAGATCTATAATTAATTTTTCGTAAAGATTTCCAATTTTATTGGTAACCGCAAGGGTTTTCCACTAGTTCCTTTTGGAAGGTTAGGAGCACGTTCTCGTAAGTTTGTAGATTAACTTTTCTTTACTTTCAGTCTCTTATACTTAATTCTTTTGACGGGATTTAATATTTAATCGACGTTAGCCATATTTGGAAGCGGTATAACACATTCCAGCTAAGATATTTATAAAATTTTTGCTTCGTGCGTTCTGGTAATTTGGTTTTGTTTGTTACAGACCCTTTTTCTTTCCGGTTTATATTCATTTTATTTTTTCTTCAATACACTTTGTTGTATATTTGGGTTGTTTAAACACCACTATGCTGAGCTTGCTAGCGTACAGTTATTTGGTTGCTGTTAGATCACGCTACGTTCTACCTGGTTGGTGACGTTCCTCTTCAGTTCGAAGAACACGCACCTGTATCGTGAGTCAGTTATATTATAACAACTATTTACAACAACAATAACGTTTGACAACCCTTATTGTATATAAAACATTACTGTATATTTGTATATTATAATTTTGTGTGTTAAATGGTTTTTTCCCAGTGTGCGTGTAGCACTTATATCTAGGTATATATTTCATATATAGTGTGTCCCAGATCGAGTGGGATTGCATGGGTAACTTTCTTGTCATTGAAGATTGAAATTTGATTAAATGGGCAATGTTTTGCAGTTTTATATGCTGATTTAAAATCTGTTTTAAACAGTTCAAAATGTCGAATCCGTCAGAAGTTATTTAAAAAAAACTAAAAGTTGTCATTTTCTTGCATGTCAAATATCTTCGTAAGTAAAAGAGATACGAAAAAAAGTTTCATATGAAAGTCACTGTATTCAACGAGACCAATTTAAAATTGATGTCGAACAAAAATTAAAGATGGCTGCTTTTGCGGTATTTGTATTAACTTCCCTAAGTTAAATGGGCGCCATATTGGATTTTTAGGTTACTGAATAGAATTTTTTATTCTCTTTTCAACGATGTAAGATAACGCATGATTGAGCAAAAATACCAGTAAAATTGTTTTTACATTTTAATCAAGTAGGCTTACATGGTTCCAAACAAAATTTATTTAAAAAAAGTTTAATCCTAATAAAATGAAATGTTCAAAATGCTGGCCATTGCTAGCTAAACATAGTTGATACAGTTTAGCGACACTTCGGGATACTTTACGCAACGTATTTCGATTACTACTAGCGCACACTTCTAGCACTGTTTAATGTATTTTGCGGCATAACGGGAAGTCATTTAATTGGACCTGTCAATGAAACTTTAACTGCTCAACGTTATTTATAAATTCTCCAAACATCCTTAGAAAATTTTATTTATGATCTACCTTTGGCAGACAGGACTGGGTTATGATAATTAAAATGGCTACCCAGCCCACAATTCAAGAAACGTGGTAGATTATTTATCTCACCGATTTGACAATAACGTTATTGCCACCAATATTAATGTTCAATGGCCAGCCAGAACAGCTGATCTAACATCTCTTGACTTTTTTTCTGTAGGGCACGTTAAAGAATGAAGTATATGGAAGTAATTACAGCTACAATAAAGTTCAGGAACTGCGCAAAGCAGTGCTAGAAGCATGTGCTAGTGTTACTCGAAATACGTTGTATAAAGTGACCCGAAGTGTCGTCAATAGGTGTCAACTATGTTTAGATTACAATGGCCAGGATTTTGAAGATTTCATGTAATTATTAAGATTAAGTTTTGTTTTTTTTTTAAATAAATTTTGTTTGGATCCATGTAAGCCTACTTGATTAAAATGTAAAAACAACTAATTTTACTGGTATTTTTTATTCATCCATACGTTATCTTACATCGTTGAAAAAAGAATAAAAAATTCTATTCACTAACCTAAAAATCCAATATGGCGCCCATTTAACTTAAGAAAGTTGATAAGAGTACCGCAAAAGCAGCCATCTTGAATTTTTGTTCGGCACCAATTTTAAATTGGTTTCGTCGAATGCAGTTACTTTTTTTCGTATCTCTTATACTTACGAAGATATTTGACATATAAGAATATTACAATTTCTAGTATTTTTAAAATAACTTCTGACTGGTTCGACATTTTGAACTTTTTCAAACAGATTTTAAATCAGCATATAAAACTGCAAAACATTGCCCAGTTAACCAAATCTCCATCTTCAATAATAAGAAGGTTACCCATGAAATCCCACTCGATCTGGGACACACTCTATATAATTTTATCAGATATTATTTATTGTATATTGTATATACAGCCTTGGTAGTGTAATGTCTAGAGTGCTGGACTTTCACCCAAGCGGCCCGCGGTCGTTTCTCGGTGCCGGCAGATCTGGTTAAGGTTTTCTGCAGTTTTCCTTAGCTGTGACACAAATGTGGGATTTGCTCTGTTCCATCTGTAAGTCGGCTGCAGCCGTAAATAGGGCCTACGTAATAATAACAATCGCCCCCTCCCTCCCGCACAAGCTTATAGCTTCTGGGGCCTGGTTTCCAGGCTATGGGTTGTAGCAATTATTATTATTATTATTATTTATTGTATTACATTGTTAGGAATATCTGCGAGTGAATACGTATGATTCTGCTCCGTAATGAATTGGTTATACAATTAAAATCTGACGATTAATGATTGCGCAATTTACATCACAGGTATTCGCGTTAATTTATTGTGCCAGTTCCATTTTTCGAGACTTGAAGTTAAGTCAGATTTAGAGTAAGTAATCGCGCTCGCATTAATCCCCACTCTGTTCAAATTTGTATATAAAAAAATCGATAACCTACTTTCAATTTTTACCATGGCTATTTCACCTTGATTGATTTATTTTAAATGACCTGCCTGATAATTTGTTTAGTTGTTAATAAAGCACTGTGCATTCCTTACTTGACGACTTATTATTTATATGTTTGGTATTTGGGATTTATATTTTCAGCTACCGAGGAGCCAATATTGGGAAAAGTCGACCACATTGGTAATAGTTGCTCTTTTCAGTTTTAGTCGGCAAATACTAGAGCTATTTTAGACGATATTTGGCGCCCATTACAGAAGATACCTTGTGAAACCCACGACCATACACTAGTTAGCTGGCAGCCGATAGATTTAACTGCGGTTAAAGGTTGTTACCGTTTCCCAATTAGTGATCCCCATTTTGTGGGTAACAAACTACTCGACAGAATTAAATGTATTTTTATATGCAAATAGCTAATAGTGTTGTATGTAAGTGGTAATTTTTGTAAATGTGATATATAGATTATTCCTTAAATTGTTCATAGAAATATAGGGTAATGCATTCTGGTGTTCTGGTGGCTTTTTTACAAAATATAGTATTTTTTAATAAAAAAACAAATACGTTAAGAAATTTTGGAAATATTCACGAATTAATAAATAAATAATTCTTTAAAGAATTAATTATTAATTAATTCATGAATATTTTTAATATAATTAAAAAAAATTAATTTTTATTAATTAATCCGTAAATATTTTTGAGATTTTTTGACGTGTTTGTTGTTTTATTAAAATATCTTTTGTAAAAGAATATTTTGATTAAGGCATCAGACTATCAGAATACATTACCTTCTTTTTTTGATTAACTTAAGAAATAATACAGATATCAAATTAAAAAATTACATAAAACACTGCATATAAAGTTGCATTCAATTCTGTCAAGTAGTTATTGAAATATTAATTATATTATTAAAGACACGCTTTTTTCATTTAAAAAACTTCTAAAAAACCCGGAAATTCAAAAACCTGAAATCAGATTATTTTATATACAGGGTGTCATGAGATAGAACGCATTAATTTTAAGGGGTGATAGAAGATATCAAAAGGAACAAAAAAGTCTTAATAAATTTTTTTCTATGTTAATAAGCTTTCGAGTAATTTAGAAAAAACCATTGCTATATCTGGCAACCTTGCTTAAGTATAATCGCAGCTGGGTCTTGTTTTAGAAAATCAAACAAAGAAACTGATGATGAAAGCCGTTGTTTAAAAATAATAAACATCCCAAGCAGATTAGTCGGATGACATTCTACGAAAATTGTAATCGGCATCGTAAACAAAATTTGTACGTTGTACATTAAAATCACGCTGATTCATAACAAACCAACTGTAAAAATAAGACAATCATTGATCTACAATTTTGTATTTATTAATTTCTTGACGTATTTGTTTTTTTAATAAAAAATACTATCTTATGTAAAGAAATTTGATTAAGGCACCTAATTACCATAAAATTAAAGATTTTTTAATGTAGCCAGAACGAGGTGTCAGCAAAATCCCTTAACCTAATTATCTAATTTAAATTAGACAAATCTTCTCTTTAAAAGATATTCTCTTATAAAGTCATTAAAAAATGTTATTAGAAGAACAAAGCGCTTTATTGACAAATTATTATTTCAAAATTCAACAAACTACCAACTCAGTATGATCTCACCTAATAATAATAAAAGAGTATTATTTACACAGTTGCGGTCAAGCATTGACCCAAATATTCTTCAAAACGTGCTTTTATTTCAATGTCAAGAAACCTCCACATCAGCATTTTGTACGAATGTGGAGCAATTTTATTAAAAACTTTACAGGGTTGTCACGTTTCTTAATTCAGTAAAATAAATTTGTAATTGTAAAAAGAAGTCAATTTTACGCGGAAACGACACACGATAGGATAAAACGTTATTAAGGTTTGTTGTTGTGATAGATGAGATGCATCTGCCGACAAAGCCCCATATTTAAAGTACTATTATTAACGCGGCAAAATAATGTTAAAGTTTCCAACTTTCTTATTTTTTTTCTGAAAAAGTGGTACGTTCTAGAACAAAGTTGTAAAAGACTTTTTTGTTCGTTTTGGTGTCTTCTATCACCCCTTAAGATTAATGCGTTATATCCCCGCTATATTACTATTTTACACAAAAATACATTAACTATCTGACTGTTTTCGTTTGAATTAATTTGAGCGGTCAGTTTTTTTGCTATGCGCTTTCAAACCCAGGGGTCACAATATTTGCATTCTATAGAAATTATTTGGCAAACGTAAAGAAGCAGAAAAAAATTTTGATTACAGTACTGACTAAGTCACTTTAGTCCCGTGGTATATAAATATATCCTATATTTTGAATCCGTTCTTCAAAATACGTTTAGTTACAATTATGTTATTAAAAAGAAATAACAATGGATAGTTTAATTGCATATTTGATAAATAAATCTAAAGCTTATAGAGTAATAATAGGTAAGCTGTAAATTACAATATCAATTAGTTAGCTCAATGACATTATTTTAGCCTGGTGAAGGTGATAAGTTTCACCGAAACGTCGCTACAATTACTAATAAAGCTTATTAATTAATATTAATAAACATTGTTCCTATTCCTCACTAAAACCAATTGATTCACTGAATAATCGGAACACAAACCAGAATAATCATTTATAATCATTGTTCTTTATTTTTGAGCTAAGGGAGGCGAAGAAATTATATATATATATATATATATATATATATATATATATATATATATATATATATATATCATGGGAGCAAAGTGAATTTCCTCCCTTGTGCTATTACAGCCCTCCGCTGCGCGTCGGGCCGCAAACTTAGCACGCGGGAGAAAATTATTCACTTTGCTCCCGTGATATATAAATAACTATTTCTACCTACAAGTGAGTAAAATTCAACTTTAATTGCATAAAAACATTAAGATACCGCTCTTTTTATTTAGAGGTGTTGGTGTTGGATAAAAATATTTGTAAACTCCCCAACATTAAAAGCGACACTTTAGTCTTCCAAACTAACGATTAAAAAGGCACTGTTAATAAATGGAGTGCAAAAAAATCTTAAGTAGTTTAAATAATGCCTATTACTTTCACAAAATAGGAATCCTTTAAAATGTCTTAAAGAAAAACTTTTTAAAAGAAACATTTGTTTAGAATTAGCTTATGCTATCGATTATCTCTACAAGATGTCGCTGCAATGTTTCAGTTTCAGCAATATAAATTAAAAGAGAATTAACCACCGCAGCAGCGCATATTAATAATTTTACTTTCAATAATCTATTACAATTGCAGCATGTTATCAATATCAACAGTTTCCCATTTCTGTTTCCAATATTTACCTCAAATAAAATTTCAGTGTATGCGCAGAAGAATATAGCAGTCACCCCTTTTCAGTCGGTTTCTGTCGCTAGGGAAACTACCCTTCGGTGTGTGTCAAGCTTTCCCCTCTATTGCCGGTTTTCCTAGACTAAATCGTTAATAGAAATGGTGATAATAAGAACGAAATATCTTCACTCGTATTAAAATAATTTAAGCAATAAACGTTCAATTATTTTAAAGTGAAAAAAAAATACATATATCTAATAATGAAACTGCCATTAAATTATCAAAATGGCGGCCCAATATTCACTTTGGATGCATGTATATCAGACGGTCTAATATGAATTTTTTGACCTAGGGTGGGTTTTATTGCGTGTGCGTGTTTTTTGGTTGGAATTATTAAGTGATTTGTGATTCATTTGCCTACTGTTCTTGCGTGCGAATACTTAAAACAAAAAGTATATCTATATATATTTAATACAAATACAAGGCCTACTTAAAATAAGTTTACAATGTAATAATATTTATTGTAAAGCAAGTTGATTATGTAAAAGTTAATAATTTATTTCATTGTTCTTGTAATGTCGAAAAGTGGTAGTACATTACGTAAACTGTAATCAAGAACACATCATCTGGTGAGTAATATTAAATATTCAAATTTAATGAAATTTATAACTATTGTTTATTCAATTTTGTTATATTTTTGTATTACTTGCCTTATGTTTTTGATCGATTATGACAAAGGTGAGTTTGACTGCTTTTAATCAATTTTCTCTGCTAAAAATAACTAAAACTAGTTAATTTATGTATTAGGTAAAGTGTTAAACAGTCTTGTGTGCTTAAGGATAATTAAATTTGATGAACGATATAACTTTGATTTTTTAATTTTATAACATAAAATTCTCGTGGTTACGATTATATGAAATACTTAAATTAAAGTGGTCGTTACATGAAAACAGCATGAAACGGTTTGATTAAAATTTGGCGGTAAAGAATATTCTTATGTTATGGTTCAAGCTTTTAGTAACCTCAATTTTTCTTCCACTGCTTACTTATAAAAGAGCTTTATTTCATTAATTTTAATTAATCTCAGTACTTACTAAATACTGAAATTACATGGTTTTAGGAAACATCATTCTAAAAAATCAGTGAAATATTCAGAACATGAATGATTTTTAATTTTTTTTTTCAATTTTCTCTAATAGTCTTAGAATTTAATTAGAGATTACTTTAAATACAGAAACGTGGGGCGAAAGTACCTCCAGGATAAGAAGTACTAATTGCTGATAACTTGAGAAAGTAATTGTTTGATAGTGTGGATCAATATATTAAAGCAGTTTGTTAATTAACGCGTAATTATGTATATTGAGTTTCAGCTTCGTGCTGTCAAGTTGTCCCTCTTTACATTTAAATACCTCATTATGGTCTCTAGTATTAGCGAGTGCATTTAAATGTTAAATTTTATTAATTTGGGCGTTTCAGAACGTGATCATTAGAGATTCTGTGGGTAGCATTTTTAAATAAGTATATTTTATTTTCTGTTGGGTACTTTATAAACTGTATATGTACTTGAAACCTTAAATAAATAGTGTAAATAAATAAGTATACTTTTTTTAATAAAAGTTAGCTAGGATAAAATTAATAAAAATGAATAAGGATTAAGGAAAGCATTTTATCTTATGATATAAAAAAATAATGTGTCGTAGTTTTCTTCTTAGGCGCCAACTTTATCGGAACAGTTGTCTCATAATTCTGTATCTATACTTCCTTTCTGATGCAACTTTCTGAATAAAGTATTTTAACGTTATGCATTTTAGTTCAATAACTATGTAGTCATATACTATCATCTCATGACTCACACTATAGCTGTTTCCCATCTAGCTGCATATGTGATCAATTTCCACCCTCCATACTCATGCATCTAGAAAATATAATCGAAATTGGAGTAGTACCTAATAAAATCTCAGCAAAGGATGCTTAGGTACAGCTAATCACCCTACAGGTTAGCAATTCTAAATTTATAAAAAATGTATATTTACTTTTGAAAACGAAGTGCAGTACAGTTTTCCTACCATCAACATTTATAGTACGTAGAAGTTTTTTGGGTTAACATGCGTGTGCGGCTGCTTAACCTGCATCGTTTCTTATGCACGGATTGCATATCCAGTCAGTATACAACATTCAGTTGAAAACTTTTATTAATTGCTTCTGTCCCACTACAACTTTTATTAACGCTCTTATATCTCTGTATTAACGTTTACTGTCTCGAGCTTTACTTTGTGAAAATCCATAATCATGAAATAAATAAAGGTTAATAAAAAGTTTCACAATATTTGTTAAAATTACAATTATCAGATTATATTTTAATAAATATTGTGAAACTTTTTATTATAATGTTTCTT
This sequence comes from Agrypnus murinus, assembly GCA_929113105.1. NCBI lineage: Eukaryota > Metazoa > Arthropoda > Insecta > Coleoptera > Elateridae > Agrypnus > Agrypnus murinus. The sequence continues at coordinate 54,902,038 of OV816025.1, forward strand.
CATTTCATCCCTATATTAAGCCCAGACGTTTCCAGTTTGTCTAATGCAAAAATAAGCAACTTTTTTTATATATTAATTTATTTGCAAATTTACAACCTACTATACATTTGAGTAATAAGTAAATAATATGTATGAAAACTAACATGAGAGGGGTACAGTCCTTGCCTCTTCCCCACTGAAGTATTGGACTAGTCCTGGAATAGGTTATGTGGCCATGTCACAATCTTCTGACTGCTGGTTGGATAAGTTGGTCTACTAGCTGGTTTTGATGGGCTTCCAGATCCAGACCAGTCATAATAAGCACTTGCAAATTTTTTTATTTCATTAACTACGTATGGAATTCCTAGGTTTCAGGGGTTTCTAAGTTTCATTTCTGCCATGTTGCGCAGAATTTTAAATTGAAATCTCTAAAGTATCTTCGTGTGTGATGCTTTAGTTCACCCCCAGAGTTGGATCCCGTAGGTCCAAACCGTGGTTTCAATATTACCTTATACCAATTCGCTTGCTTAATCTTAAGATCTAGTTGTTTTATTTTTGTCTTAATATGTGTATGCGAAGTGAGTTTTGAAGATGTAGTCCAAGATATTTAGTTTTAGTTTTCATAGTGTACGTTTGTTGGTAAAAGCTATTTGTACAGATCTGTTATTATTAATTGTAAGTCTCTATTTGTTGATCAAATCTCCTAACAAGGGAGTTTGTAGACATGCTGCTGCGGCGTCTGCTGTATTGTTAACGGATAAAACGGCTGTGTCGTTGGCGAACGTATAGCTGTTACGGTATATTTAGTAGTTGGGACGTCCAAGGTATATATTAAATAAAGCATCAGCCCCAGTATGCTGCTTTGAGGTATACACCAGCGGTAGAAAATAAGCAAATAAGTAGACTATATTACATTATTATTGTTATATTATACCTAATAACCTAAGGTATAATGGATAATATATTGCGATGAATTGCGCTAAGAAGATAAATTTAAAATTTTTCCCACGATTGGTAGCGAAACAAATAAATATGCGATGAATCCTCTAAATAAATATCTGAATTTATTATCACTTCACAATGGTCGTCTTTTTCTTTGCAGGTTCCAATTAAATAGAAAACACTTTTCTAGTTTTTAATAGTTGAGCCAATCCTTTCCTTTGATTCGTCGCAATTTTTCTTCCAAACTATATGCAGAATATTTAGCTTTTACCCCTTTATTACCATTTTTGTGCCGGTATATTTGTCTTCGCAGCTCAAATTGTTTCTTCCATCACCATATGCAATTTCCATATATTCACCATCTAAACCACTTTTCACATAGGAAGATAATAGTGATTAAATCACTTATACTTTATTTTCTGAATAAGGGTTTGATCTTCCCTTTTTATATTCGTAGAATATTTCGTTACTTTTGTTTACGACGATCAATTATTTGTTTTATGTAATTGAAATAAAACACCATTTTGTGTATGTACGAAGATTTATTTACTTGCTATATTAACTTCAGCAAGTATATTCAATCTAAATATATGCAGACTGCTCTTTACAACTATATACTAAATTAGATTGACTTTTACATTTAACAGACTTTACTAAACAGAATCTAACAGCATGACTGTCTGTGCTAGAGTAAACCTTTACATTAACATTCCTTCAGCTTATAATATACAAATATTTACATTACCTTAAATTATATTCTATTTCAAATATGACTATACACTTATTTACAACACATAATAAAGACATAACATAGTTTGTAATAATTAACACATATATATTAAATTTACATTTATTCATAACGTTATGCAAAGATAACGATCTATTTAAATTAACAAAAAATCTTTGGAGTATCTCTCATTGCACATGGACATTATTCAATCAGAATTTATTATAATAGAGTTACATATAAACATAACTTTCACACAACTGGATATTACGTATTCGTAGCCACTTTGTGACTAATCTGTTTAATAACAACTAAAGAAAGATGGCATTTCCATACGTTCCATGTTCTATGTGCTGTTTTACAGTGTACGTTCTACATTCTAAATTCTACCTTCTACATTTTGCTATTGCCATATGGTTGATAGCAAACGTAATGTTCACTAAAATCTCATACCACAGCCGTACTCAGACAACTTAAATGAACGCACTATGCCAACAAAGATTAATACAACTATAAAATAGTAACGACGAGCTTAAAAGTATTTTGCCTCGAAATAGACGACAACAAAATACACATTATCATATCTGAATATGGAGTTTTAAGAACTGAATGAATAATGTAAAGTTACTCGAATGGAAAACAATGGATAATGTAGATAAGAATAGATTTTGAAAGAAATAAAAGAAACCAAACACACCGTCCCGCTATGAACAAGAAAAAAGGTGCAATACTATGATGAGTGTAAAATTACAAGCAATCAATTATATTAAACAGTGCAAGAAAAAACTAAAAGAACTTTAACACAAAATCTTTTTCTATTATGTGCTGGAAACTCTATTTCATAAAACACTCACGAAGATTGGTGCCATTAACATTAACTTGTGAATGTTGAATGCATTTCTTTGTATTTCAAGATTTGTAGGATGTCATGGAGAATGCGATGAATGTAGAATGCTTAAAGATTGTTCAGACAATCTCCACTTCATTTTACTACTATGAAGCCTGATAAAATGTATAACTACCATTGAATAGTAAATTTAATGACTGAATGTTTTGTTAACTTTTATTCAGAGGAGATGCCAATTGCAATTATTTAAAAGTTCATAACCCACTACTTTAGAATATATGAAAATTAAATAATAAATAACTCTTTTTTGCATTGTTTTATTATATCTTGAGTTTTGAAACTTTACTACTTCTTAGGACACTTTTCTTAAAACAAACTAAGTATGCATGTCTAAGTTACCCTTTTCAACACCAATTAATCCATATGTATTATCCAAGATGGTGGTGGTTGTATTGTTTGTGGAATAAAAGTGATTTTGTCAAAACATACAGTTCAACATTATATGTTAGGATAAACATCATAACAAAAATCCACATTCTGCTCACAAAACTTAATACATTCTTTACACATTCAGTGCTTCCACTACAGCAAGGTCAATTAGATTTTAATGAGGAATTCGCAAGTTAATAAAAACAAGTCAAAAAGAATACAAGCGTCACAAGATTTTGAGTATGCGGAGTGGAAAATAGTAACCAGCAAACATTTCACATAGAAGCTGCACTATCCTCCTAGTTGCAAAATACTGATTTTATATATATATATATATATATATATATATATATATATATATATATATATATATATATATATATATATATACATATACAGTGTGTTTTTTGTAAACGATAATATAGGATATCCAATGGAATTTTATCATTTTCCTCGGAAGTTTGTACCCATGCAAATGTAATTAGAAATCTTGGTATCAATCGAAAGAAGAATTCATTTTACGTCAAAAAATATTAAACTTTATGAAGAAAACCAAAATCGATTTAGAAAGACTTAAAAAGCTCATTGATTTACTGCTTTTGGTAATAAGCTATTAAAAAAAGCTGGAAGCTGAACGCCGATTGGTGTAGCGGTTAACGCTTCAGATTCCTAATCAAAAATCGCGAGTTCAAACCCCGTCATCGTATACTTTTTTTTTTAATTGTATTGCTTACTAATTATTATTTTTAGAACTTTATTACAACGATTATTAATTTTTTGTATTGTTAGATATTTTTGCTACGGGGGTTTACCGTTACTTTTTGTACAATTTTAACTACCTATCAGAAAAGCAAATAAAAAAAGGGCATAAAACTAATAATCCTTGTAATAAAGTTCTAAAAATAATAATTAGTAAGCAATACAATTAAAAAAAAAGTATACGATGACGGGGTTTGAACTCGCGATTTTTGATTAGGAATCTGAAGCGTTAACCGCTACACCAATCGGCGTTCAGCTTCCAGCTTTTTTTAATAACTTATTACCAAAAGCAGTAAATCAATAAGCTTTTTAAGTCTTTTTCTAAGTCGATTTTGGTTTTCTTCATAAAGTTTAATATTTTTTTGACGTAAAATGAATTCTTCTTTCGATTGATACCAAGATTTCTAATTACATTTGTAAGGGTACAAACTTACGAGGAAAATGATAAAATTCCATTGGATTTCCTATATTATCGTTTACAAAAAACACACTGTATATATATATATATATATATATATATATATATATATATATATATATATATATATATATATATATATATATATATAGTAGACTTTTAATTAATGGCTTTTATAATTATATTAATCTATTAATATCAATGGAATAAGCAAGGAAATATTGGCAAATAAAATAAACCAGATATAAAAAAATAACTATATAGGCTTATTCCATTGATATTAATAGATTAAGATTATATATATATATATATATATATATATATATATATATATATATATATATATATATATATATATATATATATATATATATATATATATATTTTAAGTTTAATTTGGTACGTTTTGATAATTTAAGGTTTGCACAAAAATTTGCAGCTATCAATTATGTCAAAATTCTATTAAAATGGCACAAATTAATTAACAAAAGAATCGTTGTTACCTCAATTATAAAACATACAAACAAGGAAGACGAATCGTTACATCTTATATAATATTTTTTGGGTAGCAGAGCACTCGAAAATAGCGAATAGCATTATATGAGAAAGACTGATCTTATGGCATACTTGCCAAGTCTTAAAATGTACTAACTTTTTTGTAAAGTTGGTGCTAGGTAAAACAAATTAAAAATAATTGAGAAATAGTGTGTTATTTTGACTAACTAAAAATTTAACTTACTTACTAATGAATAATACAAAACTGTTTTTATAAAAATATTTAAAACACTAAATGCTTAATAATTAATTAAAACTGCACTTCACTATCACCACACACACTATTAATCACTCTGGGCACGTGTTTCAACAGCTAGACTACATCTTCAGCAGTCACTGTAAAACTACACTAAAATCTAAAAACTATAACCTCAGGTCTACAGAACTCCACAGTTCGCCGGTAATCGGTCAAGTTTGACTGATTACTAGAACAATTCTAAAAGACTGGGATTAATAGGCCCTAAATCAAAGTTCATTAACGCTTTTCTATTCCTAATAATTTCTAAGCTTTCAGAACCGTTAAGTTCTATTGGATTGCTTACATTTTTAATTAATTCTACGCTTCTTACCTTATGATTTTGTTCAAGCATATGTAGGACAACGCTGGACTTTTATGACATGCCTTTTAAATTTTAAGTGAGCTAAATGCTCTTTGTACCGAATTTTCAAACATCTCTTAGTTTGCCCTATATATATACTTGATTACAGTTATTATATGATTTTTTATATATTCCCGATTTATCCAAATAATCGACTTGGTCCTTTAGGTTTCCTAAAACATACTTTAAGGTTGTTTTCGATATCGTAAATATTTTTAAATCAACTTTTGAAAAGATAGTCTTAAGACCTTCCGTAAGACATGGATAAAACGGCAATTTTACAATATTTCGTATTCTATTCTTAGTGTTATTACCTAGTGTAGTAACATGCTTAACCCTTATTTTAACTTATTTCTGTTTTCTACTAGTATTGTAGACAATATCCTTGGAGTAACCGTTAGAAACAGCAATGTCAATAATTTTCTTGAGTTCAATTTTATATGTGAATTTTAAAAGTGAAAAATTTAATAACCTGTGAACTAGAAAGTTTATAGCTACATAATAATTGAACAGCCAATTGATCTGTACAGGAAATTTTAACATATGGCATATTTTAAAATAATTTAATGGCATAATTTAACATACTTCATAGAATACCAAAGTTTATTTTTAAGGTCGTCCACCTGCGTTAAGCGTTATGGCCACGGCCCCCTTAGGGTTCAACAAACTGAGTTACGCTCAATTAGCACGTCACTTACTTTTGTAAGAGCTAGCTGGTTGGAGCTAGGTTACCTATCCACCCTTTACTAGCTCTCCAGGCTAGTGGCAGAGCTATATAATTAGGTGCTTACCTAAATTGTCACGCATAGAGTTACCTGACTGGCTTTTACTATTGTAAAGTAAATTAATAAAAAAATCTGTAAAACCGTAAATTGCTTGCACGAATGTGAAAATTTATTTTCTGCAATAAATCTGACCAATCATCTATCAATTTGCATGAGTATATACCTACTATACACATTTACAAAGAGAAAGTTATAACTTACCTAAATAAAAAATCCTTTATCGCGATTTAATTGGGATTGACGAAATTGAGAACTTTACTCAAAACCAATTGGTTCTAATAAAAATATAAAAAATAAACAATTTTAACCTTGATTCACACAGCACTAGTATATAATAATTAGAGACGTGCATTTTACGTGACCTCAATGGCGGATTTTTACTTCTGCCGCCTAGGGGCTTCCGGTAACTTCCCACCCCCTCCCCCTCAGCAGTCAGCAATGACCTCCCGTTAAAGATACAACTCCCTCATTGCTCTTTAAAGAAGTTACAATTGTTTAAAATAAACTTGTTGATAAATAAACTTGATTTGTTGTAATTTCATACAACATCAATCAAATATGTTATTTTTATTTTTAAATTGGTTAACGTTTTTATTTTTTTTGTATTTATTGTTGTCACATGTGCTTTTGGTATTTTCCCAAAAATCTACCGACCCTGGATTTTGCTGCTCTGGGCTATAGCCCCTATAGCTTCTCCCTAAATCCGCCACTGGGTGACCTCGCCTGAAAAAAACCCTTGGTTAGCTCATCTTTCATAAGCGCCATCGCTACAAGTTATAGGACATATAGTTTACAAATACGAAAGCTGTTTTATATAAAACATGCCATGCCACTGACAATTTCTTTAATTCACGTTGTTTATTTTAAATAGACCCCTTTTCACTTTATGTTTTTGTGGCAAGATTACTCCAAATCCACCATTTTCAAGCGCCCGCTTGTGTTATATTGCAGTTTAAATTGCTTCGCTTCGTTGACATAGTGGTTTTATGCTTTAATAAAATGCACGTCTCTAATAATAAAACAAACTCAAACAACCCCCTCTCCTCGGTACTCTTACAAAACGCCCCAATACTCCCTCCTGAGCTGGAGGTCTTTCTCGAGGAAACCCCCATGACATACCGCGGCGTTAATTAATTCATCATGTTATCATAGTCTGAAATACAAATATTTATTTTAGGTTAGGTATTTCTGACTTGTGTTATTAAATCAGTTTTGAATGGCTAATTATTAACAATAGAAGTTAAGTTACAAAATTACTGAACGATACCAGTTCTGTTGTACAGTACAATTTTTGCAAATACAAGTACATTGCTCGTGATACACTGCCAATGATGTCCTCCAAATAATATTATTACTGTCGAGGGAAGCTTTTAATAATTCAAACACTATTACTTGGTAAATTGTATTCGGTCATATACGCTACCGTAATTTACATAAATAAAATGGTAGTCTATTATTACAGTACTTACTATCATAAATAAACCATTTTACGAATTATTATGCTACATTGTAAAATTGAAAGTAACCTATTACTTCGATATGATCTTCACGTTACCTAATTTTTACGTTATGCCGTTACATGATGTAGCCTATTAAAGTTTTTATAAGCAGTTTCTCTTTAAAAATGTATAAGTAATGCTTACATATTTATTATCGTAAAACCATTTTGTCTCCTATTTTGCGGATATTCCTTTACAAATAAGAAAAGAAAGAAATCGTATCCAATCTAAATATGTAATCGTCTAATCGGAAAATACTAGATTGTTATTTTTCTCGAAACAGATAAATGATGGGAAAAACTAATTCGCTAAGTAACTATTCCTATAGAAAGATAACTAGGGAATGTTAGCTGTTCAAATAAATCAATACTAGTAAATTATATGTCATGGTTGTAAGCCAAACGTAAAATGTCTTTTAATTTTAAAATCTCATTCATGCTACGACCTTTAACAGGATATTGCATAACCTAAAAATACTTTCATGTAACAATAGGATAGGTACATTTTGAAATGTAACGTTTGTGCTTCAGCATTCAGTCGGACGTTACTAATCACTAAATAGTATAATTTTTTTTGCAAGTCGAAACTTTTCACCTTTATTGAAACGGAAAAAGCTGGCAGTTAACTTCAAATGAAATATTTAATCTTATTGATTAACTTTTTTTCTAAAATAGTTTAGTGAGAAGTGAAAACTTCATGACATTTTCCTATACATTTGGTTGTTCTAAATTTATTATTGCTATTGATTTTTACTAAAATTACTTTTCCTGCTTTAGATAATAATATGAAAAAGTGTATATGTGATAACTGGTAGTTGTCATTTGTACAATAATTACTAGGGGTTGGAAGCGGAAATAAAGGATAAATTCATTGTTTAAACAGTTTAATCCTTGTAACAGGACTCGCATCCGTTTTATCGTAACAAGACACAATTTGTGGGGGAAAATACCTTTGTAATTCTCGATCTCTGTGTTTGTATACAGTTGTATCACAATCCTTTTTGTTCTTTTCCCCTCTCTAGAGATACTAAAGTGTGCTTGGGATTACATTATTTATTTATTCGATCTAGCAATTTTTCTTCTTTTGGGATTTTGAATGTGGGAAAACGCTCCTCGAAGAAGCATTCTCTGAATAGGGAACTAGGATTATTTCTTTTCAAATAAATATAAGAATAGTGACTCAGAAGTAAATTTATCTTGTTAGCCAGATTTACAGTTACTCGTGATGATACAGTACAAAACTTAAAATCGTATAACTAAATAAATTAATATAATGAAAATTAATAAGTTGTTTAAAGTCGTAAATAATACAGGGTGTCTCATAGCCCCCGCACCAGACTTTACCAGCGCATTTCTGATGGCATTTGGAACAAAAAATCTTAATAAAGTTTTTTAATTAGCGAAAGTTCAAATTTTTAATAATTTTGACCGACGTTTTCAGAAAAGTACGTATAATTGATGTAGGTCAGGTGTTAAGTCGAATAGGAATAAATGCAAGCTCTTTAGAAATGACACCATCAGTAAAATCGTGACATCTGTTGAATTAGCACAAGGATGCAGACGGTGCAAATTCCATTTTGGATGGTGTTAAAAGAACTTAAAAGGTTCTATTAATCCGGGGGATTCCCCTGTATTCTAATAGGAAACGCAGACAGAAATTGCATCATTTTAATAGTGACCCATTTAATGATATCATTAAATTTGATTTGTTATTCGTTAATACATATAATTAAGTAAAGACGATAATTTAATCTATCCATCAATAGGTATTGTTATGTTTTATTTATTTTATTGGAAGTCTAAAATCTAAATACAGTAGTACACAGTTCTATTAGTAAAATCTTTATTTTTTATGTTTTGATAGAATGACCTTGATAGATGGTAATTTGTTTACATAGCATAAAAACAATGCCTAAAAAATAAATAAATACTGTTATACTATTTTACTAAAAACTGCAGTGTAAGGGATTTGCAAATTGTTAGGCCCTACCTTGTTCGAGTGTTTACAAACATAATATGTACTCAAAATAAAAGTAGTCGGAGGGGTTATTTTTATTATTTTAGTACTAATGTGGCTGTGTCCAATTATTAGTCACAATTCTTAGGAATATTTACGGTATCTACAGTGACGATTTTATTGCTTTTCACTAGAAATCGGTACCCTTTATTTAATACATAGTATGTACTTTCTGGGAATAAATATTATTATAAATTAAAAATAGTAAGAAATAATACAGTACAACATGCCCAAAAAATAACACAACTGGCACGCGATTATCAGAAACAAAAGTCTAATAATCAAAACTCATAATACTACTAATAGAATACTAAATTACCTTACAATTTTTGAAAATTTCAATTTTAGGATTTTAGAAAATATGTTATTTAATTTACTGTAAACAAAATTAATACGAAAATATTTTTTTATTTACAGACCTGCTTGTATTACACATAATAGGGGTTAACGTACCTATTAAAGGAATGTGAAATTGTCTTACAAAGCAGTAATTACAAAACAAAAATACCGTTTTTGAAACATAATATCAAACACGAGTACTTTTCTTATTTATTTATCTGTTCTTATTCCACGAAACACTTGGCCAAAATAAAGACGAGTTATTACTTTATTATGATAGCTTGCACATTCTCGAAAACAAGTAAGTAGTATTGTTATCACATTGAACTTTAAAATATGTGTCATGTGCATTCATACCATTAAATTTGAAAACATTAGGCTGAACTTCGATGCCGTTTTTCTCTAAAAGTATAAAAGTACGAGAAAAATGGTATATAGGAATTTTCTTTCTTTAATGATTATCTAACCACTGGCAAAGTCTGGACTACGTCTTAATGGGACACCCTGTAGAGGAGCCCGTTTTTTTAAGATAGAACATCATCCGACACGCTTTATCAAAATATTTAAATTTAATGACATCATCAACAGAATCTAAGCTGCATCGACAGTTCTTCTTGCGTGAGGTAACTTTGTCAAATTATTTTTAGGTATAGTAATAATAAAGATTTTCCAAATAAGTTTATGTTGTACAGATTCATAAATAATATTCCAATGCAATTATTGTTAATTTAAACTACCACCACACTTTTCCCAAAACACAGAAAATGGGAGAAAGCTAATATTTAGTTAAATCCTTTCACATAGGCATAAATAAAACAAATACACAGAATGTCATTTATTTGTTGATACGAAAAACATGTTAAATTTACGTAAACTTAACGTTTAACTTAAAAGGCATTACTTTAATCAAAATCAATGTATTTTCATATAAATTAAAAAAAATATAATTATGCAAAAATAATATTATAACTATAAATGCAATTACACTATAATGTTAATTTATACGACTATGTAACTATGTAAATTAATCATTCTGACCTTAAACAAAGTGCATCATAATATTATTATACAAATTAAAAAAGGGCATCTGTTACTGAAATCTACAGGGGGGCACGCGTTAATTTTAAGGGGTGATAGAAGACATCAAAAGAAACAAAAAAGTCAAGTAATTTTTTTCTATGTTAACTAGCTTTTGAGTAATTTAGAAAAAAACATTGCTAACTACAAACTCAGCATTATCTCACTCTAAAAGGGTATTATTTACACAGCTGTGATCAGGCATAAATATTCTTTATTAAATTGCAAGGTTATAAACAAAACGTGCTTTATTCCAAGTTCAACAAACTTCCTACATCAGCATTTTGTGCGAATGTAGAACAAATTTTATTACAGACTTTCCAGGGTTGTCACGTTTCTTAATTGAGTAAAATGAATTTTTAATTGTAAAAGGAATTCAATTTTACGCGGCAACGACTTACGATACAATAAGATGTTATTAAGATTTATTGTTGTGGTAGATGAAATGCATCTGCCGACAAAGCCTCATAATTAAAGTAATATTATCAACGCGTCAAAATGATGTTAAAGTTTCCAACTTTATTTTTTTTTAAATGGTAGTTTTTCGTTCTAGAACAAAGTTGTATAAGACTTTTTTTTGTTCCTTTTGATGTCTTCTATCACCCCTTAAAATTAACGCGTTCCAACCCCTGCTACTCTGTATATTGTTTCTGTGTCTGTAATCCCAGAATTAAGATCCCCGCCGGAGAATGCAATCTGGTGGAAATTTCTTAGCAGTAGCAAACTCATTGGGGAGAATGTATTAAAAGGACAACTCAGAAAATTGTGTATAAATGAGAAAAACTCCCAATTTCAAAAGGCTGTTCATTGAGAAAAATCATTATCAATTTTATTATCAAATAAACAAAAAAATATCGGTACACTTTTAATGATCTTTTAAAAAACACGGAAGGGAAACATAGAATTCCATTTTAATATGCTATAGTAAATAATTTCATTTCAAGTAAACTGCTGAAAAAATTCCTTACTAATTTCTAATTTTAATTCTAATTTCTAATTCTAAAATTTTAGAATCTGTCGCGTTTTTTAAATGCCTAGCCGTTTTATAGAACTGTAGATTTTGTAATCAGACTACTTCGTATACACATTTCATGCAAATCCATTTTAATTATAATAAACAATTATTAAATAATTGAACAATGAATAACTAATTTATTTAAAATCGGTAATGAATGAAATAGTAAATGAAGTTTTAATAAATGTGATAAATAAAAATCTGAATTGTGTTAAAAAAGAGTCGTTCAATTCAATTACCTACAAAATAAACGAATTAAACTTTATCTGCAAATTCATAACAAAGAAGACTGGGTATGTTCAACACCGTAAAGCGCCATAAGAAATGACAGCAAACAGATGAACTTTATTGTTGTTACTACCAGTTTTCTGCAGCGCTTTAAAGTGCTTCAGGGCGTTAGACGCACTATGTTGCACATACTTCGCATATTCTAGTAATTATTGGAGTGATGCAACATCAGCTCAATACCTATACAAGCGTTACAATCCATGTACAATTTTACTCCGCATCAGGTCACCAAAATGATTTGCTATTTAGGGCAGGTCCTGTGAACACTCATCCTCTAGAACTTTTAATCGATGATAGTTGTTAATAGCATTTTCTGGTTGCCAATAATAAAAATTATAGTTATAACTAGCAATCATAACTGTACCTTATACCTACTGTCTTCTAGAGTTACTACGATCAAGACTCTATCGACGAGAAAACTAATTGTACAATGTTACTTTATGTAAAGTGTATCTATGTATGTACAATTGTACATCTTAGCAAATTAAAATGTTATTGCATTATAAACCTACCTGCGGTTATGAAAACGTAGAAGGGGCTGTATTTCAGTTACATAAAATCGAGTGTAGATTTTATGTTCATGTTTACGTTTGCAAGCCCAACGAAATTTAATTTGAAGCGCTATAGTCTCGTGCTCGTATTTATGTTTGCCTCGTATTTAAATTTCGGATTGAATAAGCATAAACGTAGGCAAGTAAACAAATACATATTATATATTAATACAGGTTCGTTTGTTTCTCTTTAAATTTTGTCTTAGTAAGAATTTAGTTGACAAGGTTTAGACGTTTGCATTAAAAGTACGGTGCAGTTGGTGCGCATGAAGCATGGGACAGTCAGTACAGTCAATTATCTTTGTATTAACAAGAACTAATTTGACAGTTTTATCTGTATACTAGCAGTTCATGTATGCATTATAATGTACGCAATGCTTGCTTTTAGATTTTTTTAGGAAGTAATGATTTGTTTTTTTATATTATTAAAAGATCTGTCTGATTTACTGCTAGAAATTGTTTCTAAACCGCTTTTTCGCTTTCATTCTCCAATTTCCTTTGTATCACACCCTTTCTTCTGTCAAATGAATTCCCCCCTCTCCTCTTACTTGTCCAATATGCAGGTTTGACTTAATATATTTTTCCTCTGACTTACCATCTGTTTTTTATTTCTCCTTGTACTTAACATTAAACCATTTTCTTTACTGCTTTATCGGTTTCATTTAATACTGACACACTTTTAACGTGTTAATGAGGGTAGTAAAAGTGTTTTTATTTGTGTAGTTGTGTTAGATATAGCATCGAAGGGCGAAACAATAATCGTAATGAATAACTAGAGCTTTGTATCGGTTCGTAAATCTCTTATTTTAACAAAGTAAAACCAAACATGGCTATGGATTTTTTTAGATTGAGTCGACGCTGTTTCAGTACCACTGATAGAGTAACAACAGTTACACTCGTTGAGGGAAATCTTTTTAATTGAAAGCTTAAATTGTCGTTATAATATATAATAATAATAATTGCTACAACCCATAACCTGGAAACCAGGCCCCAGAAGCTATAAGCTTGTGCGGGAGGGAGGGGGCGATTATTATTATTAAGTAGGCCCTAAGTGCGGTTGCAGCCGACTTACAGATGGAACAGCGCAAATCCCACATTTGTGTCACAGCTAAGGAAAACTGCAGAAAACCTTAACCAGATCTGCCGGCACCGGGAATCGACCGCGGGCCGCTTGGGTGAAAGTCCAGCACTCTAGACATTACACTACCAAGGCTTATAACAATAGTATATTGTGTTAAAGTCTACAATTTATACTACAGTGTAGTAAAACCAAATCTGACAAACAGAATTGAATTAAGACTTTACTGACCCCCTACACATCTTATCTACATAACGGTGGGAAATGGAAAACCTAAATACAATTCAATTGACTTGCAAAACTTTGGGGAACAATAGATTCTCAGAAGTAGCCTTTGTCCATACCAATTTGTTTAGTAGGTTTTTCAGCAGCAGCATTAGTAGCATAAAGCAGTACCAGATTCTATAGTATCGGCGTTCAATACAAATTGTGTTGGGAGACACCCTTCTTAATATAGTTAGTGTTGTGATAAACCACAGTTTTTGTAATCTGTTATTAGTAATCGGATTATTGTATGCTGAATTGAAGAAACAGTGTAGGAGGTACCGCAATTGAGAAGACGAATCTCCTAATCTTTTGTCAAGAAGTATTTCATGCACTACATCAAATCATAATTTACGACTAAAACAGCTCACCGATTAACGTTGCTTGGATCGATAAAACTCGTCAATAAAAAAAGCTTGAAGAGAAGTTGATCTTCGTTTGTTTTGAAATTATATGCTGGGTTCGATATTTCAACTCTCTTTGCTCTGAAAGCTTTATTGCTATAGTTACAATTATTTACAATAATGGATACCATCGAAACCGAGCACTTCGAGTAAACTAGTTTCTCTATTGTTTTAAACTTGTTTGACATTGAAAATCGAGAATAATGTTATGCATATGAATCGGAGCTATTGTTTATAATACTGAAAAACTCTTTAAAACAACGTAAGGAACATCAACTTTGCTTCTGAACAATGAATGATCGTTTGAAGTATTGTAGTCTACTTTTCACACTACACAATAGTGAAGGTTCCATTGTAATATGTCATCTTGTTACCGAAATATATTCTAAAATACTCTTTCGACTGTAATATACTGCAAGATTGAAATTTGAGATGACTTTTTATATACTGATATTTTTTTGAAGGTGTGTATTAAAATTAGTATATATTTTTTTGAGGGAACTTTTTTGATCAAAAAATCAATAATTAAAACGGTCTACGTCTACAGTCTACAGCACACATCTTGTACCGAATTTTCTTTCGAATTCAGAATTTTCCAAACAGGCCAACATTGGCTCAACATGAATGATATGATATGTCGAAATGATATTACTACAAATACTTTGGCCATTTTACATAACCAATATTGGCGCAATGACGTTAATATGTTGGTATAACTCATACTGGTCTCATACTGGCTCAATATTGGCTATATATCGGTTGCACATTGGTGTATAATGATCATTATTATATTTTTTAATTATATTGTATTATACACTGAGAAAAATAATTTGAAAAATTGCATATAAATATGACGACGACGCGGACGGATTGAAATTTGATCATGAACAAAACGTTAAAATCTTAATTTAAAATATTATTAATCAATTTATAAAATTGATGAACATATATACAACTTGTAACAACTTGTATATACAACAAAAAAATGGTAACAGCCATTTTCATGGAAATAAATTTTAAAGTAATGTATAATGCTGTTCAACTTCGGAAAATTCTATATGGGAGGATCTTTAACCACCAGCAATGCCCATAACAAGTACAGCCTGGAATGTATCAAAATTTTATAAATGTATAAAAATAAGAAGAACTAAACGCAAGAACTCGCCTTCATTAGTAAATACAGTTCATCCGGTGCAGTATTAAAGACGTGTAAGGCTTTATTGCGGCTAAGAACTTTCGATTTCTTGGCCTCAACTCCCCTTGAATCTTGATTCAGCAGGGCTGTTTCGGAAATCTGTAACATAAAAAATTGTACGATCTCAGCTCTACACACAACAGTTCTTACTCCCCCCCCCCTATATAAGTATTTTCAAATGCAGAAAAACAAGCCTTCAGCATGGAACAATAACTCCAGAGAGATGATGGTTTGACTGTCTGAAACTGCTCCATCATGTAATTTATTATCACTGTCTCAGTGATTTTGTACACTTTTTCTTTGTGCGCCAGTCGCAACACTTATTATACAATTTTTGTAGACATTTTTCGATTTTTGAGGAAGTAAGCTTCCATAATCTCCCCACCTTCTACCATTGCTTCTTTTAAATCATTTATACCAGCCAATCCTTCTTCTCACGCCTTTGTTTTAGCCACTTCTTCAAATTAGTTTTTCAAATCTTCGAATTATTTATAAACATTCTCTCGTTGCTATGATTACAACACAATCATGGCGATGCGATAATTGTGATTGTCTATAAAAACGCGTAAAATCTCGAACGTCTCTTGTAATTCAACTATTAATAATAGGCCAAAAACAGAAGAATTTATAATAGCAAACTTGAGTAAACAGTTGTATTATACTCGCGATTAAAATAAAGGTTTAATTCGCGTATATTAATCCTTCCGTTTAAAGGGATTAAACTATACGCTCAATATACCTTTATTTTAAACGCTTGTGTAATAAATAATTATTATTGAACTCTCTATAATCAAAGAATTTTTATAATTTACTCAACTATACGTTAAAAAATGTTGTTTTTAAACAACTTCTAAAATTTTTGATTACTTTAAAAAACTAATTTCGATAGCATTTTTTTCGAGTTTCAGTACATCATTAACTTGCAATTCAATTATATACTTAGAACAAAACCCACCAAATTTTTGTATTCAAGTTAATTTAATATAAAAATTTTAATTCATCACGTACAAAGGAAAGAGGAAAGATTATTTTTTCTACAGTTAATTTTTCTTCGCATCAAATCAACGTTACAATACGCTTTAACTGATGTTCCTGAAATAAAAGAAAATTTATTTCGCTATGAAAAGCACGTAATGAACTTGATTTAAAATCCTTATTAAAGTTAACATTCAGCACATTAACTTTTTACTGACATAAATCTTGGCTTACAAAGTTTCCACAGTTAATTAAACACTTTATAGCTATAATATTAAAAATAAAAGATTTTCGAGTTTAGATTTACTAGAAATGTTATAAAAGTTTTATTTCTTTCATTTCCAATCGGTTTGTTCTAGATTGCAGTTATCTGGAACTCTTCCAGCATATTTTTTTGACCTTACTCTATATAAAATGGAAGTTGTACGTGGGATTTTATTTATCAAAGACAAATTTATATTGTCTTATTTGTAAGCATTTTATCAAAATTGTTTTAACAAAATGTGCTTTAAGGCTCATACAATATTGGATTAGAAAGTCAAGACGATTAGCTATTCTCTTCTCAAATGTAATAGTTTGGCCAGCCTTCCTATTGACAGCTACTTATAAGTATATACTTAGTATAAAGTACTATTCGGTACATATGTATGTGCATTATGCTATGTATTTACATAGTATATTACCATACGTGATCGGCAATGCCTTACATTCCAATATTAAGACATTTACAAATGTTTAGAAAAAATATATGATCGAGAAAAAAGTCGTTTCGGAGGCCTTGATATTTATTCAAAGAAAAATTGTGTTGGCAACACTAGCATTTCAGTTTGAGGTTAAGTTTGAAACAAACATATTTTCTAGTCCTTCCCCATTTCGCAGCCAACGTCCGATAATGAATATTTTATGTATAGTATCAAATTAGAATCCGAGTGAAAACTTACTTCTTACTGAAACGACAGATTGTTATTTTTAAAAGACCTAACCTGAAACTATCAGACGTGAAGTATGGAAAAGAAAATGACAATCGGCTGTGGTACTGCCAACCTAAATATTTTTAAATTAAATCCCAAGGCCTCCTAGACGACTTTGTTTGTTGATTATATTGTATTTTGTTGTTTTGTCACTACAGAAACAATAATCAGACATTTTATCAAAATTCTGAACGACTATTATGACTTTTATGCACAGATGCATTATAATTAGACTATTATTGATAGATCTATCTAAACATAACTGTCTCTTTATGCCCCAAGGGCCTCTTTATGATCCGACGGGCAATAATGAAACGTCAATTAAACGTCAGAGCTGTATTTATAGAACTTGATTGGTTCTTAATATAATTTGTAAACTTATCACCAATGAAAATAAGCTGAAATTAAGTATTTTAGATAGTAACTATAGTAACCTACTTCGTATATATGCACATAAGTATACGTACAGCGGCTTGATGTAACCTACGTACTCATTTAATTATATTTTTTACACAATAATAGATTTGAGATAAAAACAATCTGTGCATAAAATAGTGTATGCATTTCGGGCATAACTTGCTTTTATGGCCCTACAGCCTTTTCCTAGCTTCCAGAAATAACGCTTCTGGCCATAAAAGCTTCTTTATGCCCTTAATACATAAATAACTATTATGCACAGATGCATTATAATTAGACTATTATTACTAGATTCATCTAAACATAACCGTCTCTTTATGGCCCAAGAGTCTCTTTATGATCCGACGGGCAATAAAGAAACGTCAATTAAATGTCAGAGTGTTTTTTGTAGAACTTGATTGGTTCTTAATATAATTTGTAAACTTATCACCAATGAAAATAAGCTGAAATTAAATATTTTGGAATAGTAAGTATAGTAACGTACTTCGTATAAGCTTATAAGTATATGTACAGCGGCTTGAAGTACCTACGTACTCATTTAATTATATTTTTTACACAATAATAAATTTGAGATAAAAACTTAATCTGTGCATAAAATAGTGTATGTATAGCGGGCATAACTTGGTTTTATGGCCCTACAGCCTTTTCCTAGCCCTCGGCTGAAGCCTCGGGCTAGAAATAACGCTTCTGGCCATAAAAGCTAGTTTATGCCCTTAATACATAAATAACTATTATGCACAGATGCATTATAATTAGACTATTATTGCTAGATTTATCTAAACATAACTGTCTCTTTATGCCCCAAGGGCCTCTTTATGATCCGACGGGCAATAATGAAACGTCAATTAAATGTCAGAACTGTATTTGTAGAACTTGATTGGTTCTTAATATAATTTGTAAACTTATCACCAATGAAAATAACCTGAAATTAAGTATTTTAGATAGTAACTATAGTAACGTACTTCGTATATAAGCACATAAGTATACGTACAGCGGCTTGATGTAACCTACGTACTCATTTAATTATATTTTTTACACAATAATAGATTTGAGATAAAAACAATCTGTGCATAAAATAGTGTATGCATTTCGGGCATAACTAGCTTTTATGGCCCTACAGCCTTTTCCTAGAAATAACGCTTCTGGCCATAAAAGCTTCTTTATGCCCTTAATACATAAATAACTATTAGAGCCCGAGTTACATATAGCTCTAATTTCTATTACATTAAGTCACTTTTTACTTAAACTACCTATAAATATTTTATGCAGTCGAATATACTGCAATTTATTCTGAAGAATATTTCATTTAATGTAACTGTTAAGTCCGTTCTGGAGTGCCAAGGTCTTCCGACCCTGAGCACAATCTAAATATAGCCACGTTTATCAAGTCACGTACGCTATGCATTTCTACTTGCGTCCACGGACGTTCCTGGAATCGTATGGAAGTCAAGCAAGGGCAGGAGCAAACAAACAAACCCACACCCAAGAAGCACCAGCTATAAAGGCAGGTTCCAGTGGCAACCTTGTTAGAAATAATCCGTCAGCGAGGATAAGTGTAGTGTTAGTAAGACGTAGCCAAATTTGTCGACTTAGACTTATTTGTGTATTTATCAATAAATACTGTTATTAAATTCTGGCCTCCAAATCATTTAATTATAATTCCCGCTCAAGAGTGTTTACAGCTAAAAAAATGGCTATACTTGTTTACGCCGCGCCGTCTCCATAGTAACTAAGACCACTGCACCTACCTACTTGAAGTTTTGTACTTTTCAAATTATTTTTATTTTAAAGTTAAATGTTAATTTAAACTTAGACCGGACATAAACTAACGTATGCATTACGGGCTTAATTAGTGTTTTAGAGCCCTTTATCGTCTTAATTAACTGACTCTGCGGGCTCTAACACACTCAATTAAGCCCTTAATACATAATATACTATTATAAAAATCTTTATTTTTAAATAGCGTCGCAAAAAATATTACATGGTAGGGGAGAGTCTGGAACAGTGGCCACCTTCCTGCCATTTTCTTATTTATAAAGATTAGGTATTATCATCTAGCACAGAATGTACCAATAGGACACTGAGTATATTAACAAAGTTTTTCCATTTACGTCTCGGGATTTTTATTTTAAAACAAACTCAATGTATACTTGAAGTAAAATACAACAGGCAAGTGAAATAATTGTTAGTGGCTAAATAAATAAACGTCGAAAGGAACTAGCGTTGACCGCTTATACCTACTTAATGTAAATATTTATTGGTATAATAATATTTTGATTGTGTTGGGTAGTTTTCGTTGTTTCCTACTTTTTTAAAAAGCATGTAGTTGATGGTACAGTGGCGATGTTAAATGTGGGTACAGTGGCCACTTCTTTGTTATATAGGTCACTGTACTATTATTTAGTACAATATTTTATTTATTTCAGATATTATTTCCTAGATGTTCCTGATGATTTGTACATTATTTATCTCAACCTGTAAAAATAAAATAACATAAAATCTGTTTTTTCCATTAATTTATCTATGTATAATGTTTGTTAGCTTTTGGCTGGTTTTTTAAATTTAAGTTGCCTTTTTATTAATACAAATTATTTTTTACAAAATAAATCATTATTCTGTAAATGTCTATGTACTTGTTTTTACTATTCCCATCTC
Source organism: Agrypnus murinus (assembly GCA_929113105.1). Taxonomy (NCBI): domain Eukaryota; kingdom Metazoa; phylum Arthropoda; class Insecta; order Coleoptera; family Elateridae; genus Agrypnus; species Agrypnus murinus. The sequence goes on from OV816025.1 coordinate 54,922,822, forward strand.
CTACACAGTAGTGGCCACAGTACCATACTCTAATGGCCACTGTACCATCACTGTAGGTACAGTGGCCACTTTTATCTTAAATTCTTCCAACTCCAAAATCTTTGTTATAATTTTATTTTTTCAGTTCTAAAATGTAATGGTATAGAAGTAAAAACAGTGTTTGTTATCTAATGGTAACAGATTCTATAAAAAAGGATTAATTTTGGTTGTTATTGATATTATAAAAAGGTGGCCACTGTTCCAGACTCTCCCCTACTCATCGTTAAATGTGCTTACAACAAATATTGAAAATTGGAAAAACGAGGGACTTTTGTAATTTTCCGTTTTTATCTTCTCTAAGGCACTTACCGATCTTTTGCAATATACTATATTTAATTTCATAACAGCGCATAGACACCTTATAAATCATAACATTTCTGTTATTTTGTTGTCATAACGATTCTTAAGTTGAGCCTACTGTGATAGTTAGCAAAGCGAGAAATAAATTTGTAGGTAGTGCAAACAATACCTTTTCGTTTAGTTATAAAAACAAATAGTCCAGTCAAACTAAACATTTAACTTGGAAAATGGAAGTACATGGGATTTTTTCTTCCAGCATGTAGGGGGCGTCTAGTAAAGCTTAACTTGAAGTTTTCGACCTCAAAATCATATGAGCTTTTTCCGCCATCTTGAAAAGAAGGGTGAAGTGTTATTTTGAAATTATCTCTGTAACAGTAGGTCCGACAAAAAATTTGTAAAAAGTATTTTTGTCGGCAATACGATCGTCTACAACTTTTATTTGAAACTTTTTTGCGTAATATAAAAAATGAAAAAGTTGTGAGGGAAAACAAAAATAAAAATTGTGGTGGCCGATTTACCTTTCGCCGGTTTCCTGGAGAACACATTACATTTATGGTCTTTGAAAAGATTTTTTTCTTCCAGCATGCAGGGGGGGTCTAGAAAATCTTAACTTGAAGTTTTCAACCTCAAATTCATATAATCTTTTTCCGCCATTTTGAAAAGAAGGGTGAAGTGTTATTTTGAAATTATCTCTGTAACAGTAGGTACGACAAAAAATTTGTATAAAGCATTCTTGTCGGCAATACGATTGTCTACAACTTTTATTTGAAACTTTTTCGCGTAATATAAAAAATGAAAAAGTTCAAACTTTCATCAACATTCAAGTTCACTTCTTTTCAAAATGGCGGAAAAATCTCATATGAATTTGAGGTCGAAAACTTCAAGTTAAGCTTTTCTAGACCTCCCCTACATGCTGGAAGAAAAAAATCCCATGTACTTCCATTTTCCAAGTTAAACCCGTTTTTCGTACAGTTTGACTGGACTAAAATACGTAACGCAATAGTAGATCTAATAGTGATTGCTTAATAATGTACGTCTACATAAACGGATAAATCAACTTTCCACTGTCGAAACTGGTTCGACTCTACGACTTAATTAATGTATTGAACAAATACAGCGTGGAAATAAATGATTTTCATCAAGTTCACTTTGGAATTTTTTCACATGTAAATTTTTCTGTACCGCTCTACTCTTTTTGATTAAGTACTAAATTAGTTCTGTCAATAAATGAAATCAATCTGTCAAACAATTCATAGAATTTATTGGTTTGAGGTTATGGTACTGCCTTCTCTATTTTCGTAGAGCGGCACGTCGTGCTTTTACATGGGGAATGCAATGGTAACTTGATGAAAATCATTTATTTCCACCCAGTACAATAAGCTGTCTCTAATGAACTCATACCTAATAGAAGTGCCGTTGTATTTTTTTTTAACATAAAAGACAGGGTTGCCACATACAGTTTTCTAACTCTCAAGTATTTTTTCATGTTTTGCTGGTAATTTAAGTGTTGAAGTGTAAATTTCTACTTTTATGTATAATGGTAAATTTTATAGAAATCAACAATCTGATTCATAACCATCACTTTGAAATACATAGCAGACAGACACGAATTATTAATCTAAATGTATTTCTCGACAACGAGCCCTCCGCACACCAAACGTCATCTAAACCGAACGTTCAGCTTTGAGTTATATAACAAAAAATAAAAATAAAATTCTTAACATTGAAGACCTACCACTCCTTAATGGCTCAGTTTTGTATAGTAGTATAAGTTACGTTTAATCTGACTATATTTTAATAATATTATGCAATGTTGACTTGTGAGCGGCTGCTATTTAATTGTCAATGACATCGGAGTTCAAGACGTTCTTGATCTCCGTTGTTGTTGGCAACGTAAAAATCATTTGATGTTACATAACAGCCACACGTAACATGCTGCTTTTTATCTCCTTGGTTACGCGTATGATGACACAGACAAGGCAACTTGCTTCATTATACAATAAATTCGGATGAATTTTAAAGGGGAGAAATCAGGATTGAAATAAGAAATAAAATAAAACAACTTATGCAATACGGAGATCAAGCTTCTTTAAATCCTCGAAGATGTTATAACGCCGAGGCGCCAGCCGAGGCGTTATAATACATCTTCTCGGATTTAAAGTATCGCTTGATCTCCTAATTACATAATATATATTAAAAGCGTTATTTGTAATCTATGCGTTTATATACGTTTTGTTCGGAATTTTTTAATTTTCATTTTAGATTCAGATATTTGATATAGTTAATTGAAACGTAGAATAGGAATGTATGAAGAACCAACTAAAAAGTTAGTATATTAAGCATATGATATATGAATTCAATGTAGAATTTCTGTATGTATGTATGTAGAATCAATCTTAGGAGAAGGGTAAGTCAGAGAGGGCGATATGTTGGGAAAGAAGAGGGTAATCTGGGAGAGGGGAGTGCTAGGCAATGCTAGGTATAGAATCTTCAACTGGTTATGTTTGGTTGCGTTTATTTAAATAATCACTCATGAAGATCCGAAGGATTGTAATCACACAACGAATGTTGTATATAAGGAAATCCTTCAATCAATTAGCTTTTTGACCGTCATGTCTTGATAGGGTTTCCCTAGTTTGTTAAAGTTAAATTCTGCGTATTTTGTTGTTCTTCATAGTAAAGAATTCCTTTGACATTAGCTCCATTACGAATACGAAATTACTTTGTATTCTATGTACCAGGGGTGACATAAAAAATGCGGACGTCTTGGTATCTATTTTAACGTTATTTTATTAGTTCAAACGATGCTTCGTGTGTTCATTGATAGCAATGTTAGACGATCAGACTTTCATTGTCTTAACAAACAAATTTAACAATCAAATTAAAATTAGATTGCTCACAGTCTTTAAACTGAACGGAAATGACCGTGGAAAATAATATAGCACGATCAGTACTTCTATTAAAACACCATATACGTCAGCACATGCAATATTATTAATTATTTGAAATATAAATATAAAAGTAATAAATTTTAGATAAAAGTTAATTTATTTTGTTTAATTAATGTTTTACATTAAATTATATTTTGAATGCAATTCCATCTAGAAAAATTATCACTTCGATGGGGAATTGAACACTGGACAGTCTGCTTGCCAAGCCATGTCACCTACCGTTGACCTATTGAGGCGACTTACGATAATTTAGTTATTATTACTATATACAGTTATTACAAAATTGTTATTGAATGAACGTAAAATTGAAAAAACTGCATTATTATATAATTGTTAATATAATATTATTTATTATTATTGCTAAATTACAATAAAAACAATCAAAGCTTTTATAATTTGCTACATAATTTCCACATAAAACAAGTACAAGGGCGATGGGTACACTAAAAGCTTTCTTTCCTTGTCACCTACAATACCAGCAAAGTCAGAATATGTTTACATTTTGAGGCAAAGCGGTTAATAACCTTGACAATTGAATTATGATTATTAAAAAAAAAAATACTTTTGAAAACAAGTACATACGTATGATTGTTTAGGTATAGTTTATTACTAAATAGTAAATTGATTGAAATTTTACAGATTGTAAACGTATTATCAGTATTGACTTTCAAAATGTAATATTTACTTTTGTCGTTTTCGAAATTCTAGATTTATCATGAGTAAATCCGAAGATGGGAAAATGGAGTGTCCACTTGTACACACCTCCAAATATCTTGGAAGCATGTGTTACAAGTGTATCTTACAACGTTTTATCTACGATCATAAGATTTTACTTCACATAAGTTTTTATTTTACTTAATATTTTTTAAAATTAGTGACTTATGTCATATATATATGAGCGTGCTTTGAGTTTTACGTGCTAAGTTATTTAGCAACTAGTAAGTAAAATATTCATAAATTATTTATTATACATCTTTTGTTTATAATATTGTGCAATAAAAATGTTATAACACTAGCTCACTAAACGTTAACTTTTTATACGAAAATCAGTGTAAATAGAATCACTTTTTGTATGATCGTAGATAAATATACATAATATAGTTATATAGTCAAACTGTGCGTAGGAAACTGAGACCGGTTTTATATCTCTATAGAACTTTAGATTTTCATGACAAAACCATGTAGGAAAGATTAGAGAGGGTTGACAGAAATGACAGCAACAGTGATCTGATCTACCCGATTCAATTCAAAGCTATGGATAATCCATTACCAAATACTATTAAATAAAATACTACGGCTTTCTCAAGCGGTCCGGATCGTGTTGCCATCGGTTGATAGATGTTCAAGTTACCGTTTTTTTTGGTTTACCACTAAAGTTCAAATGTTTTTCATTGTTGCTAATCAACGCATTTATTGCACGGATACAAATCGCTTTCACTTTAACAATGGTCTCCGATGACATGTAATTTATATGAGAATCTTCCTGTAAGCTACGGCAGAATATTCTTTGCGTCAAATTTTCGGATGCGGAATCGTCAAATCATCTACCTACAAGGGAAGCTTTCGTAGCAGTTTTAGTGAGTGTTATTACAGATGTTGTACAAGCACTTTTCTCAGACCTGACAATGCATGTAACCAAATGATAGCGCTTATCGAACCTTGTTTGAGGCGAAATTATTTACTCTCCTACAAAATGTATAAAGAATTATGCAGTTTTATAATGAAAACAGCTAATAAACCCAGGGTAAGTTCGGCATTGTAACTCTTTTTGCTCCAAAAGCTCTATTGTCATAGTTACAATTATTTGCAATAATGGATACTATGGAAACCGAGCTCTTCGAGTTAAATAGATCTGAATGCCGAACTTACCCCAAGTAGTGACTGTGTCTCCATTAGCACTACTTAAGATACATTGGCGCTACTCTGTACCAGTTAACAAAAACTACGGGCAGTAGAAGTAAATAATTCTACATATGGTTTTTACATTCCATGGCTATTGCAATCCAAAGACCTTTTGACCATACGATATATTTAACAATATTTATTTATGGTACAAGTGAGTTAAGTAAGATATTATCCACGAACGAGAAATTTACCCTCGAGGGCCGGTAGGCCCGAGTGGGTTAATTTTTCTGAATGGACAACATCCTTAACTCACGTGTGCCATACAAAATTTTATCCAACACCTCTTTATTTAAGTTTAAATATCGAATTTGCAATTTAATGTTAGTCTGTAGTTTTTGACGTAATAAATTTAATACTCTAGCGCGATGACTAGATTTTAATAATAATATGCAATGTAAGCTGGTGATTGGTTGCTACCTATAATAGCAGCCAATCACGACAATCACCATTCTAAAGTGAGTAACAATGTTTTTGCACGTCCTATATATAAGGCTCTACTTTAATCCCCCCAAACGAGGGAGTAAAGTAGCACTTTTACTCCCTCAGGGAGTAAAAGTATTTCCATGACAACAACAAAACAGAATTGAATTAATTTTTTATTGAAAACTGTAAAAAATACGCAACAAAATGTTGAATTCGACAAAACCAAATGAACAGGAATACATAATTATATTTATTTCATATTAATAGTAACACTAATTTGGCAATCGTTGCACCCACTTATGTTAAATAGTGAGTTTAATTTGACGCCATTGGAGTTTGTTGAATCTAGCGGATTTCTGATAGAATTGGAAGTTGACCCTTCATCTATTATTGAACTGGAAGTTGATTGGTGGTTTTTTCCCCATAAGGATTTTCTCAGCTTTTTATTAGCTTATTTTATTATCTTTTTATTAGTCAACGAATTTTCCACATACGGTGACGGTTGCGGATTTCCACCCGCCGTGACGTTTTAAAATCTGCAAGTAATCAGATCTCAAGGCCCCGGCTATACCCATAATCAGTGCAACCTGAAATTCATAAAAACTATAGACACAAATTTCTGCATTAACTGAAATAAATTATGAAGAGACTTACTTTTGCCATTAAATAGATTTCATCAGGGGCTTGAACCAGGAATCGATCCATTTCTTCTTTTGTAAGGATCTTCGACTTTTTTGGTTGATATCCAACGTTCTGCCGTTTCAAAAACGCAATTAATTTCGAAAATTTCCTCATATCTATGTTATTCTTCACCACCATTGTAGCTTTAATCATAGAGTAATGCGACCATAACGTGGATGCCTTGAATATTTTAGCCTTTTCGGCAAAATAAACGAGAAATACATTTTCTGTGTAATTTTTAATGTTTTTGTTGAACCACCATTTATGAAATTCTTTATAAGATTTTTCATATAGTTTTTTGATTTTGGGGGTAGCAAATCTACTATCACCTTCGCCGCCGTTTCGTCTATTTTTGAATTGTTTTCACATATATTTTCATTCATTTTCCAGAAGATAATATCAAACTTTTTTAAACACGAACAGCATACAATTCGTAAAACCACAATTTTGTATAATGGCCACCGGTTGTTTACAAATCTATTGTGGTTTCTAGATTATGTGATTATTGCTTAATTTTGTTTTTAAAAAAGTAATCACGGTACATGTTAGGATTTATTATCCTGAAACTATGTGATTTTGGCGTTTGTAGAGTTCAATTATCCGAATGACATGTAATGAAATTTTCGGAAATTTCGTGAATTTTTGCGATTAAGTCCTTTAGGACGTGCAAAAAATAGCGTAGATACCACTGGACTAATATGCACTTTAGTCCCTGGGTATACAGGGTGTCCCAATTCTGTTTACACGCAATATCTCCCTTATTTGAAAAGATAAACAAATCAACCAAAAACTATTGTGAATGACTCAAAATGGACCTTAAGAAAACATCTTTAAATGCTGGTTGCATAGCAACGTTTAAGAGATCATGCAACTTGATTAATTTTTCAAATTGCACCCTCTGTTTTTTTCACGGAAATGTATTCTAAACTTCATTCTGTATATGGTAGTATGCCTTACTTAATTATCTAATGTGCATTTAGGGGTTGAAAAAAAATTTTTTTTATAAGTTGAATTTATCTTAAACTTAAAGTAAATGCTCAAAATGCCCTCCTGTGGACTCTACACGGGCTTTAAAGTGCTTCGGTAGTTCCCTTGTAGACACGGCTCTAATCATATTTTTGAATAAATAATTTATTTAGTGAATATGAAGTGTACAATTTATAAAAAATATTTTTTTCAACCCCTAAATGCACATTAGATATTTAAGTTAGGCATACTACCGTATGCAGAATGAAGTTAAGAATACATTTCCGTGAAAAAAACAGAGGGTACAATTTGAAAAATTAATCAAGTTGGCATGATCTCTTAAACGTTGCTATGCAACCAGCATTTAAAGATGTTTTCTGAAGGTCCCTTTTGAGTCATTCACAATAGTTTTTGGTTGATTTGTTTATCTTTTCAAATAAGGGAGATATTGCGAGTAAACAGCATTGTGGGACACCCTGTATAATATACTATTTTCTACCCACAAGTGAGTAAACTTCAACTTTAATTGCTTACAAACATTAAGATGTAGCCCTCTTATTTAGAGGTGTTGGATAAACGTTATCAATAGTATATTACAGTACAAGTGGAGAAACTAAAAGTTTTACTCACGCGTGTGTCGAGATTACGCACGGGGCGAAGCCGAGTGTGGAACGACACACAAGTGATTGACTCAGTTTCCCACGAGTGCTGTATAGTGTTTTGTTCAATCCAGCTATTAGAAATTAAAAAATAAACAAATCAATTAAAATTTTTAGAATAATTGCAGAAAAATTAGGAGGCGGTTTTCGTTGTTATGATTCTCATCATTCGTCATAAAACAATCAATTTGTCATTATTTGTGAACAAAGATCAATTCCCTGGTATTAATCAACCGATTTTTAACAATTGTAATGTTAACTTTCATATTTATAAGTAATTTTCTTGATATGTGTTACTGTTATGAATAAAATTGGTTAAATGTTCAGCTTAGAACTTTGCTTATCGGGAGTGTGTGAAAATTTTTTCACCCACTGCTTTCGCTCACCCGTTGCTATGTAAGTAGGTTGAATGGACAAAACAAACGCTTTCACCTTTGGTATCTAGGTAAGAAACAGTAATTTTCAACGACAGGGTTGAACAAACTTAGTTTCTTCATTTTCTCATTAAGGTGCGTACAGACCGCCGCGCCAAGCGGCGCCAAACGTTCACAAATGTTTTCGAGCAACCGCTTAAACAGCTCTGAAGAATTTCATTGCAATTTTTAAAAATTGCACTTAGTTTACATTTATTGTGCATGACATCTTTTCTTAAGAGTGGTGTCTAGTTTATATTATGCTTTATAGCAAATACAAAATTACAATAGTTATTTATGGTACAAGTGAGTTAAGTAAGATATTATCCACAAACGAAAAATTTACCAAACCAAAATTATTTAGGGTTAATTTTTCTGAGTAGATAATATCCTTAACTCACGTGTGCCATACAAAATTTTATCCAACACCTCTTTATTTAAGTTTAAATATTGAATTTGCAATTTAATGTTAGTCTGCAGTTTGTGACAGTAATAAATTTTATCTACGACCACCATAGAAAGTTACACATTGCGCACAATCTAGTAACCGTGAAAACGACCAATTGCAAACAATCTCCAAACTCAACGGTAAAGACCGTGAGGAATGATTTCTCACGATCAGTAGTTCTATTGGAAACAAATTAATAGCGGACGTCAAACGAAAAACCATCAATTTATTATAAACTGCGCAAAAGAAATTTGCATCACCTCAAAAGAAACAGAGACACTATTCACTTCAGGTTTAAAAAAATACTGATGTGGCCGCTGGAGATTTTGAAAATGGCAGTATAAATACGATTTGCAGGATAATTTTCGATTACCTACTTAATATATTTTTAATTTTTAGCTGGTTAGCAAGGTTACAAAAGCTTAAAAAATAGTTGCAGCATCCACTTGCAACATACTCCATTCTGTACAGACATTTACAGAAGTTAGATTTTTGTCCACGGCTTTTATATGGCTTTCTGCCATATTTGGATAACAAAAAAGAGAAACTCGAATACTGTTTGAGGGGGATACCATTAATAAATTAGTTGTATCACAGTTAAAATATTCGCTTTAGTTGTTATTGTTGTTTTGTTCATATAACTTTTGTTCATATAACTAATAAATCTTTTATAATTTTAATAAATCATTTTAGACCATCATTTTTAATGTGTTAATGTTTTCGTGGTTTTATTCAGTAGTAGTAGTTAATATTACACAATAACAGAAGATAATTCGAATGCCTAAAAATATTATTTGTTAATAAGTTAATACATAGTATTATTGATTTGTTTTAATTAAAATATTCGTAACCTTTTCTGTATGTTATGTAAATATTTGATTTGACAAATTCATGACAAATTAAAATTGCCGCCAAAAAGGCGCCATTTTTGAGCCCATTTCAAAAGCCAATAATGGAAATGGATAAGATAACCTTTACTTTGGATATAATTATGCATGCATCAACGGACGTTGATGGGAAAATGGGGTGTACACTTGTACACCTCCAAACATCGTGGAAGCGGCTCACATTACATCTCTTAATTTATTGTCAGAGATTTCAACGTAAAAAATATGAATGCGAATATATAAATTCTAGGTTAAATATTTTTCTTAGCTTTTGGTGTTTTATTACTTTTTTTGTTGTCGTAGATAAAGTATTGTGTGTAACGCGAGTTAACATTTATTCATTAATAAATGGAAGTGTGACCTAATTATAAACACGTGCAAGATAACGCCTCGAGCGGTGCGCCCACATCTGTTTAAAACGGAAGCAGCTGCAGTATCAACCCACGGCCACGTGTGTGCACAGCAAGCGCCCACATATATCAAAGCAGGAAGCAGCTGCATCACTCTCATCACGTAGGCACAGCCCACAGCCACGTGTGGTCAACTGAAGGATTTTTACGCCCACAGAAAGAGTATATAAAGACCAGAGCTTTGTGGGACAAATTAGTCTGAGTTTCGACGGGCTTGAAGATAGAAACTGTTTACCAGGGTAAATGTTTACCTTCTTTCAACCCATACTCACCCAGAAAGCCGTAGAAGCCATGGTTACTGTTTACCTCGGTCTTTCTGAACATCATTATTACCAGTTTTAAGTTGAAATTGTATAATAGTATTTAAGTGATTATGCAAGTGCATATTGTGTAAATTCACGACGAATAAATATCTTCTTGTACTTAACAGTAAACTGTGTTCATTTTGTAACTTGAGCTCTGTCGTTTGCGTTTTTAAAATAAAATACCATTTTTACGTCAAGAAAAGTTAATTCGCGTGCAAAACGCCAATTTCACGCTCGTGTGATTGCGGTATTCGACTTCGTCTCATGCCGCAACTTCTTCACACTCGTGAGAAATTGGCACTTTTCTGCACTTGTAACACAATCTACTATAATATTCTAGCGCGATGACTGGATTTTAATAATATTATCCAGTGCAAGCTGGTGATTTGTTGCTACCTATAATAGCAGCCAATCACCATTTTAATGTAAGTATAACAATGTTTTTCTACCCACAAGTGAGTAAACATCAACTTTAATTGCTTGCAAACATCAAGTTTTAGCCCTCTTTATTTAGAGGTGTTGGATAATAGTTATTTATGGTACAAGTGAGTTAAGTAAGATATTATCCACGAATGAAAGATTTACCTTCGAGGGCCGGCAGGCCCGAGAGGGTTAATTTTTCTGAGTGGATAATATCCTTAACTCACGTGTGCCATACAAAATTTCATCCAACACCTCTTTATTTAAGTTTAAATATCGAGTTTGCAATTTAATGTTAGTCTGTAGTTTTTGACAGTAATAAATTTAATACTCTAGCGCGATGACTGAATTTTAATAATATTATGCAATGTAAGCTGGTGATTCGTTGCTACCTGTAATATCAGCCAATCACCATTCTACTGTAAGTACAACAATGTTTTCTACCCACAAGTGAGTAAACATCAACTTTAATGGCTTGCAAACATCAAGTTTTAGCCCCCTTTATTTAGAGGTGTTGGATAAAAGCTATTTCCTTAACAAATAAAAAAGTGTAAATTTATAAAAACAAAACTATAGCTAGCGAGCTTTTAAAAATGGTAAGGTGTACTTCCTAAATTATCGTTCAAGTGTTATTTGAGATAAAAATGCCCGAATATACAACAGTATAAAAGAACTTTATGAACTAAAAAAAGGTCATATCCCGCGTTTATTCAAACATTTTGGTAAATGACAACTATCATTCTTAGTTCAGGCTTTTGCTCACGTAACGCGCTGTAGGCGGATCGTGTTAAAAAAGCGGAAAGTTTCAACGAGTTTGATTTGACTGTTAATACATTTAACGCATTTTCGTTATTGTTACATATATTTTTGTGATTGTCGATGTAAAGTAAAAGATTATTGTTTACATCCCTTCCCATATTTTAACTTTCCTAATCTTTTGACTGTTATTTAATAAATTCCCGAAGTAAATGTTGTTTTTCTTTACTTAAGAGCATGTGACGGTTAATTTTTGAATAAACTATTTCACTCTTAATTAGTCCTAATTAATTTCTTAAAACGAATATATATTTTCAATATTTTAATATAGTAATACTTTTCTTTTTCTTAAAACCAGCAAGAACAACTGATATTTTTAAAGATATTTAGCAGTTTTATATTCCCCTTTTTAATTTTAACTGCCTTAAATTATTCCTTGGCATTTAAAAATTAAAAATTTCAGTTCAACTTAAAAATATTTTGAAAGTTCACGCATATGTGGCAACACTGTAAGCAGAGAACTGCGATGCGAACAAATAATGTTTCTATTTACGTTTTCAAATTTTGGTTTTAAAGAAATTAATTTCCTTTAGGAGACCGTACCGCCATCTTTAGGTGTTTATAGTTAATGAAGCTTCCTATTATTAACACTGGCGGCGATAACGCGCCCTTAAAGTTAGAGTCACTCTATATTACTTATAAGAGTTGAGCCAACGCGAATGTCAATCCGCCATTTTGGATCCAAAATATACATTGCAAAAATTATTGGTTATGTTTGCCTGGCAAATGTCAAATGTTTCATAACCTGACATTTACTTCATTATAATTTACCATAGCTTATTTGAATTGATTAATATAATAAAATTCCTAAATAGAGTAATATATATTCATATTTTATTAGCAAAATTGAGAAAAGAAGAAACTACTCTCAGCTACAAAAAAAACTGTTAATGTCTCTTGTGCTCTAGTAAGTCAATTTCCATTTGAATTATTTCCGTAATAAAAACACTTGAAAAGCAGTGAAAATATTTTGCTTTATTAAATCGTTTTATTTCAGAGTTATTACTCTGTAACATATTTTGCATATTTTATCAAATGGGCCGACTAAGAAAGATATTTTTAACTTCAGACTGTCGACTGATAAGTTTTTTGTAAAGAATCCTCGACCACCTATTCTACTAAAGTTTTCGCAAATGTATGGCATACATTCAGGCAATAAGATTTTTGTGTTAAATAAATTTATAGACTAAGTAAGATATAGCTATTCTGGAACGTGGAAACAATGCATAATTAGAAGCAAGACTCCATATTACTAGTGAATTACAACTTGTACCTATCGATATCAATTATGCAAAATCAAAGATCTTCAAGCCCTTTGTGAAGTATTATCTAATATAGAACACAGTAGTTTCTATGATATTCAGGACACCAATGAAGACCCAGGTGCCATTGTCGAGGGCGACAACAGTAGTGCTTACACATAATTTTTCTTTCATGCTAGAGATATGAATCTTTTGTTTAAAAAAGTATATATTTTAGTTTTTTTTTTAATCTGGCAGACCGATATATTCTAATTAAAATATCTTATGTTTAATAAAAAAGTAACAAATCTGTTTTGCAAATTTTCGTCAAAAACCACAGATTTTTGTATTGTGTAAGAATCTTTCATAAACTGCACATAGTTCCAAATAATAAAAATTCTGGCCTTACATTAGTTTTTGGTTCTCCTAAGGGTTATAGTTTTTTGACAAATACCGTGTTTGACATCAACCCTTCAATTGCAATTTATATTTCTTAAAAACTTGAAGAGAAATACATAAAAATTCTTACTAAACATCATATTATTTGTCAAATTAAGGGCGATCTTTTCACCACCTTGTAACTTTATTTGGCAGTTGATTGTTATGGATACAATTGTAGAAACAGTTGTAACCATAGCAAGTAATTTCCACATAAATTTATGAGGAAGTGAAAAGACCTGTCCTATTATTACCTAATTTTGTCAAACTTCGTGTTTTTAAATTGGCATTAGTGCAAATGGATCCAACCAATCAGCGTCAATTCCCGCGTTGGCCCAACTCTTATAAGTAATATAGAGTGACTCTACTTAAAGTGACAGATTATAAAACTGACAGTCATAAATATTAAAGATTAATAAGCGAGGTGAGATTTTCTCAAAAATCTTCTGTCACATTCATTAAATATAACAGCAAGAAGAATAGCAAGGTTACATCATAGAGTTTAAAATTTAAAGTTTTAACTATGACGACAGCTGAACAGTTGATCACTACTGTACGATTTTCATCTTTGTTCAGTATAGACACAGACAGTATAGATAATTGTCAAATTATTGGTAAGTTAGTTTTTCGTACAAAATTTGTAGAAGTAAATTTATATTTTTAATGTTGGTATATCTGGAAATTCTGTAAATGTCATAAAATTATGAATTACAGATTACAACAGTGAAGCAGTGAACAGTAGTGAAATCTTTAAACTGTTGTGTACATTTATGAGAAAAACATGAAAATAGAGATTTGATAACAAAAATTAGCATATTAACAGCTAAAACTATCAAATATCAGATTATTGTAAGTATTGAACAGAAAGTAGATTTCATTATAATTTCTAGGCAATTTAACAATTTATTACTATTGTCTTAGGCTATATCGTATCTTTTAAATTTATGTTTTACTTTTTTTAATGCTCTAGTCTAACTTTAAAATCATACCTAAAAAATCTTAAAACAAATTTCAAAGATTTTTCTTATTTTCAACTTAACCTAGAAATATTTATTTCGTAACTTTTTCATTAGACATCTATACTCCGGACACTGAACAGATATAGTTAAAAAAAATCAAGGCAGCACAGATTGTTCTGATTGGTTTTATGTGAAAGTTAAATTTACAATAAAACATTTTTGTATATGAATTGTTAATTCGTTATAAATGATGTCACTTAGAGAAATTTATACTAGTATAAATAATAACCATACATTTTAAAAAATTGCATTTTATTAATTTAATAAAAAAGCCATGAAAAGTTCGCGAGTGCTATGTGTTTACATATATTATAATATATAATAAATATTTTTTACAATAAAAAAGAAATTACATACAAACATACTATATATACATCGCATCGTAAGGTGGCAATCTCAGAACAGTTCTGTTGCTTTCCTGTGTTAATTCGTCGATTACGTTAGCACTGTGTTTAGGTGCATGCTGTTTTACTTAAGATAACAATTCAGCTCTCACATACTGTCTTCGTAGGGGATAGTTTTTTCTGCAGCCAGTTATGTATGCCAGCTTTCTTTGTGTTGCTAGACGGAAGTTTTTCAATTTTTCTTGTGTGATAACTTGCGTTATCCAAGACGATAACGCAACCTTCTTGAAGACTGGGCAAAATATTTTAAACCATTGTTCCAATGTATCTGCGTTCATTTCTTCATCGTAGTCATTTGTTTTCTTGGATTTCAATAAACAGTAATCCATTATCTACAAAACCGTCATCAGATCCTATATGAAGGGTGATGAGCCGCTTTCCTTTCCCCGATGGATTTCTCAAGTCAGTCGATAACCCTCTTAAAAATGCATCTCGTGGATTTGTTATGGACATGTCAGCCCAAACTTTTTTTGCCATTTTTGTCTTCTTCGGAAACATTGTCCAAAATAGCTCTTGGTCTATGACACGCCTTAGGAGCAGCAAAATAATCAGGATGTTGCTTGTGCTCACGAAGTATGTTGTAAACACTGGCCAGACCAATTCATAAAATTATAGTAAATAAGCAGTGGGATTGGAAGGTAAATTAAAACATGACCTATCAATCTAGCAACATTTTCCTCTTTTTCGTGTTTTTTCCATTGAGGGTGCTGCTCTTCACACACTTTAAAAGCGTTCATAATTATTTGTTTCACCTCTACAGAAAAGTGCTTTTTTGGCGTTTTTTTTTTGGTGGTGACAACTGAATATTGTTGACGTTTTCATCATCCATTTTTAATAATTTTGCAGTAAGGAAAATTCTACAAATTAACCAACTCATTATTATTATTAACTTTTCATATAATTCTAACTTATTGACAACCGTTCGTGTATTGAATGGTGCGAGTCTTAATAAAGACTTGTAATGTACCTAATATGTAACACAGTTGGAAAAACTGACGGAACTTTCAAAACAACTGATGTAAACGCATGCGTAACAAGCTGGCGTTTGCCGTTTGTGTTTGTATGTGTAAATGAGACTTCTATCGAGTACCGCCCCATTGATTTCAACCAATGGATATTCAAGTTTCAAGTTGCATCTGAATGTCTCTGGTATTTCATTACTATATCTGTTGGGTAAACGCAGTTTAGTACACACATAACAAAAAGTATGTTTGTTACTGTACAGTCTGAAAATTCTATAAAAACATGACACGTTTTTATCGGAAACCGTTAGGTTGATCGAGATGAATGAGGTTAAAAGTAAAATAACGCTTATTTAAATCCCTACGTAAAATGTCCAAATCCTTTTTCGTACCTCGCCTTCTTTTTGTATTATCGAAGAAAGAAGATAATATGTCTGTCATACATGGATCAGCAATTTGCACCAATTGCTCAAGGAACTTTCGGGTGTAACTTTTTGTGGTCGCATGTTGGTCATAAGGTAGCTAAGAAAAATTTGTTAAGAGTTGGACGCGATCGTGGTCCAGTCATCTTTTACCTTAGCATCTCTTTGGCAAAATCCTTCAGGCGGTATTATCAGCAGCGTGCCGTGCATACGAGACAGTGGAAGGAGCCGCGATATGACGTATGCGCTATCACGCTCGTATACATTGCGTACGAGCGTAATAGCGCATACGTCGTATCGGGACTGCTTCCACTGTTTCGTATGCACTGCACGCTGCTGGGTATTATTCTATATTCTTGGTGCCAGGCAGCTGAAAAAATCGTATTGGTAAGTTAATTAGTCAATTTTTTATTCAACCCATTACGTACAGGTATTTCGCCTTTTTTGAAATCCTAATTTTCTTTATTTATAAGACCTTCTATCGAGTAAATTTTTTTCTTGGATGATTTTTGATATAAAGTTGAAATACACGACTTAAATCGAAACTCTTGCATTGTGGCGCTCGAAAAATTTAAAGCAAGTCAGGAAAAGTTGCAAATATACTATGAAAAATCAACAGTTACAAAATCAACACTAATACTTTTTCATTTTTATTTAATGCTAAAGACAGAACATACGATACATATATTTACAGTTTGGATTGTAAAGCGCACGTGCGCCATACTGGAATATACATCCAGAAAAACATAAGTACGCCCAACACCTTTTAGAACAGAATCACACATTAACATCCCAAAATAACATTAAATTCGTACATTTTTGTAATAACAAACGCAAATTGGACATTTTACAAGCTTTCGAGATATACAAACACAATCATTGTCTTTGTATATCTAACTGTGTATGTCATATACAACTCAGGGTACCTTTAATAAACGAACGAATTGAGCTTAGTAATTCTCCCCTACTGGAAGTGTAAATACTTAATTTCTATTATTTTTGTCTAGTTATGTTTGTTTGTTTTTGGGCGAGGAATCAGGATGGCGGAGCATCCTTTGTACCTCATGGCACCGATTGCTATGATGATTTGGCCGACCGTACTAGAATTTAGCCGAATCTGGGGGAATTCCACCCCCAGTAGAGATTTTTAACGTGCCAAACATCGCATTGACACGAGACCTACAGTTTTACTTCCTATCCGAGAAGAAGGCATGTTTTTAATTTTTCTCCGCTATGAAAAACTACCAGCTCGGCCGGGGATCGAATCTGCGATCCTTGGATTATGAAGCAAACATGCAAACCACTAATAATCCATCGAGGCTGTCATCTAGTTATGTATTTATTGTATTTACCTTAGCGACGTGTTTGTTTATATTTATATTACGGTTGATAATCACTAAGTTTAGCTTCGAAACAATTACAAAGGTAAATTAAACTGAATTTATGAAATATTTTATTAATCAGATTTATTTATTTCTTATATATGAATTTGTTAAATGCTGTTATTGTTATTAAGTTAGACAAGTCAATATATGAATAATGCTCTGACGTATTGAAATAACTTCATTATTGATCATTAATGTTGGCCTTTATACCTACATACTGTTTTAATATTTAAGACAATTCTAACATATATTGGTTTGCGTAGTAGTGGCATATCGATGTGTTTTTGTGCTGTATACTTATGTATAGAATAATTATTATTCAAAGATTCATTGTAGAGCTGTACAATTCATTATTTTATTTAACTTGCCTGACACACATTTACTATGACGTATGTATATATTAATAGTTATAATAACAAGAACATAAAAAGACATTGTATTCATATAGTTAGTTATATTAACCTGAGGCCCTCGGCCTCATTACTGTATTGGAACTAGAGAATATAGTAAAACATAGATGAATATATTATATATATTATTTGAATATAACTAACAATATAAACTTTCAGACGCAATAATACTAACGGAAAATAACTACAGATAAATTAAACTGCAGTGTTGTTATTTTTGGTACTCAGGCCTGACGAGAGGGGGGGGCAAGCAGGGCTTGAGGCCCGGGCCCGGAGGGGCTCGGCCCCACCCGATCACCATTACATAATAACATTTTTGTATCGATTAATATATTAATTATGATAAATAAGAATATATATTACTTTATTTTTATGAATTCACGTTGAAATTTAGGAGGGAATCGCTGAGAATCGATGCATTGTGAGACCCTTCACTTGCTGGTATTTCACGCGTGCGATCAGTTTTTCGTGCGAACCACTGATATCTCTACAAGTACATGTTACTACTCTTAGTACACGACTCTTTTTTGTTTCAAAAGGAATCAAATATTTCTCATGAAAGTACACATTAGCAAAGCTTTTTCATCACTATTTAGTAAAAAATATGAAAAACCGTTATTTGCACCTGTAAATATGCCAGAGACGGCGGAAAATGCAAAAAACCTGTTTTTACGATTACAGCGCCACCTGTTGCGAAGATAAAAAAATGTTTCAAATAAATTATTTATATTTTGATGAGTAGAATCTAAATATGCAGTAAAATTTAGGGGTTCCTATTTGAATTTTCAAAGTTGCCCCCTTTACCCCCAACAAGGGGGAATCAGGAGGGTTCCATTTTGGCGTCATTCGAAAGAGCACATCGACATTAGTAGGATCACCCATCGTCTTGTTAAAAATTCTTAATCCCCCGCATTTTAAAAGGGGTGTACGGGTGGTCTGGACCACCCTGTATATATATATATATATATATATATATATATATATATATATATATATATTACTACGTTTATTATTTTTTATTACTATGTTTTACTATATAAGGGTGATTTAGAAATAACTATTATTCTTTAAATGGTAGGTAGAGGGGAGGCAGTAGAGCTACCTTGACAAGTATAGGTCAAAAACGAAGTGTGTATATTCCCAATAAAAGGAAAATAAACAAATGACGACTAGTTCTGGAGCGGGTGATGAGTCATGAGGATGAGTGTGGGGGAAGTGTGGGGCTGACAGCGCCCCAGTCAACAGTCGTGAGCTCGTGGGATAATCGCCGAGAATAAATTATCATCAGTCCAATATAAAATTAATTTTAAAGTTTTATTGAATTTTTGGATCCGGTTCTGACCTTGGATCCTTTTAGATCCAAAATTCATTAAACTTTAAAATTCATTTTCTGAAAAACTATTCGGTTTTGACCTATACTTGTCAATGTAAATTAGCTGTACTGCCTCCCCTCTACCTACCATTTAAAGGATATCAGTTATTTCTGAATCACCCTGTATATTCAAAATATCATGAAATCCGGCATTTGTAACTCGGTTTATATTGGACAAACACTTAGAAATTTTGACATTCGGTATAAAGAACACGTACGCTCTTATAAAAATAAACACATAGAAAAAACGAATTATGCCAAACACCAGTTGAAACAGAACCCCTAATGACACCTCAAAATAACATCAAATTCTTACATTTTTGCATAACGCATAAACATAAACGCGTAGTACCTTTAATTAATAAACAAACTGAGCTTAGTAGTGTTAGATATTTAGTTTTTGTATGTATTGTATCTACTTACCTATTTTCTGTATTTATCCTTAGCAACGTGTTGGTTTATCAATCTTATCTACCTTTGATAATGACATTTAATGTCAAACAATGGTAAAGTTAAGAATTTATATTAAAAAATGTGAAACTTTAATTAATCTATTGATTTTTATTATATTTTATGATTATGGAGTTCCACAAAGTAAGGCCGGAGACAGTAAACTCTTTAATTATATTATTCATACCCATAAATAGGCGACACCTATAACCGTAATTTTTGAAAATCGAGTTAAAATAAGCATTTTTTACTCTTATCATATTTTTCTATTTCACGCCCATTCGATGAAAAAAATGATAAAGTTTCAAAAATAGCAAATTGTTGTTCTCAATTTTGCTCAAAATTGAAGCACTCTAAGAAAAAAATTTATGGACAAAATTTATGTATTCTTTGACGAAGAATGCGATGCCATTAAAAGAAAGCGTTTACTGTCTCCAGCCTTACTTTGTGGAACTCCATAATCATGAAATATAATATAAATACAAAGATTAGTTAAAGTTTCACAAGTTTTATTAATATCTTAACCTGACAATATTGTTTCGACACTTTGTGTCATTATCAAAGGTAGATAAGATTGATAAACAAACACGTTGCTAAGTATAAATACATACAGAAATAGGTAACTAGATACAATACACAACAAAAACTAAATATCTAACACTTCTAATAAAGGAGAATTACTAAGCTCAGTTTGTTCATTCATTTAAGGTACTGTGCGTTTATGTCTGTATATTTCAAAAGCTTCTAAAATGTCTAATTTGTGTTTGTTGTTGCAAAAATGTAAGAATTTAATGTTGTTTTGAGGTGTCATTGGGCGGATCTGTTCCAAAATGTGTTTGGCATAATTCTAATAATTTTGGCATAATTTTAGTACACCGAGCTTTAACTACTCCAATGAAGCGATCACATTTTGATAAAGAAATTTCAATCATCAAAAAATTAGCATATGCAAACCATTATAACTATAACATCATTGACACTTTAATTCAACAAAAAGATTATAGGTTAGCTATCAAAAGAATATTTCCAATTGACACTCAAATACAAGACACAAACTACATATCAATACCATACTTTGGCAAGATATCAGAACAAATTGCAACTATACTAAGAAAAACCAGTTACAAAATAACCTATAAAACTAACACCAACACCTTTTCATTTTTATTCAATGCTAAAGACAAAACACAAGATATGAAATCCGGCATTTACCGTTTGAATTGTTCTTTTTGTAACTCGGTTTATATTGGGCAAACTCTTAGAAATTTCTACATAAGATACAAAGAACACGTACGCTCTTATAGACTTAAACATCCAGAAAAATCGAATTATGCCAAACACATTTTGGAACAGATCCGCCCAATGACACCTCAAAACAACATTAAATTCTTACATTTTTGCAACAACAAACACAAATTAGACATTTTAGAAGCTTTTGAAATATACAGACATAAACGCACAGTACCTTTAATGAATGAACAAACTGAGCTTAGTAATTCTCCTTTATTAGAAGTGTTAGATATTTAGTTTTTGTTATGTATTGTATCTAGTTACCTATTTTCTGTATGTATTTATCCTTAGCAACGTGTTTGTTTATCAATCTTATCTACCTTTGATAATGACACAAAGTGTCGAAACAATATTGTCAGGTTAAGATATTAATAAAACTTGTGAAACTTTAACTAATATTTGTATTTATATTATATTTCACTATTAAAAGAAATTTAAAAAATATTTCTTTTTCTAATTTTCTTAACTTAAAAATTACTTTTTGGAACTGTATACGTGTTTACCCTGTTTTAGGTGTCAAATATAATTTTTTTATATAGGAGCCATGTGACATTCGAAAGTAGAGGTTTCAAGCTTTAAAATGAGCCCCCGCAGGCCTTTCTAAGTTACGCCAATTTTTAGACCTAGCCGGTGGTTGAGTTCACAAAGAATGACGCATTAAAAAATAGTACCCTTGATTTAACTCATCTCAAGGGGGCCCGCTAGTTTATTTTACCCCAGGGCCCGTACTTTTACATTTATGTACGTACTAACAAGCTGTGCTTTTTACTAAATACAGTTATTTTTAAATGAGAAGTTTTGGGGTAACATGATTTTAAAGGATTAGCTAAATGATTGTAGATTCCTGTGCATTACTACCGACATTTTCTGGAATTCCCAATACGTAAGAAAAAATCTCAAGTCTGGGAAGAACAAAAAATGTCATGACTCAGAAACCCTAACTGCATGCTTTTTCCCATAATTTGTACTTAGTGCTAATTTGGCAGTTTTGAGTAAAATCTGTTCCTGAACGATGCGTTATCTGGTACATTTAAAGTCAACTCGAAGATCAAGTTGTTAAGAAACTCTAGTTAAGTTAAATTGACGTGACACGTGAGCATATTCCCAAAAATCATAACCAAACTTTTTAATTTGTCAGCGTATCAAAAATGAGTCGATTGGAGACTACCTTAGGGAATTAACTAATGACAACAAAACAGATTACTCACTCTGGAAGGCTACCAAACGATTAAAAAGGCCTGTTCTACATAAGCCTCCAATTCGAAATACAGATGGAAGTTGGGCCCGAAATAATGCCCAAAAAGCATATAGGTTTGCAGAACATCTAGAGAGTATTTTCCAACCAAACGATGGAGAAGAACTACAAGACTGGAATCAACCGGAACAAGAAGATGTTATCATCAGACCTACCTCGCAAAAGGAAGTATCAGATGAAATTAAAACAAATATCAACCCGAAAAAAGCTCCTGGCTTTGACCTGATCACTGGCGAAGTATTGAAGCAACTTCCAAGAAAAGCTATAGTAAAACTTACCAATCTTATTAACGCATCCTTCAGACTGAAGTATGTCCCTAAGATGTGGAAAGTTGCAGAAGTTATAATGATTCCTAAACCAGGTAAACCTCCTCAGGACGTAGCATCATATAGACCTATATCGTTGTTACCAGTCATTTCGAAATTATATGAAAAAATACTCCTTAAGAGACTAAAACCTATAGTAGAAGAAAAGAATCTGATTCCCTGTCACCAGTTTGGATTCAGAAAAAAACACTCGACCATCGACCAAGTCCACAGGATCATAAACGTCATTGAAAAATCACTAGAAGAAAGAAAAGTCTGTTCCGCCGTCTTCCTCGACGTCGCTCAGGCTTTCGACAAAGTGTGGCATGAAGGCTTGTTTCACAAACTAAACCGTTGTCTGCCACAACAACTTTCACAACTCTTACAATCTTACCTATCCGAAAGATATTTTAGAATTAAACAGGAAGA
Organism: Agrypnus murinus; assembly: GCA_929113105.1. NCBI lineage: Eukaryota > Metazoa > Arthropoda > Insecta > Coleoptera > Elateridae > Agrypnus > Agrypnus murinus. The sequence continues at coordinate 54,945,827 of OV816025.1, forward strand.
TTCTTACTCTGAATTAAAGGAAATTAGAGCAGGGGTACCACAAGGTAGTGTGCTAGGTCCGGTACTTTACCTACTATATACTAGTGATATCCCAAGCTTTGAACATGAAACAATAGCAACATTTGCTGACGACACCGCAGTCATTGCTGTCGGAAAAGATCATGAAGAGGCCGCAGAGAAGCTTCAAACCTCCATTGATAAAATTAACACCTGGACTAAAACTTGGCGCATCAAGTTAAACGAAAATAAATCTGTACATATAGACTTTACTAATAAACAGAAGCAACATCTACCTATTAGAATGAACGATACCCAGATCCCTTATGCTGACTCGGCCAAATATCTGGGAATGACCTTAGATGCTAGACTCCGCTGGAGAGTCCATGTTAAAAAGAAACGCGAAGAGTTAGGCATAAAACTGAAAAAAATGTATTGGCTACTTGGAAGAAACTCCAAGCTGTCTACATATAACAAACTGCTTCTGTATAAGCAAGTACTAAAACCAGTTTGGACCTATGGTATTCAACTCTGGGGTTGTGCCAGCAAGAGCAACATTCAAGTGATCCAGCGCTTCCAGAACAAAGTACTAAGGAACATCGTTGACGCACCCTGGTACTGCCGAAACAGAGACATTCATCAGGACCTTCAAATGGATACTGTTGACCACACCATAGCCAAATTTGCCAGTAGCCACGAACAAAGGCTACTCAACCACGTGAACGTCGAGGCCATCCAGCTCCTGGACAACACAAATATGTTAAGAAGACTCAAGAGAACGAAGCCTTTTGAATTAGTGAAAGAGTGATAGGCAAAGCAGAGCATTGTGCGGGTTGTGCTACATATTAAGTTTAGTGTAGTTAATTTACTAGAACACAAGGCAAACTAGTGAGTAAAGACCTTAGTTTAAGAATTTTCAAACGTAATAATCTAAGTTAGAAAAAAATTGCTCATTGATCTACACAAAAAGATCAGATTGTAATAACATTAAAGGACCTATAATGGTTAACTTTAATTTAAAAAAAAATTATAGTAATTTGTAATAATATAGTTTTTTGATACATAACCTTAAAAGTATTAGTAGCTTCATATGTATTTTTAAAAATCGGTGAATTGCCAAATGTGACCTGAAAAAGACGTGAAATTAACGTCTAGTCCAGTATCAAGTGAAATTGACGTCTATACCAACAAACAAATGAAAAATCTAGGTCGCCGAAATCACAAGGGTGAAAAGGTTTAACGCATCGGGAATCACGAGGCGAGACTCGGTTATCACATGCTCGAAATGTTAAAAAGTACAATCCTAACATACGCTGCTTACTTTCTTTAACAGCCGATAGTAACACAAGGTGCTGGTTACTCCTTATTATATTAACTGAATATATTTCACAGTTGTTGATCACGCGTTGACCTAGATTCTTCATTTGTTTGTTTGGGTAACGTATATAACATCCGCCTGAGACAGTAGGAGGTTATGATCACGTCAGATTTACATCAAACTACAACATTTACGTCACTTAGTGGTCAGTTTTTCACGTCATTTTCATGCCGCTTTGCTATGTGGACCACTACCTTTGTTAGGTTTGTTAGGCGAATGCCGATTAATATTTTCATTGGGTAATTTTTAAACGATATATGTACAAATTGTTTTTCCTCCGAGTATAGTGATCGAACTCTTTTTTCTTGTAATTGAAAAGTTCTGCTCAGCACTTGCCATTGTAATACAAAAAAACTATAATTTATTCGTGAATTGTATACTTAAGCAAACTTTAAAGTGCTTTTAAAAGGATAACGTAAAGAACGCAAGAAGTTAAAGTAAGTTTTGTATTTGCAAAATAAGTAACACAAGCTTTTACGCGTGCTGATGAAGTAGAGGATAGTCCAAGCTTGAGTCTGTTTACTTTTTAGCCAGCTTTAAGTTTGGTAAACTTTAGAGTTCTGTTAATATTTTTAGAGATGTGGAAATTTTCTAACTCATAGAAACAAAAAATCAAATAGTTGTCTAGTTGGTTCTCCTATATTCTTGAAGAATGTGTATAGAAGTTTTTGGCGATTTAATATCTACGAATTGTACCAGGTTTATTACTTTTATTTATTTTCGGTTTTCACTAAATGGTTAAGTCACTTACTGTACGAAATGTGTGAAATGTGAATATTTGTTTACAATTACAATGCACGTGAAACAAGAAATTAAAATTATTTTGGTGGCAGAATGCCAAAACTTTTTAACCTCTTCTAAACAATACGATTCTTATCTCATTATCTTTTTATTACATTTGGTGTGTTTTCTAAACCTAATTCCGTCTCTCTTTGTTTCAGAAAACCTAAATATCATGAAATCTTCAATTAAGTGGTGAAATACAACAAAAAGCAATGGAGAACTCAGTCGCTCTTTATTTTAGTCAATTAAAAGCAATGCTTAAAAGGAACCTTTTGTTAAAGAGAAGAGAGAAACGAAAAACAACGGCGGTAAGTAAATAAATCTAATTTATTAAATAAGATTTTCTTTCTTAATTTAGAAACTTAAACACAGCTTTTGGTTTACGTTACGTTAAATCTTCTTTTCCTATCAACAGGAAGTGTTACTACCACTATATTCGTTAGGAGTATTAATAGTAATGAAGATAGTAATTCCGAATCCAAATTTTCCTGTAATGGATAAACCTAGAGGAGAAGCCAAGTTATTTGATCATTTTCACTATTTAACAAAACACAAGATAGCGGTTGTACCTAATAGTACACATGTTCGTGTAAGTATTTTTATAGTTGGTCAATGTCATACAAATGATGTTGATATTATCGATTATTCATCGACTCAAGTTTGACGTATTCACCCGTATACTACAACGAGCACGTTGGTTGTATTGTCATGTTAAATGTGTTACAGTAGCAATAAAGCAAAATAATAATAAATGCCCAAGCACTTACCAGCATCCTAAGAAGTTGTTTCGAGTCCGCAAATGGACGAAATTAGCCTCTTGCCTACCGAAAACGAGATAACAAGAATTATTTCTTTCTTACCTAGAAAATTGTCCATACTAGGGCCGGCGCGAGGCAGGTTCAGCACGTTCCCCGGAACCCGGCTCGGCGTTTTGAACGCCCCGCGCTTTATTAGGCGCCGCGTTCCAACTTACAAATACGCGTGTTTTCTCTGCTGCTGTAGTCACACCGATGTTTCGGTGTCACTTAACGACTGGCAATAACTTCTACCATTCAACGTACGTAAATCGTGATGACGTAATTCAGTTTTGCAACGAAAAAAGCCAGACAAATAATTTTTTAACCCTCAAGTACTATCGTGTTTTCAAGTAACGTATATACTAGCATGGGGTGTTCGAAAACCCCACTCTCTATAGTCAGTTTTTTTTTGATAATAGATGTTTTTTCATAGTTTTTTGTTTTTAGGTAATAAAACATGTCTTTAGCTTTAGTCTTGAACTGATGTTAAAATAACAAAGATTTTATTTGAAACAGAAAAGAGCATTCAAGACACATAAAAGTACACATTTTTTTAATAAAAATACATGTGTACATAAAAAACATATTTGAAACTAAAAATACGCTTTTCGTGGACTAATTTTTTGTTGGATGATGCCCGAAGGTGTGACTTCATTTCCTGATAAAGAAAAATGGCATTATCGTCAAATATAAAAATTGTCCGTTGACACTTTTGGGTGTTTCAGCGGCTTAGACCTATTGTTTTTCAGAAACTGTAAAAAACAGTAAATCGTGATTTGAAAGATGTTAAAGGCTTTGTTTTTGTAAAAGAATACCTAGACGCTTAAGAGCGCTAGTTTGATAATTTAAAAGATATTAAGCAAAACATGGTGCCTGGGGTGCCGAAACACCCCACGATAGTACTTGAGGGTTAAACTCACCACTTTAAAAATGAAATTTGTGAACGTAACAGTTAAACGCAAACGTAGTGTTTACGCATTCGTGCTATAGAAAGATACAAAAGCACTGGCCCATTTAGGCTCTTTAAAAATAGTCTGACTTAATAATAATAAAGTTTGGAACAATTTCAAGAATTCCCCACTATACATTTTTTGACCAAATTGGTGTCATTTTAACAAAAATTTTATGCTGATTCCGAATATGTAGATTATTTTTGGGGAAACGCCCCTAAGCCTCCAAAATTGGTTGCTACCAACCTAACCCCCCATAAAAACGCACTACCTAACTAAAACGCTATGCAAAAGCAAATTCGAATTTTTCTCAACCTAACCTAATCTAAACCTAACTTAACCTAAACCTAGACTAACCAAATCTAACCTAACTAATTTGTAATTTTGTAAATTACACAATTTGGCAATCATAGAAACTTAATACAATTATTATTCATTTCTATGGAGATTAAGCATTTTTTTACTTTTGATTTCAAAATTTGGGGCCTTTAAGGCGCCCGCCCAACAATTATTTACATATTTGGAATTAGAATTTATTAGAGCAAACGCCCCTAGGCCTCCAAAATTGGTTTATACCAACAACCTCCACAAAAACGCCACTACCTAACCAAAACGCTATGCAAAAGCAAATTCAATTTTTTCTCAACCTAACCTAACCTAACTTAAACCTAGTCTAACCTAAACCTAGCCTGAACTTAACCTAGCCTAAACCTAACCTAACCTAAATCTAACCTAAGTAAATTTGGCAATTATAGAAACTTAGTATAATTATTATTTAATTTCATGGAGATGAAGCATTCTTTTACTTTTGATTCCCAGATTTCGGACATTCTTCCCTAAAATGATCTACATATTCAGAATCAGCATAAAATCTCGGTTAAAATGACACCAGTTTGGTAAAAAAAATTTCTGGTGGGAGGAATTCTTTAATTATAACTAAAATTTAATTTTGAAACCATTTGGGTATTAGAAATAACAAAAGAAAGATTAGTAATCGATAATAATTCCACTGACAAATGTTCAAGCGCCATTTATTGGCAACAAGAGACTGCTATTACCTATTTAGTTTTATGTTTGCTTTGAATTCGATACAGTATTGCAGATTTTGGTTATTATGTTTTTTCATTGTTGTTCAAGTTCGTTTCAAAAAATTTTTGTGCAAAACTCGATGCGCGAAGTCATCATCGACGCATTCACGCAAATGAATTACTTGTTCCTTCGTCGCTCGTGCTTGAAAAAGTGCGCTCATACGCGACTTAGCGTTTTCATAAATAACTCGATGATCCTATTGTAATATGTAATAATGTGTTTATAGTAAATAATTTATTTAGAAGTTGTTTTAGGCCAAGTGCATTTTTGAACCCGGCCCCGCAAAAGCTTACGCCGGCCCTGCTCCATACAATTGCTTTCAGTATCCCTTTTATTAAAAACGGTCATAACAAGTGTGCATGGTGCTTTCTGGAAAGTCAGGGAAAATCTCGAGTGTTTATTAGGGAGATTATATTAAGCAACTCATAGGAATATAAATCTTTACCCGAACATGAACAGATGAAAGTAGCTTCTACTTCCGCTGAGAAAATCACGTTACTAGGCAACACCTAGGAATCTATGCTGAATTATCAGCATTCTCAGTCGTAAATTCTAAGAGGCAGTTATTAATCTGCCAGAAAATCTTTTTATTTTTCATTGCCCTGTAACGTTTCACTACATTTACTTCTTCAGGCAGCTGTGCATGCCAAGATTCATTACTATTACATCTCTCGTGCATCTATTCCTATAACTTTATATAGCATAAAAATCTATTTGATACTTTATAATATCTTGATTAGACCGTTAATCAAAAAATTATATACTTTCTGCACTAAATAATCATTAAATTAATATTTATATTATAAACCGACTTTAAATTGTACCTTACGTCTAATTTAGATAATTCTTTATGAAGCTAAAAAGAATATTAAATTAAAAGTTAATTTAATGAAATGGGTGTGGAAAGTGAAAATATAGTCTAAATGTATGTATATAAAATCTAGACCTACAAGTTAAGGGTGTATTGGGGTGTATATCTACAAATATCCTTTCCCTTTTGGAAAATCCGATGATGCATCTAACCGACACGCAACTTCAGAAAGCCACACCTTCACTTAATAATAAATAGCATTGTCAGCAATCGTCCGGTTTTGTTCGCTTTGAAACATGCACATGGATACGTTTTCAGGTCGATAAAGTCAAGAGAATGATAAAAGTTGTTTATAGATTTTGGTCCTAGTTTTCCGTAAGTTGTTAAAACTTTTTAAACTTATACTTTTAAAACATCGTTCTTTTTTACCTCAATTCGCTTGAATTTTTCAGTGGCTTATTTCAACGGGCCTGCGCCGTTCTCATACATAAATAAGATTCATAAAAATATTTCATTTAAAATGCCTTTCTAAGAACTTCGTTTTTTCTTCGTAAATGTTTTCGTTGAAAGCTGCATGTTGAGGGAAGGCTTAGTTTTTCATATCCGTCAAAATATTACTACTAAAAGCAAATAATAGACTACAGTTTGTGAACTTATTTTTTCTAACATTACGTCCTTAAATTTCCAGTAAAATGCTTTGCTTCACAGTTTGCGTATAATCAACTACTGCCGAAGTGTAGGAATTTGATGTTATTTTGAGAGGTTATTGTGATCTACTTATTTAGAAATGTTTGACGTAATTCAGTTTTTCTAAATATCTATTTTTGTTGCGATATACGTACAAATTATAGAAAGGAATTCTTATGAATAATTTGTTAGAACTGTTATTCTAGGTACAAGTATTAATTAATAAATTCTACAGAAAGTGCTATAATCCATTTTTAGCTTCAAAGGTGCTTGTTGTCAGGATATATCAAAGAAGCAAGCGATCATTAATAGTAGATTGTAAGGACTGTAGTTTATCACAACACTAGAATTTTAATCAGACGGTTAAACAATCAGATTCTGATTAATAATAATCAGACGGTTTTATGCCGAGAAAAAGGTAACATCGTTACCGAGATACGTATTGGCAATTAGTCAAATACAATGTGTAGTTAGGAGACGCCGTTAAACTATAGAGATCCTTTATGCAATTTACTTCGACTTGGATAAAGTGTGAAGATCATGTTCTAATTTTAGATACAGTCAATATAAATCTTAAGAACAATGAAAAACAAAAATATATATAAAGGGCATCCTAAATATGAAATTACCTATTGATTTTTTCAGTGCAATCCTTTATCTCTGACCTCTTAAAAAAGAGATTTGTTTGTCTTGCATTCGTTTTCGCATGAAAGCCTATAATTTATATCTTATGTGGGCCTGTAATTGCAAAAGTAGACAACTAACACTAATATCAAGTTTTCTTCTCTTATAGATGGATATGTTTGCACGCATTTGCTTTATTTGATAAGTCTTGGTGCACATATCGCAATTAGAGCGATATTCATCAGTCACTCGGAAAGTTTCTAAAACGCCTTTATAACTTAAAGCAGATTCGATGCAGCTACTTCAAAGTATACGCAACATCCGCATTCCTTTAGTTTTTCTCTTCCCAATTCTCCCCACCTCAATGTAATTGGTGCATTAGACGCCGCAGACTAATAATGTGAAGATTTTGTCAATCTGCGAACAAAAGCAACAAAAATTCGAAAGAATTTCGGGAGAATTCGAATAGGAAGTACTTCGCTACTAAACTTGCAAGATCTAGTCTTTTACTTAAAATTTGGCTTGGTATCAAACTTAAATTGCTTGAATGTGTCTTCGATGAATCTGGTTCGCCTACATTGTGGTATACCTGCTACTGAATTTTGAGATATGTAGAGCTTTGTAGGAAAATATTGCATAGGATATATTTTTTCCTATGGTGGTAAAACAGAAGTCAAATTCACAGATGACGACACAATTAGATAAAACTTCCAAAAGATACCAAATCCAAAATTTGGAATATATAAATAAAAAAATTTTCAAATTTTGCTAGGCCCACATCAACTATAGTACGAGCAAAAAGTAACTCCATCAGAGGAGCCTTTGGAATTTTGAACTCATGTGTATTATAATACCAGAAAATATTAACAACTGCCACTGTCATAAGACCGAGTATTTTGTATAATTTTCTGGTGTTATAATACACATGAGTTCAAAATTCTAAAGGCACCTTTGATGGAATTATTTTTTGTCCATACTAAAGATATACGACCCATGCTATGAAAGCTTAGAATATAAAACTGTAGGAAGGAGCGTAACTACCAGGCGCAATGCGACGGATATGGCGTCACACTGACTGTCATTACACCACCTAAAGCTGCTTTTCTTTCAAATTCCGACAAATACGAAGAAGGAAATTACGTTTCATAAGTAAGTATACGTTTGTTTAAAATATTAAATATAAAATGTATATTCTAAGATTATTTTCAAATTACTATGTTTTAAAATTGAGATTATGTAGTTTATTTGCCCATTTCGAGACAGTGAGAACGGCCAATGGAAATATCTCATTACAAAACCGGAAACACCTACTCCGCCATATTGAGACCCCATCCCGGTCGTATGTGGTAGATGATTATGTTCCTTTCTACAGCTGTATATTCTAAGTATGAAAGTGATAACAAAAACGAGGAGGTATTTGCCTGGAACAATCTTTGCTTGAAATATTTTGTTTTTTTTACTTCAAAGTTAGAAATGGTTGGCGTCGGTCTTAAAAACAAATTCATTATAAATTCATTTTTATTTACTTTATGTTTCACTTGCATATTATTTGTTGTTTATACCTGTGATACAAAATACATGAACAAGTGTAGTAACTATAGGTTTGAGTACGAGTGTGTTGCAGTAGAGGCGGTTGGCCGATGCCGATACCAATACCAATTTATGAAGCCAGAATGAACACCATTCATCTCGGGAAATCTAATACATTTTATTTCGTAAATCCATCAAATTTTTAATCGCTCCCGGCTGTTTAACTACAGTTCTTCCACTCGATCTTTACCCACACGTCATAGATCTTATGCGTACGAATTAATAAACAAGAATTTCTAATAAAATCAACTACTAGTTTCATATTTTTGACATTTTAGCCAAGTTCACAACCATTAAAAGTCGTAAACTTTCGGATAACCTACAATTTTTAATAAGTTAGTTGTTCCACAAATAGTTTTATTTTTTACTTTTTCTAATTACAGAAAATGTGTGATGATCTTCAAACTACATATTTAGTAAAACTGTTTTAAGAGTGAATAAAATGTACTTAATAGAAATAAAAAAAGCATAACCTTTTCAGATTCTTCTTAAGCAATTGATTATAAAAATGAAAATGTTCCTTTACAACCCCACTGCATACTTTGTGCATGCATCATCTCTCTTTGTAACTTGTGCAAGGGAATGGACAAATTGATTTTTTACAATAAAAGGATAGAATTTACAAAAGAATCATTAATTCCTTGGTACGATTTTCTACGATCTATGAAATTATACTTTTTCATTAAATGAATCATGCAGTTCTCACTCCTTCCCGCACTTTTTAGTTTTTTAAAAAAGCAGTACTAAAAATTAATTTTTCGAAAATTTTAAATTATCTCTCTCACTTTATATAGCTTTTTGTGCAACCTTTCAATTTTTAGAACTGTTAAACACCAAAATTTTATAGAATAAATTTGTAATTATAAATAAAAATTATTTCCGGTTTTAAAATATTTATAATGCTTTTAGCGCCATCTCTCGAGAAAGCATTGCATTACCACTTAAAAAATGTACTTTATCTTTTATTCTTTATTATCTCACGTAAGTAATAAGGATGTGAACATATGAATTGTCTTTACTAGCTACACATAATTGATGACGTGTGGGTAAAGATCTAGTGGAAGAACTGTATATCACTTATCTTTATTATTAAAAGGTGAAAAGGTTTCGAAATAGCACAATGCGCAGAAACCGAAATACGTATGAGCGTTCGAAATTCCGTCGCACGCGCATATCTTTCTTAATGCAGTAGCGTCGGTATATTTCCATTCTGTCTTGTTGCGTGTGCTTATATCTCACAATTATCTTGTTGCTACTTATGTGAGTTGATTTAAGCTCCAACCCCTTCAATTGAAAGTGGTTATTTAAAGATTATAAAGTGTACTTTGAGATTTTCATAACATTTTATGTGCACATATTTTTAACCCCTTTTAATGAACAACATACGCGCCGCCACTGTACTCGCAGGTGACGTTCGCGCAGATCTTGATGAGTCATTGTGATGTTTCGAAACTACGTGAACTCTAGCTGCTAATCATTCTGTTTAGTCTCAAGTACTTCTAACCAAAATGAATTAAGTAAAACCTTCCAAAAATTATGAACAATCTTCAAAAATTATAAACGACATTAGACTATTCTCAAAAGCATTTTTACCACAAACAAGGCTGATTGTATATTTATAGCTGCACATATCCATAACAACAATAATAGGGCCAGAGCAATGAAGGGCCAGGAGAGTATTCAAAGTAGGTAAAAACCCATCTACTACACTACGGAATTCCCATTTCCAGTGTTTTCGTTGTTGAGAACTGTGTCCTTACATAGGTTTATTTTTGGTAGGGATTCTTCGTAGGAGTTTTCAAAGTTAATTACAAAGAGTAACTCTTTAGTTAATGGATTCTTGACAGGTAGATAGGTGTTCCTATTCTTTAAATAAAATTGTACCTTTAAATTAATAATTCTTCTTCTATTCAACTCTTTATTTTGATTTTTCATGTAACAGGGTCATCTAAACTGTGACATACCTAGAACTAGATGCATGTAGGACTTTTTCTAAAGTTTTTAGGCATTCTGCATCACAAGCTACATTGCTGATATCCGTCAGCCCCGGCTGATAATAATCTTCACTTTCTGCTTCCTGGCTGTCCACGAAGCAATGGTTGTATGTGTACTTGCATAGATATAGGTCGACGAAGTGCATCACTTACCCACTCGGAGTTGGTAAATTTTATTAAAATGTAATCATCTTTTCCTCTCTAATAAATAAGTGAAACATCTATAGTTTGTTTTAAATAACAAAGAAGCATTTGCACACTATGCTTAGAATGAATGTTTGTTGCTGTTTATGTTGAAACTGATTGACTGACTTTTCTTTTATGGCAAAACCTTTCCCGTTTAGTGTTATATTATTTGTCGACAGGTTTTAAGTCATTCAAAGCTTTTACTAAACAGTTTTTCTGAGTATGAGGACGATTTAGCCAAGCAAGTACTATTTAAATACATAACATTTTAAAATTCTAAATACATTCATCCTTGTAAACCACTTTACTATTTCCTAGAACAAAATACCTGGTATCGCACCCACAATCTTTATTATTTCTGATTTATTGAGTGGTCATAAATATCTAAGTCAAATCAAACAAATTCAGAAATGTAGTGAAAAGACACTATAAACAATTATAATAGCACACTACTGTGCAAAAACTATGCAATCTTTTTTGGAACCCTTTGCCTGTTGAAAACGACTGTTTGTTAATGTGCTCAAGACCATACTTGAATATGAATTTTTAAGTAAAAACATTCTGTTTAGGTCCTTAGGAAAACTATTATTTAAGCAACGTAAAAATATTGGTACTTGCTTATAAACAAGATTGAACATTCCGGATAGAAACCAATTTGGATATAATTGAATATGCTTAATTACTTAATGAATGCCCTGGACCAGGTATCGTATCTAACGGTTGCTTCTTACTGAGACTAATCCCTTTCCCTTTATTATTGTTTATAGACAGGTTTGCATGTATTTGAAATAACTATTTAGTAGTTTCGTTTAAAGTGGTTAAGAAAACACCAGTGTAAGGCAATACCCTTGTTCAGAACTGTGTTTATTCAACTAATATAACTTGCTCAAGAAATTAAAACAAATAAATCCTGAATTCTAAAGTAATAGTTTTAAAGAATACCTTGTAAACAAAAGTCCCATGTCTCGACATATTTTTCCTGACATTTTTTACTCGAGACAATAAAAATCGATCAATCAATTGGGAATTCTTCGGCGATTTCCCGGGTCAGAGACACTTGAGCATTGACAAATAATGCCAAATTATTTTCTTATCAATTAAAGCAGTGGCGAGCCAACCTCAAGTGCTGCAGAACAAACAAAGATACCGCAATAATATCAATTATAATTTATTATTATAAGCAATAAGTATTTAGTAGTATAATATGTACTAATAATCATAATTAAGCCCTAATTAACATGATTAATATGAGGGTGGTTTGAAAACTAACTTGGTTTGGCATTAAAGACAAATTTTGGCGGGTTAAGATGTACTTTGTTTTTCTACGGCACTCCCCTAAACTCTATACATTTACACCAACGTGTCTTTAATTTTACAATTCCTTCTCGGAAGCTGTTCACAACATTTATTAATTCTTCAGTTAATCCTTACCAGCCATAAAAGTTTTAAGTTTTGGGAATAAATGGAAGTCAGCGGGAGTTAGGTCAATCGAATAAAGAGGAGGAAAAACTAGCTCAAATTTTAATTCAGCCAATTTTGTCGAGCAATAGTGCCTTTATCATGATTTTTTGCCATTCAAGAACGCTTTCCTCTATCACTACCTTTAACCTCTCCAAAAGTGCGGTGCAATATTCTCCGGTAACAGTTTTTCCTTTCTGAAGGAAGTCAAGCAAAAGAATTTCATTTGCATACCAAAAACACGCTGCCACACTGATCCAGTAGAAGATACTAGTTTCGCTGTTTTTTAAGATTGTTTCGCCTCGTTCAACTCATTGTTTTGATTGGATTGAATGCTTTATTTTGTTTCCCATGTGTTATCTTCTGAAGACCCTGGCGAGAAAACTTAAACGGAAATAGTAGTTAGATATGGTACATTTAACTGAAACAATCAAAAAACACAAAACATAATAATGCCTGGTGAACCAGGCCCCAGAAACTATGAACCTTGTGCGGTTCATTATTACTATTAGGCAGGCCCAACGTGCGGCTGCAGCCGTCTTATCAGATGATATTAGCACAAATTCCACATTTTTGTTACAGCTAAGGGAAACTGAAGAAAACCTTAACCAGATCTGCCGGTACCGGCAGTCGAATCCGGGTCGCTTGGGCGAGAGAAGAGCGCGGAAAAGTCCCTACAATACCAAGTCTATTAATTTAACAAAACTCTAATAAAACTCATATTAGCAATAAAATACGATTTGTATTTTTGGCAAAACACAAAATAAAACATAAACATTTTGAGGAATGCAGCACACACGAAAATATTTGGCATGGGCCGCCACTGAATACTTAGGCACATACGCAGACTGTTTGATACGTTGGTGTTGGTACACAACTGCCAGCCCTCATTAAAACTTTAAAAAGTCGGCGCCTATGCTAATAATTATGAGTAAGGGGCATTTTTTCGTGTTTAACTACGTTGTTCTGGCTGTAAGCGTCAGACATAAGCGTCATTTCGATAAGTGTCGTCTGTCATTGGATGGGTTTGCAAACGCAAACTGTATGCTTTAAAATAGCTGCAATTCGTAGCACGCTTAGTATGTTTTTCACTAACATATAACGTCATCACTTATCTTGAAAAATGTTTTCTAAAGTAATCTATAATTGCACGTTTTTATGCAAGTTGTTTAAATACAACAAATATTAATAAATTACATAGTATCTTTATAATAAAACTAATAAATTTTGTTGGAAATACTTTGATAGATACGTTTATTTTAGTTTTTAGTGATTTACGTAAAGTGCACTAACCTAAAAATTGAATCTGTTCTTACTGTTAAATTTTCCAGAACTTCAGAAAAAAAAACTAATCTTATCATGCATGGGTAATCTTATTATTACTTTTATTATTTCACGCCTACTTTACGGGAGAACCAACAGCTAAGATCATATGTCCCTTATCGAACATGCAGGTCAGATACATACACCCATAGTTGAGATGGCAGAATTTTCCAATTAGAAGAATCCAGCCGTCCCAAGTGGGACTCAAACCCATGACCCTTGGAACACGAGTGATGCGCTAACACTAATCGTCCACCGCCGGCTCCGTTCTTATTATTATTTTAAATTATATACACATTTGTGGTAAAAAGTCGAAGTTTAGTGCCTAATGCAGAAATAACTATTTTTCTATATTTGGTTGACCTTTGTCACCTACTAATTTAGAATTTTTATATTTTGTGAGTATTATAACCACCGAAATATAAAATTGCAACTGCACCAAACAGCCACAGTTTAAGTCGGCAGCCGCAGTTCCTAAATGCTTGTTGTTTTTTTAGTTAGAACGGTTATGTCGCGTGTGTTTTTTGTGCTACGCGTTTTGCATGCTATGTTAAATAGACTCCACAGTTAGTGAAAATAAATGTTTCATTTACTAAATCTGTCATATTTTAAAATGTACAGGGTGAATTTGAATTCAGACACGCATTAAAAGAAACTTGTAGTTAATACCGTGCTCTTACTCACCGCTAACCCTCCTTAACGAACTTTATTGTCGTCTAAAATATACCCGAAAGGATTATTTAACAAACACTCCCGACTTAGCCATGCACCTCTCCGATTTAATCCTCTTCCAACTTGACCCCTTATCCCATCCGACTTACTCACCCACTCCCTCTTCCGACTTACCCCCACCCCTACTTTTAGATTTTTTAACTATTTTTTGACTATTTAAACAAATAATTTATTACATCAAACACAATTTAAAAACGTGTTTCTTTTCCATTAAGTACAGCCAAGATTTTTGCATGCAGCATTATTTTAAGGTTGTAAACAAGCTGTCAAAAGTGTTGATGCATATCGCGTGTGCAAACTTTACCTCTTTCAACATTTTCTATATTAGAAGGGTATAACTTACCTCTTTATAAGACTTTTTAACACTTCAATTCTGTTTTTAAACATTATTGAAATCAATAAAAGAAACACTTCCACAAAAAATATCTTTCACCTTAATGAACAAACTACAAATACATTTAGATTGGCACTTTCGGAAGGGTTAACACTGAACTGCACTTTACCGGAATTGTCGGATTTTCTTTATATTACTATTTGCCGTAACGGTAAGCGACAGGTAGATACGAGTTCACTAAACTTTCTACTAAGATACTATTTCTTAAAATACCTTTGATTTTAGCAATAGTTTTTGGAGTTTTGCCCTGCTAGAATCTGGTCTCAGTCTTGCGTGCGCCGCGGAGGTAGAGTACTATATAGGCGCGTGTTTGGTTATCTGCAGTAGGCCTAATCCACATATTATTTGGAATGTAGAACAATAATTATTCTAGTAACTCCTCAAGTTGTGGATCATTTTCCACTCCCTCGTAATTTTCCTGCATACTATAATTTTTTGGACTTTTGACACTTTTGATCTACATATTAAGTACTATCATTTACAAATGTTTCAAGAATTTTAGCCGACAGTCTCTTCCCATAAGGATTCAGCTGGGTGCAAAAATTGTCAACTTCAAACGATAATTTTTTGGATTTTGTGCCTATTGGCACTTTTGATCTACATATTAGGGATTATCATTTACTAGGATTTCAAGAATCTTGGCCAAGAGTCATTTTCCATAAGGATTCTGCGGGTCCTATATATCAGTGCTTTCAGACTCTTATATCACTCAAAGGGATAGTTATACGAAGAAACGTCTTACGACGTTTTTTGTACGTTTTACGAGCAGCAATGTTTTTACTAACCATTTTTTCTAAAAACCTATAGTTTTCGAGATAATTGGAAAAGTTGGGTTTTCTTCCTTTTCCCTTCTTATTAAAAAGCACTCCGATGTGCATCAGGACTTTTGAGAGCTTGCTTACAACCTCAAAATATAGCTATATAAAAAAATCTGACTTGCTAGGATTTTTCGAGAAGTTTCTTCATTTTTGTTGAAACTAAATTTTTGTTTTTGTTGAAACTAGTGACTGGAATTTTGTTATGAAACTTTGAAAACGAAATATATTTGACTAAATATTGCTAGAAAACAACTAGTTGTAAGATTAAGTTTATTACTCCATTTGTTTCAAGGTATTGATATACCGCAAAGTGGCAATGCCAAAAAGTTGCCAGTGTACAAGAAACCAAAGATTGATAATTTAATAAAAATCTAACTGAACAGTTTGGCAATATTATTAGACTCACGGTAGGAGTATTAAATAGATATTGAAAAAAGGAATTAAGAACCAATGTAAAAAAAGATTTTGAAGGATCCCTTTCTATAATAAAAAAATAAACTCAATTTTTAAGTTTTAGCAATATTCTTAGACTCATAGTAAGAATCTCAATTTAATCTTGAAAGCAGAATCAGAAACTTGGTGATGTATCGGGTATCGCATCCCGCCTATAGGCCATGTCAAAATCGTAAAAAAACTAAATATCTAAAAAGCAAACAAGAGAAAGAACAGATTTTAAGTAGCTTTTGCCTGTTTATAAAGTGCAAATACGTTTTTGTACATAATGTACCGTCATCTATTTAGCTAAAATTAAGCTTGAAACTTATCGAACTTACAATTTTTTTTAAAAAAGTATTGTTTGTTTTAGGGAGTTTAAAGAACGACTTTAGTTAGTTATCAAAGTATGTACGAAAACTAAAGGAGGACGTTTCATAACCTGAAAGATGGCTTGTTAGGTGTTTTTGATTCTCAGGCGTTTCACTTTTCTTGATATTTGAGCTATATTTCTTAAAATTATATTTCTTAAAAACTAGTGCCCTCAATGTTTTAACAAACTGCTTCTGATATTCTGAATTATGTAGGAACATATACACAAATGATGTGCAAAAAGTTTTTTTTTCTGAAATAATTAACTATGCAACCGCTATCAGAAAATTTTTTAAAATTTTATTTGCGCTTAGTTCTTCAAAAATAATAGTTGCAAGAGCAGTAATTAAAACTTTAAAGTCTGTGACTTTTGTCTTGCTTTTCTGTGAAAAACAGATTCTAAATAATAATTGTAATAGTATTTGTTTTAGAGTACTTCAATTTCCTTTTCTTAGCCTTTTCCCCTTTCTTTGTAAGAGTATCCTCAATGAACTTCCCCTTCCTTTCTTTGAGTCAAAAACATACATTCAGTGTATGAGTTCTTAAGCTGTAGTAATTAATAAGAGCGAAACATGAATATAGTAAAACTGTAATTGTGATATTTAATGAACTCCTTTTACCACCATCAGTGGATAGCAGGGTGCATGTTAGTCTAGCTCATGTTCGATGCCCATGCGATGCAAGCTGGTAGTTTTACACAGAGTAAATAATTTAAAAATGTCTTCTACTAAGATAGGAAATAAAACCGTAGGTCCTATGTTAATATTGGCGGTGGAATTACGAAAAGAAGATAATTACAGTTATACGTTTAAGAAAAACTAAAAATAAACTGAAATTACCTGACTGCTTATGATTTACTACTTGGTTAGTTATTTTAGTATATTATACTGTTTCAATTTAATAATATCGTTATGTTATCCTTACCATTATTAATATAAATTATTTATTATTCTATAATTTACTGCTTGGAATATTTAGTTTACTGGATAATCTAGATCTTGCCATTTGATAGCAGCAACTTTAAAAGCAGCCCATCTGTATGTAATCCGTTTACCTTAATCAATTTTATACTCTAACTTCTAGGAGATGTCGTCGAGATACCCTCTCAACGGAAATTTGGTTGTTACACATTACAATTTATTGGAATATCCCTCCATTTTCCGCTACTATGATTAAATTTGGTCGATACATCTTACGCTTCTTGTTCTTCTAAAATATTCGATTTCTATTGTAGTTTTATTTCATAGCTTTACTTATTATTAGAGAAACGTTTATTTTATTATAAGCATAGTACTACATTAAAGAAATCTTCTAATTGTTAGTAGTTTCGTTAAACATTTCATGTAAGTTCTACTGACGTTTCTCAGACTACGTTCTATTTTCAAAATAAGTAATGCGTTACGGGAAAAGGAATCTTAACTTTCACTAAACCAAAAATGAATTTTTGTCATTTTCTCATAGATAACAAAATGCTAAATAAAAATGCTCAAATTAATTGAAACTAAAAGTAAATTTGTAAAATTATCTGATATTGGTTTTTGAATTTTAGCGAATTATGTTACAAAAAATTTGGTTTTTGGGGAGTTTTGGCAAAAAGCGTGTTTTTAATAATTAATATTTCAATAACTACTTGACAGAATTGAATGTGGTTTTATATAAAGGTAGTTAATAGTGTTTTATGTATGTGTAAACTTCTGTAATTTGATATCTGTATTATTTCTTAAGGATTCTATGAAATAGAGGGTAATACATTCTGGTGTACTGATGCCTTAATCAAAATTTTAGATAAAAAATAGTATTTTTTAATAAAACAACAAATACATTAAGAAATTTTGAAAATATTCAGGAATTAATTATTAAATCATTCTTTAACGATTTATTTATGAAGTAATTGGTGAATATTTTCAAAATAATTCTTAAAGAATTATCTTACACTATTAGTTACTTTTATATAAAATTACATTCAATTATGTTGACTAGTTATTGAAATATTAACTATTAAAAATACGTTTTACGTTAAGACTCCCGAAAAACCGTTTTTTGTAACATAACTCATAAATTTTTACCATTTTATACAATTGATTGTATGAACAATAACGCTAGTAGCTACTTTCATATAAAATTACATTCAATTCTGTTTAGAAGTAAAATTATTGAAATATTAATTATTAAATGTACATTTTACGTCAAAACTGCTCAAAAACCGTTTTTTGTAACATAACTCGCGAGAATTCAAAAACCAATAAACAACAAATTTTTACTATTTATACAATCGATTGTGTGAACAATAACGCTATTATCTACTATCATATAAAATTACATTCAATTCTGTTGACTAGTTATTGAAATATTGATTATTAAAAATACGTTTTGTGTCAAAACTCCCCAAAACAGGACTTTTTGTAACATAATTCGCGAGAATTGACCCTGTTGGCTTGGCTGAAAGTTAAGGTTCTTTTACTCTGGCGCATCACATATTCTAATAGTACTAGTTAAGTTAGATACATACTATTTAAATTGTAAAAATTATTTTAAATAAAAGAAATTAATATTCCAGGATTTTTTGAATAACGACGTAAATGATATTTGGTTATCAATGAACAAGGGGCCAGAGCTGTCGTGGTCATATTTTCCTACAAATGAAGACTTATTAACGGCTTATTGGCTAGAACCTAAGCAAATACCATTGGCGATAATTTTTGACTCGACTAATCCGTTAAATGATACTATTTTCAAGTAATTATATTTATATTTAACTTTGATTATATATTTATTTCTAAAAGTGTTTTAATATTTCCAGATATGAAATTCGCACAAATCCATCGTTTTTCGAGACTCCTTCGACAACCAAATTGTTTAGTTCTCCTGCTTTGTGTAGACAATCTTCTGGGCATTGGACTGCAGTTTTGTCTATAGAGAATAGAGAAACCTGCCCGGTTAATGAGTATTACTATTCTGGTTTCCTTGCTTTACAGACTTTGTTAGATTACGCTAAAATAAAGGTAAGCAACGTTTAATTATTTTTTTTGTTTAAGTATTAAGTATTAAGTAATCAGATATTTTGATAAAACATACTTTTGAAAGTAGTAAATATACATTGTTTATTGATACAATCTTTCTAAAACTAATCTGGCTTAATAATCAAAACATTCTTTAAAAAGGATATATGCATTTTACCATACATTGATCAGTTCCTTTAAAGTCTGTCGTTGGTACTCGCTTAGTACTTATGTGCTCCATAGCAATTTCTTCGCTACGGAAATGATTATGATATACTAAGACTTGCTGATGTAAAAAAATCACGTATCTCTGAGAGTGCCAAGACCAACTAATTCTTTGTTTTTTTACTAACAAAATCCGGATCACGCCCTGAAATTTAAAGCTGACTAGATTATTTATTGTCGCATTCATTGTAATTCGCTCGCACGCGACATCAAACAAGACAGAAGACAGTGGTAAGGTGTCAGGCAGTTAGCTAGTAAATCATATAAAGATACTACGCAGGCGTGATTTCCTTTTAAGATTTTTAGTTTTACAATAAATAATATATCGGCCAAAGAAAACAAATGTAGTAAAATTAGTTACAACACGCACAATATTTCGGAAAGAAGAGAGTTTTGCTTTACGACGAAACTAGCTCCGCTCTTTGGGTTTTGAGGCCCTGGGCACAGATATCGAGTGGGGGCCCCCAGTAAATGAAAAACGTGTTGATTAAAATAAGGTAACTCGTTGCGGGACCCCACTAGCTTCCGGGGCCCCGGGAATACGCCCGACTGACCGACCTTAGGAACGCTACTGGACGGAACAATAGAAGGCGATACTGAAGAATAATGTCATGTATAATGTCATAAGACATCAGAGTAAGTATTTAAATAAAGGGTCATTCCGTGTGAAATCATCTAAAAAAATAGGTGATTCCTGCTCGACCATCTCAGATTTTTCTCATTATTTTTTTTTCAGATTGCTAGTGGTGAATAGAGGCAAAATTAATTTTTTCAGAATTTCTGGATGAACTTTGACCTTTCGACTGTGTGATTGAGGTATCTTTATCTTTAAACTGATGTAAATCAGTCAATGTATTCTTTCTACTGCAATAATCTTAGTGTCATTTTCAAGCTGATTTCACAAGCTTTCATACGGTCCATTTTTTAGGAATATAAGTGTAATGTTACACTGTTTCGGCCATTTATTCTTAGAATTTCAGTTTACTTTATACATTAACTTCGATCAGCTGTAGCACTGTAGAAGGTGCCTCAAAACGCAAGAAAAAGGTTTTATCAGCAGATAGGTAGACATGAGTTGCATAACTGAACAAAAAAGACCGTTTTTTGGTTTAAGGAAGTAATTTCATATTTAACAAAAGTTAATTCGATCAAACGATTTAATCGATTGCTTTTTAATCAATTTTTTATTATTGATTTCCATAATCGGACAGCCCTAGTCACATTATTTATAGAAAAAATTAAGTAAGCAAATTCAAAACATAGAAAAGCACTCGGATCAATAATTCTTATGGTAAAGCATTTTCACTTGTAAAGGTTCTTTTTAAATTAATTACTACGTTATACAAACATACTTTCATTGTCACTTTTTTGAAAAGGAAAAATACTAGGATAGTGAATTTCAATAGGAAATACTACCCCCTGTATTTTGAACTAAACCAAAACTAAATTAATTAAAAAATATTTGGAATATATGAGAATTTGATGCTAATCAGCATTTCAGCATCTCTTTTATTTTAGAAAAATTTATTTTTTGTCCAGACTGAGACCTAACAGAACGCCCTCTACACAATAATTATGTTAATCTAGTAAAGGCTTTATATCATAATATAGAACCACGGACCGCAACCATAGGGTCGCGACCAATGAAAGTTGAAAAATAGGTCGTATAAATATTTATTTTTATTATATCATTTAGGTTCATGTTAATAGTATATTACATGTTGAGTTGGTAAAGGATATCTTTACAAGCCAAGCGATAATTGTTTGACCGAGACGGTACGTCGAGGTCAAACAATTATCGCGAGGCGTGGAAACTTTACCAACGAAACATGTATACTATTTTATTCACAATAATTAGATTTAAGATAATCAAAATAAAAAGTAATATTAAATTTTAAAATAAATTTTTTATAAACTGTCATAATTTCAATCAAAGCCATCTATCAACCAAAAGAAATTTTAAGTAAGGTTTCATTCTTTGCCGCTAGATGGCGATGTATGCGCTCAGTATTTTAAAATTAGAAATTAATTAATTCCATTGTAATTATTAAATATAAAATACGGAAAAATAAAAATAAAACTAATATTAAATAAAAAATATGTTTTTAGCGTTAAATGTATTTATAAAAACTCAAATTTGAATCGGATAAAACGTCCTGTTTTAAATTATTCAGAAAAACAAGTTGGCCATAACTTTACATGTCAGTTTAACAGACATGTAAAGGAAATTGTTAACCACTTTGGTGTTGCTATAGCAATAGCTTACTTTCCAAGGTTTTTACAACATATGAAATGTATATATTGCAATATGATTGTGAATAAAAATATATGCTATAAGGTCCTGTAAATTTAAGTAACCCCCCCTCTCCCTCTCGTATTGCTAGATAAAAAAGGTTGCGTAACGCTGATATAGAAGACACAAATTATCAAGACAAGCACCTTTGATTATTTTTTTAATCGATTTTCGATTATTGATTTCAACGGTTGTTCTATGTTCAACATGTACATTCTCTCTTGGGTCCCACATAGCTGGGTGAAGGTTTATTTATGTGCATTAACTGGATTTTTACACCTTCATTTTCTTTACATGTCTGTAAGATATTCTCAATCCACTAATTTTCTAAATATACAGGCTGTTTGCTTTAAAGCTGGCGCTTTGTTGGAACTTTATTTTCGTCAGAAATGGTATAAATCCTACATATTATTAAATGGCATAATATTCTCTATGTTCTGGTTTAGAACACAATACTCAATCGAATTCAGTAAAAAATATCATATAATTAAGTTCGATGACGTCATCATTCTCACCCCGATTTAGTAAATTGCAAATCTTGGACCAGAACCAGAACACAGAGAATGTTATGCCATTTAATAATATATATGATGTATACCATTTCTAACCGAAAATAAAGTTGCTACAGAGCGGGGCGCTTTAAATCAAACAGACTGTATATATATGCAACAAATGATTTCAAAAAATTATAAATAGGTCAAATTTTATCCAAAAATTCTGAAAAACCAACTACTTGCAAACTGAAAAAAATATGAGAAAAATCTGAGATGGTCTGGCAGATCACTTAGGTGATTTAACACGGAATGACCATAACGTATGTGCAAGTGAAACCAGATATTTAAATTAGAAGTCAGCAAGGGTAATAGGTATCATGATAAATACATACACAGGAATTTATGATAATTCATGTTTACTCCGATATATTAGAAGAACTAAAGATCCCTCTTATACCACATTCTATCTGATTTTAGATTCTAGTATAATAATATAAAGCAATGGACAACTGACAAAAATCTAAAGGATATAAATGTATTAAATAAAGATTTAACTTATGTTTAATAAGATTAATAGTTTAAACATTTACTTCATGTAAGTTACCATACCTTAAAGAGTATTAAAAGGAAATAGAAAAATTTTAAGAGGCATAAAGAACTATAATAATAACAAACTACTAGTTTTTTTAGTAAACACATCACATACTCGAAGTGTGGTACTATTCGAAAAAGTTTAAAGAAAGACAAGAAAATTAAAACACACTAGAGGATAATGGCATAATGACTTATTAGACTTATAGATGAAATAAACATGGATGAATTTGAAAAAGCAATAACAAGCATTAAGAAGACAAAGCGAGGGGACAGGACATACGAAACGCGACCAAAGAATGGCTACTAGAAATGTATAGAAAAACATGACTGACAACAAAACAATAATTCGAATATACAAAAAGGGAAACTCTGCTACCTGCTAAAACTATAGAGCATATGTAAGTCTTCGATTAGCTTTATCTATAATATATGTATGATGTAGAAAAAGATAATATTAAAAATCCGGCATACAGTGCTGCAGATCTACTGCCCATTAAAAAACAGGTCTGCCACGAATTTCTACCAAGTTTTAGTCAGGCTGACAAATATTTTTGTTGTTTGGACAGTTTGTACAGTTGTTCAATTTAAAATAAAGCAAGTGGATGTTTGATGACGGGAGCGAGACGTAATCAGCCGGACATTTCTGTCAGATTGGTAAGGCGGGCAACCATATTCTTGAATTACTTCTCTACAATTCCTGTAAATTTCATCTGGATGTTATGTAACGGATGCGAAGTACTAATAATTATACTTAATTAGTCCATTAATTGCATTATTCAACTATGGGGTGTTTGCATTTGAAATTCAAGAGGGAGCAATCAGCTTATCTCTGCAAGGTGATACCTAGTTTGAGCGCATTGTAGATTCATAATATTAGTGGATAGTCTATAATGCCGACCTCAAGGAAAGATCAAGAAACAACAATAGGATATAATAGATTAACAGCAGTAAAAGTAGATAACCATAACCTCATGTAATGTAATTTTAATATCAGATACCCATAAAAACAATAAGCAAAAATATGGACCGAAGTAGAATAATAATATTGACAAGTGTAAAATGATAATCAACAATAAAGAGCAAAAGAAAAAGAGGAAAATAGACATCAAATACCAGAAACAGTAGTAGTAACAGCAAAAAATATCTGGATAGCATTTTATACTAAAAGACAGGAAAATAGATTTATTAGGCATAGCCAATAGAACAAATAAGGGTATAAAGATGTATTATACACTAAAAAAAGACAATATTTACGATGCTTAAATAAACACATGATACACTTAAATTATTACACAATTAGTGTTTTGTAAAACTTAATAATACTAAGATTTAATGGATGAAACATACCTAAAGTGAAATTAGAAAGCATACAACTGCAAAGCTTTCAAAAAAAGGATAGATCTTTACGCTAAACTGTTTTGTAATAGAGGCTAAAGTTCCGATCCTTGCGGTATCCCTTTTTTGATATACTTGCTGTATAAATACGTAATCGCGTCTGATATTTGTGTATTGTACGTTTAAATATTTAATTTAAAATTTTATATAACATAATCAAATTTCATATAATAACGTCCAAAAGCTTTAAAAAAGTTTCATCAAACTATGTCAATCAAGATAAGAAAATGTAAATCTGTATCGTCCACACAATAATTTGGCTGAATACTACAACACAGTGATGTCAGAATCAAGCCGCTGTTGCTGTTTCCCCTTACGGGCCGTAGCTCCTACCATGCCCACCCGGCGGGCTATCTTCGGCCGCACTCGACCGACGGCGACAGCGTTCGTTGAAGTACATGCATTATCTTATCTCTCCAAGCTATTTTAAAAATTATTATTTACTCAGCGAATTATTTATAATACAATGTTGAAAAGAAATTGAAAAATTTAATAAAATATCCACATTGCATATTAATCGTTAATTTTAATATGAAAACAATGGTCACTCAAAGTCGATATAACAAATTAATTTTTAATTATTAATATGTATTTCATATCGATAAACGAATTGTTATAAATCTAATAAAATGTTATTGTTCAATGGAAACCGTGAGAAAGTGGTGATTTCTTCCATCAGGAGAAAAACGTAAAGAATGTTTCTCTTTACGTTTAGTTAGTTAATAGAATGTAAACCAGGAATTAATTAAGAAAGTTAACCTCCAATAAAATAATTGCGGACAACTAATTTTGGCAAAATAAGGCAGAACATTTCTTTACACTTCCAAAGGGTATGGGATAAGATACACATTACCCACGGAAACAAGAAAAATGGAAATTTTGCTGATTTCTCGGAAAACGTCAACTTTCTTTTCTCTATAATTATGACAACTGAAAACTCTTACTTTCAAATGAAAAACATATCGTATTTACAAAATAAATCTATACAATATTGAATGCGTTAAATAATAAAATTAACCAACTAAACGAACAGAACTACTTTTAAATGCAGCATTTTTAAATGCTTTATGTTGATAGTTCACAATTTAAATAATTCAGAGAAAATTGTACGTACTACTTACTTAGGCAATTTGAAGCATTTGTTAATTAACTACCATAAGATGCATAAGATTAGCATATCAAAATTTAATATCAGAATTTAAATGTATCAACTGGAAACCCAAAAATATTAGAACACAACAAACCGAGTAGTATGCGCGCAAATGTTAAATCAAACGATATTCAATGAGGCATCTAATAAATCGAATTCTTCTAATTCATCAACACTACAAAGACGTAGCTCACTTTTTTCTGAAGTCTCATACTTGTACAAGTATTTAGATGACATACGAGTCAAGTGCTTTTCTTCAATGGCCATGGTCAATGCAGTTTCGTTCTTAGCTTTCAATGCTGACTTAACAACGCATATTGCATTGACCGTTGAAGGATCAAGTCTGTTGCGTTTTTTGGTGACAATGTCAGTTAACATGGAAAACACTCTTTCTGCATCGGCATTTGAGTTAGGAAAAGATCTTACGGTGTTAACAAATTTCAACAAATTGGGATACCTGGGCACTTCGTTTGGTTCATTTTGCGAAAGAACACTTTTCCAAAAGTTATCAAATTTTAAATTAATAAGTGTTGCTTTCTCTTTTTCTGAAAAATCTAAAGGTAACGAAGACCATTCTTTTTTCAGACCATCAATGTCGAGATTACCAATCTTTGTTGCTACAAATTCAATGCTTTCGAGGGAAAGAGTCCTGTTTGACGAAGATAGTGCCGTAGTTGGTTGAAGGGCACTCAACTTAGCATAAAACTCGTCATCGAAAGGTAACCTTTTACAAATACCCTCTGCGGCAGCAATACAAAAGTTGAGACAGTTTTTTCTAATGATTTCAACGATCTCAGATTGAGTTCCCAAGTTGTTTAAATACAAATTGCATTTTGGCCCACAATCAATTTCATAAAGAGGTAAGTGATTTTCGTGTGAAGAAAAGCACACCTTCCGAATCGAAGTTATGTCCTTAGAAAGGTCTGGCTTTAAGAAATGTCTCAGCACCCCTTGTAACAATTTAGCCGATTCCATTTGAAGTGCATGAATTCGTGTTTCTTCGCTTTGAAATTGCAGATTAAATCTATCGAACTGCTCCAAAACATAGTCGAGAAAGTAAAGATAGGCTTTCATGTCTGGTTTTTGCATCATAGATAGCAGATGTTCACCCGATTTCTTTTTATCATTCTGAATATTTTCTAACAGGAAATGGAGCAACGCATCCCAATTTTCCAATATTCGTTCTATGCAAGCACGACGAGATAACCACCGCGTTTCACATAGTCTAACAATCTTCCGATGAGATTCCGAGAAGCACTCTTGAAATTCTTGAAATATTGCAGTCCGTTTGCTGCTGGTGTTAAAAAAACTCGCGATTTTTCGAATGAGTTTTTCGCATTCGTCCGGAATCGCATCACAAGCGCCGTTAGCAATTAATGCACAAGAATGGCAAGGACAAGGCATAGTAATCAATCGCGGACATTTTTCTCGTAGCAACCTACTGAACGCCGACCTCATGACGCTTGCATTATCGCACGCCAAAGCAACAACGTTAAGCATGGGAATTTGGAGTTTGTTCATCTCATTCCTCAACGCTGCAAACAGATTCTCAGCACTAGTGTTCGTTGCGTTGAGATTGATTAATTTCACTAATTCCGTCTTGACATCTAAAGACTGAGGATCAATGTATCGGACAAGAAAAGTCATCCATTTTTTAAGAGTTAAATCTGACGATTCATCTATAAAAATGGAGAATGACGCGTTTTGCAAAATGCTAACAACACGATCAGTCGCAACGGGGCTCAAGACGTTCGTTATGATGGCTTTGGTTTTATTTCGGCCCATTTTCATACTTTGCACAACGTTGGGATCTTGATCGACTTTCTGAAAAAAATCGAGGAATTGTTCAGCAACTTGAAGAGGAATGTTATGTTGAGCAATTAAAGCTGCGTATCGAATCTCAGCGATATGTACCTTATCGTCGAACGAAAATGATGAATCTTCGTCCGATAAATTATTTAGAAAATGTTCAACTGCAATGCCTTGTTTTTTACACTCAGCTAAGTGAGTTACAGAGATGGCATGGCGTTCTAATTTGGAAATTCCACAACTTAATGATATGCCACAAACAGCACATTTACACGAATAAGGATCTTCTGCAACCTCTCGAAGCCAAAACTGAAACCTACTATCGCTCAACCATTTTTTAAGAAATTTTTGTTTATACGAATCTTTAGCCGGTGTACTGACCGCCGAATCGCCACTTTTCGCATGGAATTTAGCGTGACTGGTCACATGACCACTACCACAAGAAAATTCTTTGTTGCATATAATACACTTAAACCGATATATATTGCCCTCGACTTCGCGAATCCATGATTTCGACTGCTCGTCAGTAAGCCACTTTTGCACAAAAGATTGTGGTTTGCGTTTTTTCTTTGGAATTTCACACAAAGAATCGGCCATTCTAGCGATAATAATAATTCTAGCCTAATATTGACCTTTTCTTTAATAGAAAATGTATACTAATATACATATATGTGTACCATAAAGAATATTATATACCCTGACTTGACATAGATTCGAAACTTAATCTAAATGTAAGTACTATATACAAGAAAATTAATTAACAGTAGTAAATAAACTAAAATAAAAGAATTGTTCGACTAATATTATAAATTTAGGTATATACAAGAAAATTAAATAATAGCAGTAAACAAAAATAAAACCAAACCAAACCAAAACCATAAATATTAAATGGTAATAAATTACAAATATAAATAGAAAATACTAATGTAAATATTGAAGTGCGTTCGTTCAAGCAAGTACAATATAAGTAGGTGCACTTGCATTCTCTTATATCGGGCACCGTATAAAAATCTACGTTTACTTCACGATTTACTTATTGTTATACAGTTTTAAAAAATAGTAGAAAAGTGTAATCAAATAAAAAATATTGTACATTATTTTCTTACTATTATTACCATTTAATATTAATGGTTTTTATTCGAACAATTCTTTTATTTTAGTTTATTTACTACTGTTAATTAATTTTCTTGTATATAGTACTTACATTTAGATTAAGTTTCGAATCTATGTCAAGTCAGGGTATATAATATTCTTTATGGTACACATATATGTATATTAGTATACATTTTCTATTAAAGAAAAGGTCAATATTAGGCTAGAATTATTATTATCGCTAGAATGGCCGATTCTTTGTGTGAAATTCCAAAGAAAAAACGCAAACCACAATCTTTTGTGCAAAAGTGGCTTACTGACGAGCAGTCGAAATCATGGATTCGCGAAGTCGAGGGCAATATATATCGGTTTAAGTGTATTATATGCAACAAAGAATTTTCTTGTGGTAGTGGTCATGTGACCAGTCACGCTAAATTCCATGCGAAAAGTGGCGATTCGGCGGTCAGTACACCGGCTAAAGATTCGTATAAACAAAAATTTCTTAAAAAATGGTTGAGCGATAGTAGGTTTCAGTTTTGGCTTCGAGAGGTTGCAGAAGATCCTTATTCGTGTAAATGTGCTGTTTGTGGCATATCATTAAGTTGTGGAATTTCCAAATTAGAACGCCATGCCATCTCTGTAACTCACTTAGCTGAGTGTAAAAAACAAGGCATTGCAGTTGAACATTTTCTAAATAATTTATCGGACGAAGATTCATCATTTTCGTTCGACGATAAGGTACATATCGCTGAGATTCGATACGCAGCTTTAATTGCTCAACATAACATTCCTCTTCAAGTTGCTGAACCATTCCTCGATTTTTTTCAGAAAGTCGATCAAGATCCCAACGTTGTGCAAAGTATGAAAATGGGCCGAAATAAAACCAAAGCCATCATAACGAACGTCTTGAGCCCCGTTGCGACTGATCGTGTTGTTAGCATTTTGCAAAACGCGTCATTCTCCATTTTTATAGATGAATCGTCAGATTTAACTCTTAAAAAATGGATGACTTTTCTTGTCCGATACATTGATCCTCAGTCTTTAGATGTCAAGACGGAATTAGTGAAATTAATCAATCTCAACGCAACGAACACTAGTGCTGAGAATCTGTTTGCAGCGTTGAGGAATGAGATGAACAAACTCCAAATTCCCATGCTTAACGTTGTTGCTTTGGCGTGCGATAATGCAAGCGTCATGAGGTCGGCGTTCAGTAGGTTGCTACGAGAAAAATGTCCGCGATTGATTACTATGCCTTGTCCTTGCCATTCTTGTGCATTAATTGCTAACGGCGCTTGTGATGCGATTCCGGACGAATGCGAAAAACTCATTCGAAAAATCGCGAGTTTTTTTAACACCAGCAGCAAACGGACTGCAATATTTCAAGAATTTCAAGAGTGCTTCTCGGAATCTCATCGGAAGATTGTTAGACTATGTGAAACGCGGTGGTTATCTCGTCGTGCTTGCATAGAACGAATATTGGAAAATTGGGATGCGTTGCTCCATTTCCTGTTAGAAAATATTCAGAATGATAAAAAGAAATCGGGTGAACATCTGCTATCTATGATGCAAAAACCAGACATGAAAGCCTATCTTTACTTTCTCGACTATGTTTTGGAGCAGTTCGATAGATTTAATCTGCAATTTCAAAGCGAAGAAACACGAATTCATGCACTTCAAATGGAATCGGCTAAATTGTTACAAGGGGTGCTGAGACATTTCTTAAAGCCAGACCTTTCTAAGGACATAACTTCGATTCGGAAGGTGTGCTTTTCTTCACACGAAAATCACTTACCTCTTTATGAAATTGATTGTGGGCCAAAATGCAATTTGTATTTAAACAACTTGGGAACTCAATCTGAGATCGTTGAAATCATTAGAAAAAACTGTCTCAACTTTTGTATTGCTGCCGCAGAGGGTATTTGTAAAAGGTTACCTTTCGATGACGAGTTTTATGCTAAGTTGAGTGCCCTTCAACCAACTACGGCACTATCTTCGTCAAACAGGACTCTTTCCCTCGAAAGCATTGAATTTGTAGCAACAAAGATTGGTAATCTCGACATTGATGGTCTGAAAAAAGAATGGTCTTCGTTACCTTTAGATTTTTCAGAAAAAGAGAAAGCAACACTTATTAATTTAAAATTTGATAACTTTTGGAAAAGTGTTCTTTCGCAAAATGAACCAAACGAAGTGCCCAGGTATCCCAATTTGTTGAAATTTGTTAACACCGTAAGATCTTTTCCTAACTCAAATGCCGATGCAGAAAGAGTGTTTTCCATGTTAACTGACATTGTCACCAAAAAACGCAACAGACTTGATCCTTCAACGGTCAATGCAATATGCGTTGTTAAGTCAGCATTGAAAGCTAAGAACGAAACTGCATTGACCATGGCCATTGAAGAAAAGCACTTGACTCGTATGTCATCTAAATACTTGTACAAGTATGAGACTTCAGAAAAAAGTGAGCTACGTCTTTGTAGTGTTGATGAATTAGAAGAATTCGATTTATTAGATGCCTCATTGAATATCGTTTGATTTAACATTTGCGCGCATACTACTCGGTTTGTTGTGTTCTAATATTTTTGGGTTTCCAGTTGATACATTTAAATTCTGATATTAAATTTTGATATGCTAATCTTATGCATCTTATGGTAGTTAATTAACAAATGCTTCAAATTGCCTAAGTAAGTAGTACGTACAATTTTCTCTGAATTATTTAAATTGTGAACTATCAACATAAAGCATTTAAAAATGCTGCATTTAAAAGTAGTTCTGTTCGTTTAGTTGGTTAATTTTATTATTTAACGCATTCAATATTGTATAGATTTATTTTGTAAATACGATATGTTTTTCATTTGAAAGTAAGAGTTTTCAGTTGTCATAATTATAGAGAAAAGAAAGTTGACGTTTTCCGAGAAATCAGCAAAATTTCCATTTTTCTTGTTTCCGTGGGTAATGTGTATCTTATCCCATACCCTTTGGAAGTGTAAAGAAATGTTCTGCCTTATTTTGCCAAAATTAGTTGTCCGCAATTATTTTATTGGAGGTTAACTTTCTTAATTAATTCCTGGTTTACATTCTATTAACTAACTAAACGTAAAGAGAAACATTCTTTACGTTTTTCTCCTGATGGAAGAAATCACCACTTTCTCACGGTTTCCATTGAACAATAACATTTTATTAGATTTATAACAATTCGTTTATCGATATGAAATACATATTAATAATTAAAAATTAATTTGTTATATCGACTTTGAGTGACCATTGTTTTCATATTAAAATTAACGATTAATATGCAATGTGGATATTTTATTAAATTTTTCAATTTCTTTTCAACATTGTATTATAAATAATTCGCTGAGTAAATAATAATTTTTAAAATAGCTTGGAGAGATAAGATAATGCATGTACTTCAACGAACGCTGTCGCCGTCGGTCGAGTGCGGCCGAAGATAGCCCGCCGGGTGGGCATGGTAGGAGCTACGGCCCGTAAGGGGAAACAGCAACAGCGGCTTGATTCTGACATCACTGCTACAACATGAAACCAAAGAACAAAACAGACGATTTTAGAATCCTCGGAGGGAAAATACTAATGTTCCTACAAATCACGTAAAGAGTTTTTTTACAAACGCTTCTTATAAAAGAAATGAAAAGCATAAAAAACAAAAAACCATCTCGGATCCTTTGTTTGATATAGATGTATACATAATTTAGCAGAAATGCAGAATTAAGAAAAGAAAATAATAATTTTTGCTACAGAAAAGCACAAAATGAACCTCTTTATTTCAGTACTGTCAAAAGTTTTACAATTTTTTTAGTTTTACAAATTGCGATTGTTTTTTTTTCTCAATTAATTTCCCCTTTGCTGTTAAGGCTTTGTATTTATTATTTATGCATACCTATTTATAGTTATTTGCGAGATAACAGATTAGATTAAATGATTTGTAGGGATAGTAAATGATTCTGAAAGATGTCATGTTGTATTCATAACCCTTCCTGTTTAATTACTGTTTCACTTTATTAAATTATAAACTGTTGCCGTTCGAATAATGAAATATAAGATCCCACGGGAATTGTATGAAAACATAATTTGTTAGTTGAGACACTCCACAAACAATCATAATCAAAGGAAAAAGTTCTACATTTAATGTTACAGTTGTGTAACAGTATTTCGTTTGAGTAACAATAACGAATAACTATTGAATTGTCCCCCTTTTGTGTTTAATTTGTCTGAAACAAAAGAGTTGATGGTTTTTAATTATCAGATAAAAACTTCACAGCTTCGACTTATATTTCAGTATTTAAAAATCATATTTTACGGCATACTTGAAGAATAAAACACTGTATTCTTGAAGCTTACAGGTAGGTATGTCATTCTTACTTTAAAATTGTTGGGTAAGCATTGTAAGATATGCCGAAATGACACTTTGATGTAATGAATAACCAATTAAAACGAAATAATCCATATTCTAAAAATTTTCGGGACTGATATATGATCAAATGTATCAGACAGGATCTAGACTTGTGGTGTATATGTTATGAGAATTGTAATAAATCGGGCAATGAGATTAATGCTCGTAAAACTTCAAACTAGCAGTAACCTAACCTTATCCGTGGCTTACTAATTGAGCGACCTTAATTATTAATGGTCAAGCCATGGATGAAGTTAGGTTACTGTTAGTTTGAAGTTTTCGCTGATGAGACTGGGCGATCATTAATCACATTGCCCAGTTTATTACATTGCCCATGACATTATACATTAGTGGCGAATATTGCAATAACTTTCCAATGTGTCCAAAATATTCGAATGCTAATAGGAATTTGTGCGACAATACCACGAATGAATACCAAAAAAAGCTGTTATTCCGAAACCGTCCAACTTGCTTAAGAAAAAATCGAAGAATGTTTCATGTCAAAAATATTGATCGCACAAAACCCATGCACTGCTTAAAGTTGTCTTAATTGGAATTTTTAAAATCTTCGGGAAGAAGCTTTTGTTTGGGAACGCAATATATATATATATATATATATATATATATATATATATATATATATATATATATATATATATATATATATATATATATATATATATATATAAATACAATTCGCGTAATCGGACTTATTTATACCAGTAGTTTTTTAATATGGGTTAGAGTCATATAGACAAAAATATATGAAGAAAATCATATGCCAATCAGCATTGACAGTTCTGAAACGTTGAAGACATACCGTAGCAACATTATACCCAATTTGGAGATGAACAATGTAATCATTTTCTTTGTAACAATGCGAGAACGTACAAGGTTGTTGGTTTTTGCTCATTTTTGAAGTTGATATGATTAGTCAAAGCCATGCTTTCCGATGTGCTACGATACGATCTCATATATGTAATTTGAGTCTGCTCCTTAATGTACTTAATTCCTCCCAAAATCTCAATATCTAGGGTTAACTGAATCTCATTGTATCATGTTTTGTGGTTGTCCGCTCGACCATGACAAAACCCATCTCTAAGACTACTACATTCAAATTTGAAATTTTAGAACCAGCGATAAATTGTCTTTTTAGATGGTATTTCCATCATCAAAAGCAGAAACCAATCAATCGACATGTTTGAAAGTAAAAAAGAAATGTACATTGAAAATTTTCTCGCATTGAATCCATATTTTTTACAATGTTGTTTCCATTGAAATCTTACTGTACGACACTATTTGACGTCTTTTTCTTGTTCTGTAGCAGCTACTAGATAAAATGTCAAATTTTAAGATACCCGATTTCGAAAATTTTCAGTCTTGCACTCATAAGTGAGTGCACATTCTTTATTAGTGGTGATATTTTTAAATATCTCAAGCCATCTATTCGGTTCTGTTTAACATTCTATGTGGCACTCATTTTGTTGATAAGTTATCTTGTGAATGATGTTAATTCATGTAAATGTGACTTTTTCTTTTCCTTGATTTTTAATACATTTTATGCATTACTTACCTACGACAACATAGTTTAAACCCTGGTTCACACGTTGTTAAAAACGCAAAAATTACTTTCAAGACTTGACCTAGATTCATTTGCAATTAGGAGTACTAACTTTAGAAAAAAGGTTAATTTTTTACTTTGTGAATTAATATTTTACACTAAATTATATTTAGAATGCAAATTCATAAAGAAAAAATGTATCACCCTGACTGGGAATCGCACTCAGGACCTTCCGCTATCTAGCGGCATCTCTACCTATGAGCTGCCTGAGGCGACAATCTGTCCATATGAAGCCTTGGTAGTATATTGTCTAGCGTGCTGGACGTTCACCCAAGCGGCCCAGGTTCGACTCCTGGTATCGGCAGATCTGATTAAGATTTTCTGCACTTTTTTCTTAGCTGTGACACAAATGTGGGTTTTGCGCTGGTCCATTTGTATGTCGGCTGCAGCCGCACTTAGGGCCTACGTAAAAATACTAATCGCCCCCTCCCTCCCGCACAAGCTTCATAACTTCTGGGGCCTGGTTCTCAGGTGATGGCTTGTAGCAATTAATTAGATATTTAGTAAACATACAAAGTAACTAGATTATATTTTGATGTTATTAATGAAGATCGATATTTCGTCGATTTTTGCTTTCTAAATGTAACTTAATGTATAACATTAATTCACAAAGTAAAAACTTAACCTTTATCTAACATTTATATAATTATGTAATTTCCTTATAGGATGATTCCGAATAATTTAGATGCTTTGAATATTGATGTTGCTGTCGAGGAAATGTCGATGTTCATTAATAAAACTAAAAAAATAATCTAGTTACTTTGTATGTTAATATCTAATTTATATGGAAAAATTAGCACTCTGCTGAGAGTTGCCTTAGGTAGCTCAGGGGTTCGGGGTACTTGGGGGGGATTTGGGTTCGATTCCCAGCCGGGGTTATACGTTTTTCTTTATGAAATTAGATTCTAAATATAATTTAATGTAAAACATTAAGTATGTACCTACATATATATTTGCTAACTCTCCCTAGAATGGTATTCCCGAGGAAGGTTTTCGCTATTAACATCACTTCTTATGAATAATAATATGTATGATTATGTTATATTTGATTACAATAATCCGACGTGTGATAATATGTAAAGGAGTGGAATCTATCCCAGCTCATAAGCATATATGTTGGAGTAAATTTCTTTCTAATATCAATTCAATGGATAGTTAATATAGAAACCAAAGTTTCTCCAAATTATTATTAATAGACTCGAGCTACAGTTTTGTTATTTATTGTAAATAATATTATCAAACTAATCTAAAAGCCGATACTCGGTATTACAGATTTTAGAAAATCTGAACTAGCAGATTTTCCAGATAACTTACTTTGTAGCGTCATTAAATATAAATATTAAGCACTGTGCAAAATCTGAGGATAATTCTACAAACCATTTTTGTGTTAGAAGTAAAATCCCTAAAATAAATTAATAACTGAGCAGCGGCGCCCTCGTCATGGCTTTCTCGAATGTGTCGCTCGTCCCGTTTGCAACTATCGGACGATTCACTACAGATTTCATCTTAATACAAAAACCGACTGTCTCTTTTCTACTCATTTCCCTCTTTGTCAACGCCCAAGATTTTAGATTTCAAGCATATTTTAATGAATTAATATTAATTGTTAATTAATTAATTAATATTAATCAATTAATAAGTGCATGTACTGCAATTAGTAATTGTAAAAAACATCCAAAGTAATGAATAATAAAATAGAAACAAACAGAAAAGGATGATAAATGACATTTTATTAAAGAAGCAAAAGACATCAACAGACAACATGGCCGAGCAGAAGTTGTGATCGATTCTACTCGCGGTTGGGGAACTTTTTTTTAATATAAATGTTT
This sequence comes from Agrypnus murinus, assembly GCA_929113105.1. NCBI lineage: Eukaryota > Metazoa > Arthropoda > Insecta > Coleoptera > Elateridae > Agrypnus > Agrypnus murinus. The sequence continues at coordinate 54,982,151 of OV816025.1, forward strand.
AATATATTTCATAAATAAACAATATTTTTAAATATTACATTTATAAAAAGAATTAAGTTACAATTAACTACTAATACGGTATGCATAATCATTTAGTTTTATGTTTATTTAACATAAAAATACATAGTTTAAACAATATCTACAAAATTAATAGATAATTATTATTTAGAAAATAAATAAACAATTTGTTTATACATATATTATAAAAAGGAATAATTCCATAAAATTATCCCATAATTTTGTAGTCATTGTTTAAACTATGTATATTTATGTTAATTAAAAATAAAGCTAAATGATTATACATCGTGTATATTGTATACGATATACATCGTATACGATATTAGTATTTAATTGTAAATTTTAGTTTTTTTTTATAAATATTATAATTAAAAATTGTTTATTTATGAAAACTTTATTAAAAAAAAGCTGCCCCAACTGGGAATAAAACTGGGGCTTTGTAATTGTCAATCAAGCGCGACTTCTGCTCGGCTGTGTTGTCGGTTGGTGTCTTTTGCTTCTTTAATAAATGTCATTTATCATCCTTTTGTTTCTATTTTATTATTTATTACTTTTTGATGCTATTTTTATTTTATTAAATATATTAAATATTTTATTAAAAAAATTATCTTAACCAGGAACAGCACAAGAAAAATCTACGGCGTCTTGAACTCGGCCATGCTGTCCGTTGGTGTATTTTGCTTCTTTAAAGAATGCCATTTATTATTCTTTCTTGGTGTTTGTTTAATGAACTGTTTATTATATAAATAAACATTTTTTATAAATATAATAATAATAATAATAACTACTACAACCCATAACCTAAACCAAGTCCCCAGAAGCTATAAGCTTGTTAGGGAGGGAGAGGGCGATTAGTATTATTATGTAGGCCCAATGTGCGGCTGCAGCCGACTTACAGATGGAACAGCGCAAATCCCACAATTGTGTCACAGCTAAGGAAAAACTGCAGAAAACCTTAACCAGATCTGCCGGCGCCGGGAGTCGATCGCGGGCCGCTTGGATGAACGTCCGGCACGCCAGACATTACACTACCAAGGCTACAAAAAAATATAAGATTATCTCTTAATTATATATTCATTGTTTAAATTATGTATATTTATGTTAATTAAAAATAAAACTGAATGATTATACATATCATATTAGTATTGAATTGTAAATGAATCGTTTTTATAAATATTATAATTATAAAATTATTGTTAATTTATGAAATATATAAAACTAGCATAATACCCGTTGAAAAATCAACGGTCCCCTTCTGATCATGTCAGCTATCCACGGAGCAAGAAAACAGATCTACTTATAAAAGTTATTTTTTTGGGATTCCGTAGCTCAGGATGTGCTACTGCAGTGGAGTTTCTATTTCCTTTAATAGTAATGTCAATCGGATCATAACATGTAACTATAATTTAATACAATCACGTTTGATAATTAGCAATGCCTTTCTTCGTAATTTCTAATAAGTTCCACACTTTTTTTGCTCAAATAAATGCTAAAAAAACACTTAAGTTGCCCTTTTTCAAACGAATGGTAGGCATGTTCAAGGAGAATACATTATATAGTGATTTTAATTATATACCTATGTAGTTTATTATTAATATATTATGTACTTTATATAGCATAATATTCGCTGGAAGATTAACGGCGTATGGAGGCACCGCAGCAGAAAATGTTCCAGTCGCTGGCAATCAAAACCGATAAATCTCGAGAACCATTGAATAGATTTTGATGCCGTTTTCATCATTTGATAGCTTATTTCTTAGGGTTTCTATATACACAGACTATTGAGAGGATTTTTGGAGAGTCCAGTAATAAGTAAAGTATGAAATCCATACTTAAGAGAATTGGCTCTAACAGAGACAAAACGCATTACGCTGCGAAAACGCTAACAGATAAAGCCAAACTATAAGGGAACGAATTGTAGCCCTCAAAAAGATCTACAAAAAAGTCCGGATGACACATACGTATCTCTTACAGATTACTCACAATCAAGATTTTTATAACAGTTATTTTTGCGGAAAACTCTTCTCCACCTGGAATGTTGCCTTACTCCCTGGGTAAAATGTCGGTAATTTTTGTTTTTTTTATCTTCAGAATTGCTTCAAGTATAATCTGTGAAAAATTGAAGTTTGTATCTTACGCCATTCAAGAGATATATAGCCATAATGTTTTTTTAAGAAATGCCCCGCCCCTGCGATCCCCTCGGGTTCGCTACCCGTAAAGGCCCACCTACCCGTAAAGTCTTCTAGTTTTCGAGATATTTTTCGGTGGACATCGGAACTGGCTAGTAACTGATTAATATTAATTAATCAACAACTAATATTAATACATTTACGCATGATGTTTCTGGTTACACTGCCTGAAAAATTTCAATTCTTTGAATCTATCCCTGGTGCGGCCTATTTCGGGAGGTTCCCCTATCGTTGTCCCCTTACCGCTGCCTCGCAGCAGATGATCCTGGACTATCTGAATAAAGCCTTAAGGTCCAAGTTTATAATATAATCAATGTTAAAATCCCTTTAAATGAAAGTTAGGTCGTTGTTAGTTTGAAAAGTGGGTATGCCACACGTCCTGGGGGACTTCGGCCGGCGTCTTTAATGAGCAATACTCCAATAGCAAGGTTCTACCTATTTAGCGCACACATACAGAAAGTGAATTTTTTTAGTCTTTAGGCTAATACCTACTAAGTTGTACATAGAGAATGCTATATACTTGTTGCTGTCGTTATTCATACTACGAGTATTTCAAAACCTGTGTAGTTATTTTAATAAATATTTAATGTTCTAAAATATTGCAATATAGGTTATTTACTTATTATTTACTTTACTTTGATGTTCTAAAAGTTTAATTTTATATTTTTAAATTTATATGGATTAGCTTGGCAACTTCAAAAGAGATATAAGCTTCAGAATTATTCAAGCTTGGCTTTATTATAAATATATAATGTGCAGAGTATTTTTTGATTGTTTAATTTTATATTTTTAAGCTCTACGCAAGGGTATAATATTTAAGCGAAGTTTTGCAAATTTTCTAATGTTATTTTAGTATATGGAGGGGGTTAAAACATTGTTGAGGTGTTTGTATAATGATGCACGGTTTAACGTACAAATAAGAAATGGAGAGTAACTGTTACTTTTAGACATTTCCATATATAATTCTTCTACCTATAATCTTATTTTTAATGAGTATTCTTTCAAACTCTACCAGAAGCTATTGCTTAGTGATAATTTTGTCAATGAATGTAATTGTTAACTAAAACTTTTCTATTTTTAGAACGATACCGGAAGAAATGACACAACAGTGCCTCGTTTTCTCCTAGAAATGTTGCCTAAAGAAGCTTTCACTGGAAATTGGATGGTAGCTTTCAGGGTGGTGATTCCACTTTATATGGTCATGGCATTATCTCAATTTGTTGCGTATCTTCTAATCCTTATTGTAGGTGAAAAAGAAAACAAGATCAAAGAAGGAATGAAAATAATGGGACTAAAAGACTCGGTTTTTTGGTAATTCAATTTTCTCTTATGAAAATAACTCAAAAAATTAATAAGCATTTTCTTTTCCGTTTTAGGCTGTCATGGTTTATTATATACGGAGCGTTTGTATTATTTTTGACAACAGTATGCTGTGTATTATTGTTTGCCTTGAGAGTATTTCAACATACAAATCTAATACTAATTTTCCTACTGGTATTGTTATATTCGTTATCAATAATTATGTTCGGGTTCATGATAACCCCGTTCTTCGATAAATCAAGGGTAGGTCAGCGGAACAATGGCCTGAGATGAGGGTTTTAATGTGATTGGTTTTTCAGACTGCAGGTATATTAGGAAACTTTTCGATAAATATACTAAGTTTGTTGTATTTTATTCAAGTATTCGTTGATGAGACTAGCTCTACAGCTTTTTGGATTGTGTCTCTCATTAGTTCTACAGGATTTGCATTAGCAATGGATAAGGTAAGACAAATATATAATACTTAATTAGTTTCTCATCTTTAAAACTGCACTTCAGTAGTTTCGAATGGGCACATATATTTTTATATCGATTTCAGGATGTGACATTCTTGATACAAACCTACTCCTATTATATTATTTATATAAACAAATCTCTCTAAAGTTAGCTTTAAATTTAAAAATAACTTCACTTCCTTTATGACTTTCCAGTCGATGACATAATTTTTTGCTGTTATGAACCAAAATAAGACTGTAAATCAGGGGTTCCCAAAGTTTTGCCTAGGTGTGCCAAATTGTAAATACCAAAATATTTGGCGGCCCAAAAATAAGGTTTATGAAAAAATACGTTCACACCAATAAAAAGTTTGACACAACAGAAAGATTTATACTAATTTTATAACATAATTGTTCTTTATTTATAACAATAATTACTTTTTATTACAAAATGTTTATTAACACATTTCAAAAATAATTAAACAAAAACAACTAAATAATTTCAAATAAAAAAAATAAATAATAAATTCCTCAATCAGAAAAGTGTGTGACCTGTGCAGTTGTTGCTTTCTTTTAATAATATCATTGAGTCTTGGTTCTAAGTCGGTTGAATGTTTTCTTAACACCGCTTGTAAATGTTCATCAGTTAAATTTGATCTCAATTTGGACTTAATTAATTAATACTCATCAGCCTAATCAGTTGAGGGCGACCATTAAGACAATAAAATATATACAATCTATATAATAATAAAATATATTACATATAAAATTTAGTATTTTTTAACTTAGTAATTTTTAATTATAATATGATATAATTTATATATTTTTTGATTATCTTTATGAATTCTAAATCGTGGATGATCTGTCATCGCGAACCGCATTTCTAGGGTTTGCGGGCCGCACTTTGGGAACCCCTGCTGTAAATGCTCGAGCTTTAATGCCTAAGCCTTGCTTGTAGTTCAATGGCATTGTTTACTTACTGCATATTCTTATTTACTAATTTTATTCTGGGTATCTTTACAGCTTTATCTTTCAACTTTTTATTTTGACTGCCATTCATGTAGCTTATCGAGGTTATAATCTTATTCTTATAAGGGAGAAGCTACAAAACTGTTTATTACGAATTGATTGACGTTCTTAGAAAACTTTGAGGCAATTTTGGTAAATACTTCACGTGGAATAAATGCTTTACTACCTGACGTAAGGTTTCTATAAGATCTTTCAAATAATTACCAAAACTTATATATTCCCATATATTTCGGCTATTCTTGATCGAAACAGACCCAAAATAACAGTCCTAACTTCTTTTCTAGCAACTGCAAAAATACGAGGCTTCGATTTCTTGCGGCTTACTTCAAAATCAAAAATCTTGAAATAACGAAATCCAACAAATGAAAGATTTCCAGCTCCTTATCTAAGCTTTTATTTTTTTACTTTGTTATTTGATATTTTTTATTTATTCTTTGCAAAGAATACCAGAATCAGCAATACTTATATACTTATATATACTGTGATGATATTTTCAATTAGAAATGATTGTTCAAAGGGTTAAAACTTTATTTAAAAATCAGAGGAATACATTCCAGATTTTAAATAAAAAAAAGGTGATGATATTTAATAAGACAACGATATTGTATGGTTTGTGTTGGAGAGTCAATTATAATCATTGTTGACAGGGTATCTTTCAGATTGACTTTTCTTGGGTTTGCAACGAACTAAAAAAAAGAGAATTGTATTAGTTTAATAATATATATTATGTAATTAGGAGATCAAGCGATACTTTAAATCCGAAAAGATGTATTATAACGCCGAGGCGCCAGTCGAGGCATTATAACATCTTCGAGGATTTCAAGAAACTTAATCTCCGTATTTTTTTTATGTAAAAATTAAAAGTAGAATTCACAGTTAAAGGTAAAAATCGTATAAAATTATCTACTAATATCTGAATGACAATAACAGTACAATACATACAGTACAATACTTCAACAATTACACAGCCACACAAAAGAAATTTTTTTCGAGTCTGGGGATCAGACCATGTTTTCTATATGTTTTTGTGGTCGCTGAATTCGAATCCGGTCCGTTTAGCCCTATCACGTCAGTGTTCTGCCATAACCTCAAAAAACCCAATAATTGAGGTTTTTCAGCACTTTTTAATGCATATAAGCCTGTGACTCAAACTTTAAACACAAAAGCCAAGCTGTTAACTCCAAACCCATAACCCTATAATCCCATAAACTCATAACCCCATAATGCAATAACCCCATAACCTTAAAAACCGCCATAATTAAGACTTTTCAGTCCCATCAAACGCATATTATATTGAGACTCACATTGTCAACAAATTTTATCTTGCGGATGGTTGTCCTATACGGAATATGCAGCAGGAACCAGCAGTTCCGTCATTGGTCTTCCAGTCGGAGTTAAATGATCTTTTTCGAAACTTGGGTTTAGCAAAAGATGGTTCTGAGTTTTTAGCTTCATTTCTTAAGGCGAAAAATCTTTTAGAACCAAAAACTAAAGTTTCTGTTTATCGAAACTGAGAAAGAAATCCATAAATTCTTCTTGAAGGATCAAGATTTATCACTCGTATTACGCACTCATGTTGAGGGTCTTATTAACCAAATTCCTACAAGGCTACTGATTGGCGACTTTTTATAGATTCCTCTAAAAAAAAGGATCAGGGCAGTATTACCCACAACACCAATGTTTATGCTCCAGTTCCGATAGCTCACTCAACAGTCATGCAAGAAAAATATGATACCATGCAAGTTTTTCTAAAAAAAATTGACTACGAAAAGCATGTATGGCAGATTTGTGGAGATTTAAAAATCATAACAATGTTACTTGGACAACAATCAAGATTCGTCAAACATCCTAGCTATTTGTGCATGTGGGATAGTAGAGATAGAGCGCAGCATTATAAACAAAAAGAATGGCAGTAAGATTATAGTTAGTTAGCTCCTGTTTCATGTAACATCATTCATAAGTCTTTAGTTGATCCATCAAAAATTCTTATTCCGCCTCTCCACATAAAGCTTGGCCTCATGAAACAATTTGTTAAAGCTTTGGATAAGACAGGTTAATGTTTCCAATATCTCCAATATATCCAAAACTTTTTTTCGACGGGCCACAGATTCGCACAATGTTCAAAGATACTAACTAATCGATTTGAGAAAGCAGCCTGGCTCAGTTTTAAAGACGCGACAAAAAACTTTTTAGGGAATACGAAAAGTCCACAGTAAAAAAATTGTTTATTAATTTAATTTAATTTATTTATTTATTTATTTACTTTCCAAACAGCCCATTTTTGTTTTGGATTTTTTGAGGTTATGGCAAAATTCTGACGTGATAGGGTTAAACGAAACGAACGGCGGATTCGAATTCAGCAACCCCATAAACATACAGAAAACATGGTCTGATCCCTAGACTCAAAAAATTTTTTTTATCGTGTGTTATCTGCTAATATGCCACTGAGGGTAGCCTTGCACCGCATAACGCAACAAAAATCATGAATGGCTTAACAATAATAGTTATTCTTAAAAAGCCCAAATTAAACGCTAATAATTCTGACAAAAATATATATCATATTACTAGGTACGGTGAAGGGGAAACTGAAGATGTGCTTTTCATTTCTAAGGACTACCTGTGTACAGTTAAATCATGAAAATCGCTTTACACCCTGGCACCTGGGTTTAAGTCCGTGCTAAAGATTCTGATCATTCATAAAGAAGTTCAAACTTGAATGTAGAGTGAGCCAGCTATTCAATCTGCTTCAACATTTAATCTGCTTCAAGAACAAGTAACTTGATTCAAAACGCAAAAAATTGGCGAGCAGTGCGTTTCTTCGTTTAACAATACCGGACAACCTCTCCGGGAAGAAGTTTAACCCCAAGTCTATTATCGTTACTCTGGATTTACCAATCGCCAAGTCCTTCGCCAATTTTGCTACGTTCCAGCTTGAGGAGGCCCTTTTGGCATGAGGATGCCATATTATGAATTGATATCATAAAAACAACAGCCCATTACCAACCCTCTGTAGGCTGGTAGTCTACTAGGCTATTTGAGTGACCGCGGATTGAAAGACTTTGTAAAACCGTAAAAAAGGCTCGGATTTAGTAGTGTAATCCTAAAAAAACTAATTTTCTAATTTCTATTAAGTACCACCACCCACTGTAAAACTTTTACAAACATGCAAACTTCTAAACATCTTTACTTATATTTATCTACTCCTTCAATTCGTCTAATTATAAATTAACCACATAAAGGAAACACCTTCCTCCAATGACAATTTCACAGCATTTCACTATTCAGTATTATTGTATTATTAACTAACTATTGTTTATAAGAACAGTAAGACTAGGCTTGTTTTTAGCGAGTTGGTGTAAAAATTCGTACATAAATGCTAATATGTGAAAAACGTGCATTTTGGCAATATAAAACAAGAACCGATGAGGTTATAAAAGTAAACCAATTTTGTACCCACTTCTTCGGAGGTTCAAAGAGCAATTTTGGGAGTTTTTACTCATTATCTCGAAAAGTAAGCCGAAAATCAAAATACACCGACAGTTCAAATCTATAGAGCACAAAAGATACATGTGAGTTTTTCTGTTTGTTTCAGAAAGGTTAAAAAATTGACTGAGTTATAGCACTTTGAAATTTGCGATAAAATCGCGAATTTTAGCCAAAAACGGGGATTTTTCAGTTTTAGGGAGGTAAAACGCATTTTAGACCCCTACACAAGCGAAAAGAATTTGTAGAGGAGGAAAAACACATTTCGATCCTGGCGAACTTATTTTTCATGGAATTTACCGAGTTAGAACTTTTTGAAAATGGTCAAAATTAGCTAAAAATCGACTAAAATGATAATAATTATTGCATAATAGTTGTTTTGTATGAAATAGTTATTTGTTTAATTAGTACAAAAAATGCATGTTTTTGGACAAATAAGACAGTTGCCGGACGACGCGAATTAATTTTTCTTTACGTGGAAAAGCGTTTTTAAAAATGACACTGTATTTAAAAACGCAAAAGACGGAGTCCAAGTTACAAAAGTGAACACAGTTTACTGTTAAGTACAATAAGATATTTATTCGCCGTGAAATTACACAATATGCACTTGCATATTCTCTTAAATACTATTATACAATTTCAACTTAAAACTGGTAATAATGATGTTCAGAAAGACCGAGGTAAACAGTAACCCTGGCTACCAGTTTCTACGGCTTTCTGGGTGAGTATGGCTTGAAGGAAGGTGAACAATCACCCTGGTCATCAGTTTCTATCCCAAGCCCGTGGTAACTCAGACTGATCTGTCCCACAAAGCTCTGGTCTTTATATACTCTTTCTGTGGGCGTAAAATCCTTCAGTTGAGCACATGTGGCCGTGGGTTGTATTTGCTTCCTCTAGCATTTCGTAGAATGCATTAGATAAAGTTCTGAATACTGCAGCTGCTTCCGCTCTAGCATATGTGGACGCTCTGCTGCGAGGCGTTATCTTGCACGTGTTTATAATGAGGTCACACTTCTCTTTAATAATGAATAAATGTTAACTCGCGTTAGCGTAGTCTGGCATTCTTATGAGTCCCAAACAAAATAATTAAAAAATAAGTAAGGAGAAAAAGAGTTAACCCGGAATACGAAGGTCTAGATGGTTTTGCTACAAAAATTACTTACCTATTTTTTTTGACTATTTTGCTTATTAAAATTACAAATTGGTCAAGTAAACAAATAATATTTTTTTCGTACACAACAAATTTTTGACTAAAATGCGCGATTTTTTCGCAGATTTCAAAATGCTATAACTCGGGCAATTTTTAACCTTTTTGGACGAAACAAAAAAAAGATTGCATGTATTTTTGTGCTCTACAAATTTTAACTTTTGTTATATGTATTTCGATTTAGGGGTTTTCTAAGTGCCTGCTTCAAGAACATTTTCTTATTGGCAAAATACACGTATCCTCTTGGTACATACATAACCATAAAGTATCTTTCGATTTTTAATCACTCTGGCTGTGACGTTCTGAGTTCGGAGCTTTTTTTTATAAGATTCTGTTACTCATTAATGTTCACTGTCATTATATTAAAACAATAGGACGCTTATAATTAGTCCTGATTACAATTGGTCCAAACGTGGCTCAAATAAAAAACAATGCATTTTTATAACAACCAATTCAATTTTCTATAAAGACTGGAAAAGAAAGGTCTTGAAAACGATCATTGTATATACGAATTTTGGATCGACCTCTTAGAGTGTTTAGACGGCGGTCACATTAAACAACAACCTCTGCAAATTCTCAAAAGAATGATATTACATCCAAGTTGTTCTATTAAGAGTAACGTTATACATTATCCAGGTCCTCGAATAGTTACTGCCAGGTAGGAAAGTATAACGCAGTCGGATTGAATGTGACGAATGTTAAACGTTCTTACAAATTCTTATCTCAGAATCAATTATTTAAGTATTAATCTAATTTAAGTTTGTAGTTTTGGGTCTTAACATGAAGCAAATTATAGCAGGAGTGGATATTATATGTATGTGCTCTTGAAATGTCTTTTAATCTTGCACCTATGTCTCCCTATGCTTTACTTCTAGTAGTATATCTGTACAGGTAGATAGGCATATCATCATTAAATTTGGAAAAGCTTTTTGTCTCAACGCTGTCATAACCGATACTACTATATATGCTTATAAAGAATTAAACTCTCAATACATTTGGATGCGTCGAAAGATTTCTAGGAGTGTTACATTTTTAGCACCATATTCGGAATCTATGCAGCTATTTTGAACAATTTCAATAGTCTGTTTTTAATCCTTTTCTTAGAAATTGCTAGTTTGTTGCTAATAAACCAGCTTCTTTTACGTTTTTGTATGTATTTCTGGTTTAAAGTTTTGATCTGTATTTAAGTAGCAATAAGTAATCGTTCTATAATATAAACTTTTCCTTTTGTAAAGGCTTTAGTAATGGATCTATCGGGTGAAGGAGTAAATTTTAAAAACTTATGGTCAGGACCAGGAATGCCCTTTGGTGGCAGTTTAATAATGATGGGACTTGATATAGTTTTATATGGTTTTCTGGCTTTCTACTTGGATAGTGTAATACCTAGTAAGTACAGTAAATCGCAAAGTGATTTCATATTTAAGAATCTCTTTGTTTAAAATCTACAAATTTATTTCCTAACTCGATTTTTACCAATTTTGATCTTTAGGTGAGCATGGTACAAAAAGGTCAGCTCTGTTTTGCTTTAAGCCTTCGTATTGGTGCAGAAAGCGAGTAGTACGTGTAAGTAACTATTAAGACTAGCTCTTGGACAATGTACAGTTTCTATAAAACCATTTCTAGGTACCTCTTGCAAACGGAAATTCTGTAGCTTCTTTGAATAACGGCGAAGAAGCAAATTCAGATATAGAACAAGTGCCAAGAGAAATGAAAGGGCGAGAGGCTATTAAAATTGTCGATTTATATAAATCCTTTCAAGTGAGATTTTTATTATCGAAAAAAGTTCATTGTTGATTTTATTGCATCTTTTAGCACTGTCGTAAACCCGAAATCAAGGCTGTGAATGGCATCAATCTGACGATTTATGAAGGACAAATAACAGCTATTTTGGGACATAATGGTGCTGGGAAAACAACGCTGTTTAATATTCTAACTGGATTAACAGCGCCGTCATCCGGCACTGCCTATGTGTTTGGTTATGATATCAGGTAATTTTTTTCTTTCTTTTTTTATTAGATTGAAGTTTCCACTCTGTTATTTATAACCATTCAATATTCAGACTCAGCCACTCAGTTTAAAACTGATTCTAGCAAACACGACTAATATTTACTAGTTTAAACTTTTTATTACAACAGTGTATTATCATTTATTTATTTACAAATAAAAGTGTTCACTTATAATAGTAGTTAATACCTACTAACAGCCTTTGCATACAGGGTGAATCATAATTAGTTAACCAAACGGAAAGGGTAGAAGCGTCGTTTACATTCTCTTCTTGTCGTAACACCAGAAAGGAACCAAAATCGAGGAAACATGGCAGTTTGCGCGCGTTTGCACCCAGATTTGAAATGGTGGTCCAAGCCTCCCATAGGCCCGACCCTACACAAAATATTTTTTCTCTTAAATTTTAGCGAGACTTTGTAGGACTAGATCTTCTCAGGGGTGCAACTTGGTTTATGGGTAACTTAGACTTGTTATTTTTTTCTTGATGAATCTACCATTTTCGTTTGATTTACTAGGTACGAATCACCCTGTGTATTTCTTAGTTGTCTAATCTATTTTAATCGGAATAATAAGCGAAATCTAATCTAATAAGTGGAAGAAACCTCTACACAACCCTTTCATTAATTTATTTCTATATGTTCTTTTGCAGAGATGCAGATGATATGGATCAGATAAGACGTATGACTGGAGTTTGCCCTCAACATGACATTCTATTTGATAATTTAACACCACGGGAGCATTTAGATTTTTTTGCTGCTGTTAAGGTAGTTTAATGTTATCTATTGTTAATTCAGAATTAGTTGATTGCCATATTTTAACTGGTGTTAACCGTTTAGGGAATTCCTTCAGCTATAAGAGAGTTTGAAGTGAATAGAACCTTAAAAGATATCGATTTAACAGATAAGGCAGACACGTTTGCAAAACACCTGAGTGGTGGTCAAAAGCGTAAATTATCAGTTGGTATTGCAGTAATAGGAGATCCAAAGGTAACCAATATCTACTTTTAGTATTTGTTTATATAATCAGTAAGCATTAAAGGAATATATGTTTTTGATTCTAAATTTTAGATTATAATTTTGGACGAACCTACAGCTGGTGTTGATCCTTATTCGAGAAGACACATGTGGTCAGTATTACAAACCCGTAGACATGGAAAAGTTATATTATTAACAACACATTTTATGGACGAAGCTGATATTCTAGGTATCAATATATTTCTCACTTGTTTCTGATAGATATTTTAAATAAATCCCTTCCCTCCAATACTGTTGTTCCTTGTAGCTTTTAAATAAATGTATTTGCTACAGCTGACAGAAAAGCGGTGATATCAAAAGGTAAACTGCGCTGCTGTGGCAGCTCCTTATTTTTGAAAAACAAATTTGGCATTGGATATCATCTTACATTAGTATTGGATGGTAATTAAAAATAGTTATATTTAAAAAATACTCTAAAATAAAAATAAAATATATTTAAGGTATTAGTCGCGAACATGCAATCACTAAGTTAGTAATAGCTCATGTACCAAAAGCAGAAAAAGCAAGAAGACACGGAAGAGAACTTAGTTTTATTTTACCTCATAATGCTGTAAATAATTTTGCTCCATTATTTTCTGCTATTGAACAAGAGATTAATAGTGGCGGTAAATTAGGTAAGTATAGACATTAACTGCCGTGGTATGTTAAATCATTCATATTGGGGTTTTTAAGGTATTTCCAGTTATGGTGTTTCAATGACAACTTTGGAAGAAGTATTTTTACATTTAGAGAGAGATGAAGAAACAGAGGGATCCGTAGAAAATTTATCAAAAAAAATGGTACGAAATCGAGCTTTAAGTAGGAGTTTAAGTTTACAAAGTAAGAGTACTAGTTATCAGTCACTACAGAATGAAAATAATGCAAGTCATCCTGATGGAAGAGGAGGTGAGTATTTTTATACTGGGTGACGATCATTAACTAACTTTAGTATATAATTTAATATTGCTATTCAGGAAGTTTCCTACTGGCTGAGATAAAGTTCAAATTTAATTTGCGTGGCTCGTTATTCATGAGCTTACTTGGTCAGCTAATTTCTTCTAAGATTGCCACGTACATAGTATATTGTTTTATTATATCTTGTACAATTCCGACCCAGAAACTGTGCTACAAAGGGATTCACACGTTTTATGCTGTCATAAACCAGATTGTCTTTGTGATATTGCCTCTTATAAGGTCTCTGCCAGTATAATTGCTTTGTATTTCCTGCGTCTGTCCTTTTGGTAATGTTCGGCTATCTGAGTAATGTTGAAGATACGAAAGAATTCACTTTCAGTGATTAAAATTATATTAAATTATATTTCATGGTAGTAATAGTTGCATTTGAATTTTGATGTATGAGTAAACAGAAAGAAGAAAACAAGAGGAACCTCGATTAAAACATTCTTTTAACCGCAAGCTGTGTTTTTTGACTGTAAGATTAGCAATTTCTAATTTTTTCTATATAAATCAGTAGAATTATGAAAAACAATATGAACCCTAACTAAAAGTTTCGAATTGACTACATAACATTTGCCACTGTTTAATCGATAACTTCATTGTACCAAGTATATTGTGCCTTAAGTCGAGTCAATATTTAAATAGCGCCTCGTCAATAACAGAGATACAAAAGAAAATAAAGACGACGTGAAACTTGGAAGATTATCTCCTTACAGCCACACCATTTTTACAAGTTTATTGGCACATTCGATGGGTTTTTATTGGATTCGGAGTTCGAAGTAAATGAGCGTATAACGAGGGTGGTCCCAGAAGTACCCGACCTGACCGGTACGGTACCTACCGGTGGCGGTAGTTGTTTGAAAATATCACGGCCTACTAGATTCATATAAGCTTCGCTTATAAAGCTTATATAAATCTAGTAGGCCGTGGAAAATATCACTGTATTGGAAAGTACGCAGTCTATAAAGCATATGTTACAAGTTTGAAAGCGCCACGTTGTTCAGTATTTGTTTGGCAGCCATCAATAGTGAACGTTGTCAGTGAATTTGCGAAAATGGAGAAAATTGGTCAACGTTATGTGATACAATACTTTTATTTGAAAGGCCTCAGCCCAACCAATATAAAAGATGAACTGGATTCTACTCTGGGTGAGTCTGCTCCTTCGTTTACAACAGTTAAATTTTGGGTAGCTGAGTTTAAACGAGGCCGTACGAGCTGCCAGACGAGCATCGCAGTGGTCGACTAAATGAGGTGATGACTCCAGAAATGGTGAAGAAAATCCACAAAGCGGTACTTGATGATCATCGACTGAAGGTGCGCGAGCTAGCAGACATTACGGGCATTTCAAAAAGTGCGGTACATCGCATATTATCTGAAAATTTGGACATGAGAAAGCTGTGTGCAAGATGGGTGCCGCGTTTGCTCACACTCGAGCAAAAACAGTGTCGTGAAAATGTTTCAATTGAGTGTTTAGCGAAGTTTCATAGCAACAAAGCAGAATTTTTGCGCCGTTTCGTAACAATGGATGAAACATGGGTCCATCATTTCACACCCGAGACAAAAGAACAATCGAAACAATGGACTCAAAAGGGAGAACCGGCTCCAAAGAAGGCGAAGGCCGTTTCATCTGCAGGCAAGGTTATGGCGTCGGTTTTTTGGGATGCGCGTGGAATAATTTTTATTGACTATCTCGAAAAAGGAAAAACTATCAACGGCCAGTATTATGCAAACTTGTAACGTTTGAGCGAAGAAATCAAGCAAAAACGGCCGCATTTGGCTAAAAAAAAAGTGTTGTTTCATCACGACAACGCGCCAGCTCACAAATCCGTTATTGCAATGGCCAAAATTAATCAATTAAAGTTTGAATTGCTACCTCATGCACCATATTCGCCAGATTTAGCCCCTTCGGATTATTTTCTGTTCCCAAACTTGAAAAAATGGCTCAGTGGTCAAAGATTTTCCAACGATGAAGAAGTGATGTCAGCAGTTAATGGCTATTTTGAGGAGCAAGACAGTTCTTATTATAAAAAGGGTATCGAACTTTTTGAACACCGCTGGGAAAAGTGTATAGAGCTGAAAGGAGATTACGTTGAAAAATAAATAAATCTTTTTCCAAAATTTTTGTGTTTTCTTTGTTGGCTCGGGTACTTCTGGGACCACCCTCGTATTTATCCAGAACATCAGATCAAAAATGCGGTTTCGGTTTCTTCTTCTAAATCCCAGACCACCACAAAATCAGAAGAAATTAAGGTTAATCAGATTTTTGTAATCGACAAAATGGAGCATTCTGAGTCTCTCTTTCCCCCCAATAACGAACGTCACTAACCAGGTTAAACAAAAAATCGTAACTAGTTGTCACTAGTCCAGTCAAATTAGAAAAGAATATCGGATAGTTAAGATGATTGTTTGAACTTTTGCATAGGCCTTCCTTGTTGGTTGTTAAATAACCCCCTAAAAGTTTCCGCCTGAGCTCAAAGAGATAATGAGGGTAAACCACGCCCCCTAACGGTTTTTGTCGAAAACTATTAGGTTTATCGTGATAAAGGAGGTTAGGTAAAATAAAGTTTATTTAGTTCTTTAGCGAAAATGTCTGAATGTGTTAGTGAAGAAAGAAAATATGTCATACATGGATCCGCAATTTGCACCAGTAAATTTGATCAAGGAACTTTCGGACGTAACTTTTTGTGGTCTCATATTCTCAAAAAGTAGCTAAGTACAATTCGTTGAGATCCGGACGCGATCGTAGTCTCGTCATCTCTTACCTTAGCATTTCTTCGGCAAAATTTATCAGGCGATATTATTATTATTCTTGGTAGTGGGAAGAAGATTTCGTAGTGGCAAATTAATTCTTAAATTAGGAGAGTTTGCTGTACTAGTCAATTCTTTCCCAAACCAATGCGTATAGGATGTCTTGCATTCTTTGAAATCCTGATTTCCCTTATTTATATAATCTTGGTATATGATTTTTGCTGTAAAATTAACTAAATGTGTCGTAAAAAACGACAAAACCGTTAGGGGCGTGGTTTACCCTCATTATCTCTTCGAGCGCACAAGCGGTGACTTTTAGGAGGTTATTTAACAACCAACAAAAGAGGTCTATGCAAAAATCCAAGGACTTCCCTCAACTTTCCGCTATTCATGAAGATTTGTTCTAAATTGACTGGACTACACCGATTTATTCTAAGTTTTATATTTATTGATCAATTCATTTATTATCCGTCCAGATAAAGCTGAGCCCTAGTCATCGATTCTTTCGTGTGGTATAAGATTAAAAAAATTGCTAGTCAAATCAGCATCCTTAATTTAACAGACTGATATTTACAAAAATTTCATGGCAGGTGATTTTTTGAGGTTAGGGAAAGTAAATTTTTGGTTTGATATATTCAGTAGGAAACTAATGTTAGAATTTATGAAGATCTGTTTTGATCAAACCAAGTACTTGTCATTGTCCTAAAAATGCCAGAATTGCTCTTCTGTAATCAAGCATTTGGATTAACCAGAGTAACCAGGTTTTCGCAAATACCTAATACTGAACCTTCTTTAGTGTTGCACAACTACTATTTTATAAAATAAGTCACTTTTACTGATTAACAAATTAACTCATTTTTAACAGTTGCAGTTGCATTGAAATACATTTTTACACTCACAATAACAAAACTATTTGGTCTTTTAATAAACTTAAATGCTATCAAGAATTTACTAGACTTAATAATAATAACACTAATAAGTTTCATCGGTCACTGTCGCAGTCTGAAATGGAATAACTGTTATCAATAGCAACATCTACGAGCAACCCATTAACAGTTATCTAGACCTCTTTCGCGTTCATATCATTCTTTAATCTTGTTTTTCGCGCATGCAACACACCTACTCTAAAGAGGATTCCAGGAGAACATTTTAGAACCTTATCATCCCCATACCTATCTCTACCAATGTGATAATTGTAATATTTCTTCGCATGAGCCCATACTAATTCAATAGCGTTGAACTCACAGTGGTATTGTGAAAACAGTAAGGTAAAACTTCATGGACGTGATTTCGTATTAAATCATCCACTTTTATAGCGTTTTTCTTTTCTACGCAATTTGGTTACCTTAATGAAATTGGGCCATGAAGAACGTTATTGTTATTTAACCAATGTATAATTTGTCGTTTTATCCATGAAGATGAAAGATGCTTTCCAACGAGGCATTGTTCATACTTATTAAATGCCGTTCTTCTAAATTATTAAGCCAATTGTCACGAAGGCATTTGTTAAACATTTCTGAATTAATCTCTCCATGCTAATCTTGCCTTACCTCTTGTACACAAAATAAATGAGTTAATGTTTACCTTTTTTTTTCTCGAAGCAGTTTAGCAAAATTCAGCAACGACTACCGAGACTGGGAATGCGAAGTCTTGCAACGAGACACTTCTTTATTAGTTTTGAAAAGAATTGTTGGAAAGACGAATTTTGGCATTTTCTCCCAGAAACCTGTGATACCTTAAAACAATCCTTAAAATTGAACTACAGGGTGATCCAAAATGACTGAGGACTGTTTGAATTTACCGCCACCATAAATTATTGTCACGTTGTCACTTCATTAATTTTAAATAATAAGCTTGATCGATAATAAAATCGTCTAACAAACCGTAGTTCTAAAAAAACTGTTTTGTAAAATAACAAAACAAACGAAATATAGCAAAAATTCAATGAAAATCCAGAAAAACGTGGCAAAGGACGATGTCAACGAGAAAGTGACGAGTTGCCGCTGTAATTTGACGCAATATATTTCAATAGTACTACACTAACAACGTGAAATACACTAAAACCTAAGGCGCCAAATTCAAACCATCCTCACTCAATTTGGATCTCACTGTACTTTATTTAAAAAGACATTAAATTTCTCCAGAATAAATTTTGCCAATATACTATGCAGTCATCTTTACTGTTTTGTGGTAATATGTTTTAGTTAATCTAGGAGTTTATTTATAGGGTTGGCAATACCGTTTTCTGCAGAGCTAGTCAAATTCAGACCCAACAACCCAGAGAAGTGCTAATGTAATGCTATCCTCACACTCGTAATAATGACAGTAAATCATAACAAAACTGTGAGAATGTCGTGTAAAGATGACGCAAGGCTCATGTTTAGTTGGACGGATTTTTTAATACGTTTTTTTGTTTGTTATTAATTATCACGTTAATTATATTTTATTGTGCTACTTGACACACAGACCGTGAAGGATGATGATCTATGGCGGAAGAACAGAAGATACGGCACTAAAGTCAGATGAAGAAATTTATGCCTATTCCTAATGTCCTAATGCCCTACTTGTAGCAGGGCCTGTAGCTGAACCTAGACATTTAGATGTCAAATCTCGAAGCACTTCTTCATCTATACTTTCCTCTAGTACTTTACGCTAACAAGATCGGCAGCAGTTTAAGAAACGTTCGCATGGTCCTTGAGTACTGTTTCTTCGGATTCAAGGGGATCATACTTTATTCTTGCTTTGAGATAAGTCACGCACCCACTTTAGTTACCGAGAGCTAAATCCGTTCCGACTAATGTTCTTTAACTTGGAGGTACAGGTTTGCAGTAACCTGTTATTCTACGTTAGGTATTCTACGAAATTATAAAATTTACAAGGAAACAATCAATTAACTATAGGTAGCGGATACTTAGTATAATCGACACAATCTGCAGCACACATTACGCCATCTTGAAAACTAATCACAACCATTTCAAGTCCTCAAATTGCAGTTAATTTTAATCAAAGTGTCAACAACGAAATGACAATTTGCTGTCCGGGGCGCGTATTGGCATTATTACTACAGGACAACACACCCATAACGTTGAAACGCGGTAAGACGAAAACAAATCTTACTGCAATATCATGGATACAAACATTAAGCAAAGAGATGTCTACAAATTGAATCATTCGATACACATTTTCAAATAAACAGAAATTTAAAAAAATATATAAGTGCCAACACAATAGCTAGAGTGCCTTCTTGGGGCCATTTCTTACCGCGTTTCAACGCTATGGCTGTGCTGTCCTGTAGTAAACAATGCCAATACGCATCCGGGGCTAGATAAATAAGAGAGCACCGCTGAAACTACGAGATAACAATTTTCTCAATCATACAGTTTATGAGATTACGGGATTAAATTGCAAGAACAAAATCTTGAAACAATTCCTTTCAGTCCTATGGTTTCGTAAAGAAGTATTAACGCAGGTTTAGACAGAAGCATTCTTTTCCTATTTAATTTACTACAGTTAATACCATCAAAGTTTGTTCCTGTATTTGCTTTCGGCATGCTTGATGTCAAGCTTTATTTTTTGATAGATAAATGTATACAATGTACAGCGTGGAAATAAATGATTTTCATCAAGTTCCCTTTGGACTTTTTTCACATGTAAATTTTTCTGTACCGCTCTACTCTTTTTGATTTAGTACTAAATTAGTTCTGTCAATAAATGAAATCAATCTGTCAAACAATTCATAGAATTTATTGAATTTTGTATATTTTGAGGTTATGGTACTGCGTTCTCTATTTTCGTAGAGCGGCAGGTCGTGCTTTTACATGGGGAATGCAATGGTAACTTGATGAAAATCATTTATTTCCACCCGTTACTAGTGTGCGTGCGTGCGTATAGGTAAAGCATGAACTCGAAAAAATCCGTACACAGAAAAATTCTTATAGTATTTCTTTTAAAATGCATAAAGTACTTAGGTAAACGTCCTATGTCAAACAGGATATAGTTGAACCCAACCTATATAGCCTATTTCTCAAAATGCCAATGAATAAAAAAAAGTACATAGGTTGATTGTGAACAAACGGATGAGAAATATCAATCAATCAATCAATCATCGGAAAGCCCAAATATGTCCATACGAGCAATAGCCAAAAAGCGAGAGTTACCCATATCCACGGTATCAGATGTTTTGAAACGATCTTCAAAACATCAGGCTGGAAACAGAAAAAAAATTGTTCAGCTCTTCAGAAAGAAACCCAATTTATCTTCGCGTGATGTAGCCAAGAAGGTAGGCGTATCACAAGCTTCTGTGCAGAGTGCAAAAAGGCGATGTGGACTGAAGAGTAACACAGCAAAAAGAAATTCCTCATCGTACTGACAATTAGAATAAAACTTGGCATCATCACATTACACAAAGAGTGTACTGGAATGCTATGATAGCAACAATCTCCACTATGTTCCAAAGGACTGTAATCCTTCAAACTGCTCTGAATTAAGACCTGGTAGAGAGGTATTGGGTTGATACCAAACGACTACTAAAACAACTCTTGGAGAAGCTACCTCACTTGAAAATTTCAAAGTAAAGTGGAAGAAGGTCTCCAATAACGTCACAAAGAACATGGTCTGTGCTCTTACGCAAGGAGTCAGAGGAAGAGTAAACAAGTTTGCAAAAGGAGTGAAAGTTGAATAATTATTGTAATGTTAAAACCTTACTGACATACTGTTCGTTCTAAAAAAAATTGCTTTTTTTCTTCTCAACATAACTTTTGTTTTTATTTCCTTCTACTAGTGTACGGATTTTTTCAAGTTCATGCTTTCTGTAGGTGTTCTTTAAAGCATCCTTCATGTAAGCTTCCGCACTTTGCATTTTCTAGTGCCTTACAGGCAAATTTACAATGTTTTCTGGTTTTCTACAAATCAGTATCTCTTAACTCAATTTTCTTATATTTATTTTTTTAATGTAATTTAGTTTTTCCAAACTTTTTCGTCTCTGTAAATCATTTCCGTTGCAGTGAAGATTCGTCTTCGATTCATGTTTCATTGATTTTCTGGGATATTTATGCCTATCTTCAAAACAAATCTATAATTTTAAACTCCTCCAGGCCCGAAGTTCACAGATGAGTTATGCGCTTGAGAACTAATTCACTGGTGAAGTCCCGATATTTTAAAAGTAATCAACTCCTAAGATTATTTGTGATTTTTTTTCTAATGTATAAAATTTTGTCTATTCGTACCTGCTATATCCTATATAAGTACCCAAGTTACAGCAGTATTATCAAGCTGAACTACTTTTATTATTTTAGGAATGGGTGATATGCAGTTACCAGGCCTAGAAGTGATATGCGAAACAAAGTCACCAATTGTAGGCCTAGGTTTGGAAAAAATTGAAACAAATCCAAATATTCTACAAACGTTCATAGCCTTATTAAGTCTAAGAGTTCTAAGACTAATAAGAGATATACAAAAATTGTATTTTATGATTTTATTGCCTCTAGGTTTAGCAGCAATTGGTTTATATGTAAATAGTATACAAAGTACACAATATAAGATGAAAGTTTTAAAATTAAATCCAGGCACATATAATGGTAGCCTTTCAAATATACTTGTACATAATGGTACTGGAGAAAATCTAAACTATTTCATAGATACCTTAAAAGATGTTAGTTGGAAAAATGTTAACATGTACAATGGTAATTTTTCTTTATTGTTAAGTATAGCTCCACATATGGCTGCATTTAATGTGAATACATTAGAAATTCCTCAAGCTAATATAACTGTGATCTACAATGATACTTTGCAGCATAGTTTGCCTATACTTATAAATATGGTTAATAATATTATTTATAGGTGAGGATAAAATAACTTTTCATTAAAACTTTAACTTATGTAAATTAATTTTGTTTTGTAGATTACTTACGGATAATAAAAGAGCAGATTGGCAACCAATTGAACTTCGAGTTTTTCCTTTTCAACAAACTAGCCAGCCAGAGGAATTTAATATTGGAGTATTTTCTACTTCACTTTTTTTAGGAATGATGTTTATATTGGTACCAGTGAGTTTAGCTGTTGATATGGTGTATGATCGAGAGGTAATTAATATGTTTATGGCATCAACGAGAAAATGAAGAATTATATTATTAGCAATTTTATATCTATCTTGAAAGCTTGTATCAGTTTGTGTCCTAATTCTAAACCTTTATTAGTACTACCGTAATTTTACGTTAGACCAACATAGTGGCAATACTTAGAAACCCACCGTAATCACATAGACACGACAAGAGGTGATTACATCTAAAGATTTCTGAGATTCAATAAACATTTAACCTTTGTCAACCGAAGCACAATTCTTATTTAATAAAACTATTGGTGTAATTAATATGTATAAATTGCTAACGGCCTTAGAGTAATAAACTTCATTTCTCATCTTCATGGAAATAACACAGATTATAAAATAAACTCACCAGCCTCACTCAGGACTTTAATAGACTACTTACCATACCGGCATTGAAAATAGTTATTTGTCCAATTGAAAGGAGCTACTCTTTTTCTCATCGAGCGTAGACGATTCTATCAAATAAATTAAAGTCGAGACAGAATGAGGAAACATTTTTCCTTGGACGCTTAGTTTCATCACCGATACTCGTAAGTCGAATTGGACTTTCTTTGCTAGTAGTAGAAGAGGACTATTTACTAGATATCTTTAAGCAAGTTACAAGCAGAAAATGCTCCTATCAACATATATACTTTAATTTTGTCGTGAAGCAACTAATGGTAGAAAGAATCGGAAATGCCCGCTGTGCTCTGCCTCAGCGCTCCGCGAATAAATGTGAATGGGAAGTGCAATTATGTTGAATCATGCGACTGCACGTGCAAAAAGTGACAGACAAAAACAGTAATAGATAATTTTAAAGAACCTTCTACTAGGCGGTGAATCGAAGACGATAGCTTCTTCTTAAAAACGTGTTGGGATACGGAAATTCACAGATCATTTCTTACTTTCTAGTGTTTACCTTGTGTATAAGTAACTTAGGGTCCTAAAAATGAACTCTATTGCTCGTCATCATGGAAACGGCTAAAACAAACGGTAAATTTAAATTACTCCTAATTGAAATTATTATTAGCTACTTATCATTGCGGTAGTACTAAAAAAGTTACTAATTAACAGTCAAGATTTCACATAGGCGCATACTACTATTACCTTCGATAGGATCAATTTTTAATTTTTCTTTAGATTCTAGTTTTACTATTACATTTCTATTTATTAATTTGTGATGATCATAAGAAAATAGTGAGCGAGATAAAAAATATCAATTCCTGCTATCACCTTTTTATATTAATCATTGGATAAATTTTATACGTCAGTTTCGTTGCTATTAATTTACTTCACTGTTTATGTTATTATTTATCATCCGTTTATGTATTTTGGCTAGTGACTTACTTGAATCGTTTATTGTAAAGCGCCACATAAGTAGCAATGTACAACTTGTCAAGAGTAGGATGGCCGGCGGAATGCGCAGATGGGGAAAGGTCGATGTTCGACAAAGACAAAATGTAGGAGGTAAAGAAAAAGTACAATCTGTGGTGCAAGTATTTTCAACTCACAAAAATGGTGTAAATTGGAATTTACTTTAGCGATACAAATCTTTATTATACCCTCTTGTGTAAAATTATTAACAATTCAAAAATAAGACTTTTCAGATAGAAACGAGTTTTTGTAATAAAATCTTAGCACGTTTTTTCATATTATAACCTACAGAAACACAAAGGCTATTTTTATATAAAGAAATACTTAACCAACCAAAATGTAGCTGTGCTGGAAGTATCAGCTTGAACCAAATAACACTGCTTTAGTTTTTGCCAGCTAGCCCCCAATAAGTCGGAGAGGGGCGGAGTAATACAAGATATAAAAGATAAAAAAAACAAGCGCCACTTCGTTTAAAAACAATGCTTATTACTAAAGCTTCAAGCTTATCAGGCAAACGAAGAAATAGATCTTCTACTAAAATATGGGCAACTTCCACAATTTTGGCCGTACCGTACATATATACTTACAAATGATGAACTGAAAAGCAATATTAAAATCACACAAACAAATGAATAATAAATAAATAAAACACACGTAGTGAAATGTAAACTTTCTAAGTAGGGCTTTATTTAAACTATTGGCAGATTTTAAAAGTTAACTTTAAATGCAATTTTAATGCTTAATAGAGAGAAAAAAAAAGGTGAATGGTGATCTGTATCACAGTTGGTTGTACTTAAATCTACCCTACAATTCCACTAGTCGAGATCTCGTTTCTTAACATTAACATGCATGAATAAATTGTTGTTTCTTAAAATTAACATGCATGACGAAATTGTAAATACATTAAATAAATATAGATATATATAACTAAAACACAGACATATAATACATACAAATTTTCACAAACGTCCCACCATTCGAAGATCCACGGCTGTATGTTTAAAACCCTGCTTAGGGGTTATCACTTCACCCTACGATGTTGGTTGTTTAATTCCGTCCCGATACCTGTATAGATGTAGGTACGGACCTCCTAAACGGAACCCACGATCAGAGAGCGGGAACACAAATACGACAACGAACCACAAAACCCAAAAGAAAGAAAAAAAAAAGACCTACAAAAAAATCACCCTGTATATTGTATTAATTTTAAATATTTGAAGAGTTTTACCTTTCTATAAACTGAAAGGTCTTTTACAAAACAATTCCCTCAAGGTGACTACTAGGGAAATATTACCTAAAAATAAAAAGACATTTGTAAGATTTTTAGCGCAACGAGGTTTTAACGAACAGAAGTTACCTAAAATGGTTAGCACCAGAACGTAATCCGTCCAATTTGACGATTGATCGCATATAAATAATCAAGCGATCGTTCTGTTGAATGTGAGATTTATTCCGCTAAAGCGAATTAATATTTAAAACCAATTTCTAATATATCTCGCCCATTCAACTTCTAGTACCAAAAACCAGCCATTTTGTTACTTCACTCTGCTCTTGAGAAGGAACTTAAACGCGCCGGTGCGACTTCACGATAAACCGAAAGAAAGGGAAAACCAGTGACAACCAAACAACGGAGAAGCTTGGTTTTAAACAGTGACCATCAAACAAACAATGGGTTGTGAATTTCAACGTTATAATATATTTTAAACTTTTTCATAGAATGTACCGATCTGTACTAGACGAGAACGTTAAGTGAAATGAGCTATCCCTACCCTAATGCTGCAAATATTATGCGCATGCGCATCCAAACTTCGTCGGTCAAGCTGAATTTGACAAATTGTATAAGCTATACATTTACCATGAATCATTTGAATAAATTATTCATTTACATTTAACATTGAGCACGCAACTTCTTGTACTGAAAATTCTCCTGCAACACAACACTGTCTCATATTTGGATTCGCACACGGTTCTAGGAGACCTCTCTTTCCAGGATATGGCGAGATAAGATCATTGCTGGTGCAAGTAACTGATAAGATCGCACTTTCCTTTAATGTCGCTCTGATCTAATCATCAAATGTTGAACTTTCTAGTTTATTGTAGACTTTTTTTTTTATTTATTTCCACTTTCGCGCAGTCTACAAATTCTTGAGCTTGTATATCTTTCTCCATTGAAAGTTTATTCGTTATAAAAAACAAGTTCATTCTTTTATTTTCAGATAAAAGCAAAAAACCAATTGCGAGTAAATGGATTATCTTTTGCGATGTATTTCGTTACGTATTTTGTAGTCTTGGCAGCTCTCATGCTTTTAATAAGTGCTGCTTTATTATTAATAATCTTACTTTTTGACATACCATCATTAAGAGGTTGGCCAGCTCTTAGTGCATTAGGCATTTTACTGTTATTGCATTGTCCAGCATCAATATTATTCTCAACCTGTGTAAGCTACATATTTGACAAGACAGACTCAGCGCTTTCGATATTGCCCAATATCGCCACATTGGTCGGAATGATACCTTTCTTTTTGGTTTTTAGTCTGGACATGTTCCGGATTGGTAAGTCTAAGTGCTACATTTTTTTTATTGCTAATAAACGATTAATTTTTAATTTTTAGGCGGTAAAGCAGCATATGCGCTTCATGTATTTTTTTCTCTTGTAAATACTATGTATATTCCATACGGAGCCATTTATTACGTTCAACGTGTTTACCTCATGTGTACTGAAATGCGTGGTTGCACAACCATAACATTGGCCGACTATATGACACATGAAATTATTGTTATGATCGTAGGAATTGTATTACATTTGCCTTTGTGGTTTTTTATATTAATGATTGTGGACATTGTTAAAGCTGGTGGAAAAGTTAGTGACGCCTTTAAAGTTCTGCAAGTAAGTATTTCTAATGATCATTTATTTTTACCTTTTGTGTACTAGATATAAGGCGTGGTTCAATTGCTAATTTAATGTTCATTGAGTTGAAATTGAAACAAAAATATATAAAACACCTATATAAAAATCAACATCAATTTTTTTCATGACATGTCCTAAAAAGATTGCCTTCACACTTAGAAACAAACTGTATTCTACAAATGATACAATGTATACACTCAAGCGCATTACGAATTGAATTAACTGCCGAGAACTTATTGCAATTGTTTCCTCTCTAGAAAGAGGATTTTTCACTATTTTGCACTTTTTCTCACTAGATAGGAAAAATAGATTTTTTTGCTAGAGAGGAAAAATGAATTTTCTTCACTATTTTGCAAGATGAAAATCGAAGTTTTTGGGCATGGAAGTAAAGATTTCGAGATTCTTAAGTCATAAACGTGTTCACTTGCCTGGCAGTTTTAGAAGAACAAAATTTTAAACAAATATAAAAAAATAGCTTGGTTTTTCAAGGTGAAATTTTTTCTCGGTGCATTTGGTTAAATATTTCAAGTATTTCAAATGTACATTTTGAAAAATTCTTTTTTTACAGTCAAATGATGTAGTTAAAGTAGAGGATGTTAGTGAAATAAGTGACATTGGAGAAAATGAAGACGATGATGTAAAAGCAGAAAGACAAAAAGTTAAAGACTTAATACATAATCCAACACAAAATCCACCAGTAGTAATGGTACATAATCTACATAAATCATATAGAAAAAGTAGAACAAAGTTATGTGAAATATGTAAAAAAGATGAAGAATCGAGAATCAAAGTGGCTGTGAGGAGTTTGTCTTTAGCTGTTGATGCAGGAGAGGTGTTTGGTTTACTAGGTCATAACGGAGCGGGAAAAACAACAACAATGAAAATAATTATAGCTGAAGAAGCTCTTACAAGAGGAAGAGTAATTCTAATTATCATTATTGTAGCTTAATTTCTAACATTTAAGACTTTCAGGTGCAAATAGGTGGAAAAAATATCACTTGTAATTTAGATAAAGCATTTCAGTTATTAGGATATTGTCCTCAACACGACGCTTTATGGAAGAATATTACTGTTAGGGAACATCTTGAATGCTATGCAGCAATAAGAGGAGTACCTTTTAAAGACATTCCTAGGTAGGTGAAGAATAAAGTTAGGTAAATATTTATTTGAAAGGTCTTGCTTTTTATAGGGTTGTTGAGTTGTATTTGTCTGGTTTGCAAATAGAGGAACATGCTTCAAAGCAGACACAACATTGTTCTGGTGGCACAAGGCGTAAATTATCTTTTGCTATGGCAATGGTGGGCAATCCAAAAATAGTTCTATTAGATGAACCAAGTACTGGGATGGACCCAAGAAGTAAACGATTTTTATGGGATACAATCTTGGCTAGTTTTCAGGTAAATAATCTGTTATATGTACTATAAATAATAGAGAATCAGTCCAGCTTCGGTGGATTAGTGGTTTGCATGTTTGCTTCATAATCCAAGGGTCGCAGATTCGATCCCCGGCCGAGCTGGTAATTCTTCATAGCAAAGAAAAATTTAAAACATACCTTCTACTCGGATAGGAAGTACAACTATAGGTCCTGTGTCAATTCGATGTTTGGCACGATAAAAATCCCTATTGAGGGCGGAATCCCCCCAGATTCGGCTAAATTCTAAAAGGGTCGGCCAAATGATCATATGAAAGATGCTCCGCCATCCCGATTCGTCCAAAAATAAATAAGTTAAATAGAGCAAGCAGTAGTTATAACACCTACTAGTCATCGTTTATGAGGTTTTTTTAATGTTTTATCCATCTTTAGAGTTTTAGTGAAACGGAGATTTCTACCAGCAAAATCCCCTTTTTTTGCCTGAGTGTGTTAGACTTTTTTAGTTTCTGTTTTTCTTAATTTTATGATTATGTATCATCCCTCCCAAATTAAGTAACGCATATATATGGCCTTCCAACATCATGCTCATGGAAGACTGCATTATCTTACTTTGCATGTTTGATAATAGAATAACTAGCTTTATAGGGTATTCTTTTGTTTTAAGAATTTCTTTTTATATGCATTAGGGAACGCGAGGGGCCATTTTAACAACACATTCAATGGAAGAAGCCGATGCTCTTTGTTCAAGAGTTGGGATCATGGTTAAAGGTGAATTGAGGTAAAATCGAATTTTTTCGATACTGACTTTTTTGTTTTACCAATACTTTTCTTTTCAGGTGTTTGGGTTCAACTCAGCATCTGAAAAATCTTTATGGAGCTGGATATACATTAGAAATGAAACTGAAGGGTGGTGACCGAACGCCTACTTCAGCTTCTGCTGATAGATTAAAGGAGTTAAAAGAATTCGTTAATGGTTTGTTTCCTGAGGCAACATTGCAAGAAAGTTTTGCAGATCGCCTGGTATTTAGTGTTCCACAACAAAGTGTTCCTTCTTTAGCTAATTGTTTTTCTGAATTGGAAAAAGGTAGTTATATCTACTAATTATAATAAGTAATCCTTATGCTGAAATTACTTTCCAGCAAAAGCAGATTTAGATATAGAAGAATACAGTTTTAGTCAGACAACATTGGAACAAGTGTTTCTAAAGTTTGCCCAGTTCGATGAAGTTAATAATAGTGAATAAAGAATAGAATTTATGGCTGTCTATAAAATTAAGAAGATAAAAGGAAGGCCCAGGTGCAATAAATTACCATACATAGAAGTTTTTATGTTTAATGAATACATATTACATAGTAGATGTTCGGGACAACTTATTATTTAATTAAAAGAAATTAAGTAGTAAAGTGCACAAATGTGATACTTTAACTTTTTTTTTATATTAGTGACTCAATTGAATCGAAGAGACTTAATTTGTAGCGCAATTGTATTTATATTAAGCACTATACAGTGTTAGTAAGTTGTTAAATATCTGATAATGTAACTATAGGTAATAATTTTAAGGCTGTTTCTTGTATTTTCTGAAAAGATATCCTAAGAAGAGAAACCAGTTGCTCTAGCAGCAAACCTCTTTTACAATAAATTAAGTAAGCAAATTGTTTAAAAAAAATCTCTTAGAATACACTGTGTTCACATTAATAATAGGTATAAATTTTTGGTAAACGCCTTTTGTTGTATGTTAAGCTATATAGTGAAGGTAAAGAAATAATTTCTTTTGTAGTTGTTGGGTTTTTATTCCGCGTACATGACACATTTTACAGATTCAGACATTTTCCAGCAAGAAATAAGTTAAAAATAGCAATGGACTTAGGATTGAATTCTACGGAATTCCTCTTGAATTCAACTCTAGAATTGCATTAACTTTAATCAGGAGGAATTTATGCCTTTTGTGTTCTGCTAGTAACAAGATATCAATAAGATATAATCAACCATTAAGCAAACTATAGTAAAACCAAAAAATGAAGAAACTAAACCGGAATGAATCTAGCAGCCGCAGACTAGCAGTCGGAGTTGATTGTGAACGAGCCTTGGTACCAAATTGTCAAATTTAGACAGTTTGAAATAAAAAAATAGACATGGCAATCTGTCAAAGTTTTTCACAACTCTATTTGTTAATTATTAAACTACTATTAATAAATATTAATTGAAGTTGTGAAAAATCCTTTAAGCAGCAACTAATATCGTGCACACTTTTGCTATCAGAAGGTTATTTATTAATAGTAGTTTAATAATTAACAATTGGAGTCGTGAAAAACCTTTTAAAACTTTGACAGATTGCAATGTCTATTTTTTTATTTCAAACTGTCTAAATTTGACAATTTGGGAGCAAGGCTCGTTCACAATCAACTCCGATTGCTAGTCTGCGGTTGCTAGATTCACTCCGGTTTCGGTTAGGAGGTTTTTGGTTTAGGTATAGGCAATTGTTTGACAGTCTAGGGCTTTAGGAGGAGGCCAACCGCAACAAACTTATTTTCTTTGCAATAACATTTAATAATACTACTGTCTCTATTGCTATTATCCATGGTCTACCAGTGTCTTGTTAATATAAGTAAAATGCCCAGTCGAACCACTGCACGAGAAGTGAGTGTCCCTGTGATAATCCTGATGAATAATCGTTTCAATACTTTCAAATTTCGTTAGGTGTTTAGCCTGAGTATTTATTTTGTAAGAAAAGGATAAATAAGTATCACTGTTGGCCAAATGATCTCTTGAAAGACCGAGCACTGCCTACGAGAACTACCTTGTGGATTCCTGCTATGGAGGTTGCATAACAAACGTACTTACATCCGGAGAACAAAATATATAATGACTCTCCGGAACTCGAGTCATGAGTGTACCAAATCCCCCCCCCGGGCGTCTAGTCAAAAGAAAGCAAACGGGGAGATTTAACACGCGAAAACTGGACATATGAAACAAAAGGACGTAGCAATATTTGGTCGCGCGGCAAACCGTCGCATCAGTATACGCTTAAGCGTATAACCGTATAGTAAATAACTAATACCCTTTATCGATTAGTTATTTACTTTTCAAAGACTGCTGTAGGAATATTGTAAGTAATTTAATAATTGATTCTTCAAACATAATATAATAGTCTATATTAACTTTGATGAAATAAATAAAGATTAATGAAAAGTTTCACAATATGCATATAAACAAATACGTCGCTAAGGTAAATACAAAAAATAGATAACTAGATAAAAATATAAAAATAATCAGAATTAAATGTGTAACACTTCCAGTAACAGAAAATTACTGAGATCAATCTGTTCATTTATTAAAAGTAGCCTGAGTTTGTGTTTGTATATCTAGAAAGCTTCTAAAATGTCTAATTTGTGTTTGTTATTACAAAAATGTAAAAATTTGATATTATTTTAGGGAGTCATTGTGCGATTCTGTTCTAAAAGGTGTTTGGCGTAATTAGATTTTTCGGGATGTTTATTTCTGTAACAACGCACGTCAAAATTCTAGTGCTTGTCCAATATATACTGAACTACAAAAAGAACAATTCAAACGGTAAATGTATATTAACTTTCACTACCATTTACTTCTTAATGGTCCCGTGGATTTGAAATCAAAATAAGTCAAAAAATATTATTGACAGAACTAATTTTTAAAACAATAATTCTTCTACCTTCTCTTTACTTTTTTTTACAGCTGCCAAAAAATGATGAAATTTTTTCATTAATATCCCTAAGCAAAATGTCACATTGGTTTTGTTTACTTGGCAACGTGCACAAAATATTTTTCGCTTTAGGGTGAAAATCATTTCCCGCATTTATGCGATTTATGCATATTTGAGCAATGTCGTTTCCATAGCAACCACAAAACTGTCCAGTTTGCGCTAAAATAAAAATTTCCTTTATTTCACTTAGTTTAGGTTAGTAAAGTAAAACAAAGATAGATAATTACGTTACTTTGAAAAGAATAAGTTGTGAAGTTGTAATTTGTGACCCCCAATAAGGCAATGCAACTTGTTTTACTAAGAACATACTATAATACAATATTAACTATAAAAACAAAGAAAGTCATATGAATCTAATGACCAAATAAAACATAGTCATCTTAACATAGTTGTCTATCTCTCTCTCTTATGTGTGTAAACCATCATTTTGCTATCCTTTCACTACAACCAAGTGCTATATTTCGATTACTTATCAAAACACTGTCTAATAGGCCAGTCAAAACGTGCGTAAAAAAGACTAAAATCGCAAAGCGTGATGTAGTTCTGATTTTCTTGATATATTTCTAGAACCAGTTAAGGTAGTGTGAAACCAAGTTTGCAGCTTCGGAAAACCTGTGACCTTTGCGTAATTCCTAAAAAACTGCAAAATTTTGGGGCTTTTTCCAGTTGTTGCCTTATAACTCGTAAACTATTCGTTTTTCGATGTTAGTCAGTCATTCGTACGTTAGTGATTTTTAAAGTACATTACATTTGCAGCAATATAAGCCCAATTGCAGCTCTGTACTTACAATGGTTTCCGAGATATGGTACTTCCAAGATTGGCCACTTAAATCCAAAAAAATAAAATTTTAAGGTTTGCTTTCGCTTCGAGCCGAATATCGACATGACCGTTCATCATACGAGATGAGTCATGGGAAATGAAGTTGTAGTAAATTTAATTGAATTCCATTTAAGCACAAAACGAAGTCTGTAGACCCATTTTTGCAATAGTTAAACAACAAAAATCGGAAATGAGCCTAAACACTACTTCTAATAACAATTTGAGGGCATTCGACGAACGAAAAATGCATAGAATCATG
Organism: Agrypnus murinus; assembly: GCA_929113105.1. Classification (NCBI taxonomy): domain Eukaryota; kingdom Metazoa; phylum Arthropoda; class Insecta; order Coleoptera; family Elateridae; genus Agrypnus; species Agrypnus murinus. Next base: position 55,015,107 of record OV816025.1, read on the forward strand.
TGTAAAGGTGGAAAAGTATATTTACATGTACATCTCTTATTAAAAAATCTTACAAATGGATAATTGAAGACGCTCAACGTTTTGGTTTTTTCGAGGGTCCTAGTTGATCACGGTCGTATTCCGGGACTGAAGGAGTTGCTGCGGTATTTTGTCCGTCTCGGGCTGCTCGTCTGAAGGCGGAGGATCGTCGGGGTCGTCTTCATCCTCGTCGATTAAAATTACAGCGACGTTGTGACAAGTCTTGCCGAGCACAAAGTGCACAAGGCTGACCACTTAAGCTCAGCTCTCGACAAGTGCAAGCTCCCGTGCATCCCTGCTTGCACTTACATGAGAGCGTTTTGAGAAGGATTGGTGGGGCTGATTCGCATAATGTTGTTATTGGTATTAAACCAAGGACGCTCTTCGACCAACCCCACTCTGTGGCATCCTTCTTCACCCCCAACCACTTTTGCACTTGGTGGTATGTGCGATACGAATGGAAGGAAGCAGCCTCTTTGGTTGGGGGTAAACGTGCTATGTTCACCTTCGCATTGACTGCTGATTTGACGAACAGGCAAACCGAAGGCCGTGTACGGTGTCGATGGATGCGTCCCCTCCATACAGAGCGACCAGGCACTTCCCTCCAGCTTCGACAATAGCCTCGCGACTGACATCTGGGCGGAGAAACACGGTGGCCAACTCCACAATTTTATTTTTCCTTACCAGTAAAGGGCAGAGGTGGTGTCACATCCGCTGAATGCGTGCAGGAAGAGTTGGAATCGGGGTGGGGGAATTCCAATTTCACCTCGACTGAAAGATGTGGTGGAAAACTGAGTGCAACTTGACCTCTGCCACCTTTCTGGAAGTAAACATTTTGGATGGCATGCGTAATGGGGCAAACTCTACTTTCTACGCCGCTTTCACTCTACTCTCCCAAAACATCTCTCTTGGAGCCTGTACGTTTGTAGTAGTGGATGGGAGATACCTTCTTCCGAGTGTTTCTCAAAATGTTCACTTCCAGAAAAGTGGCAGAGGTAAGTCAACTTGCACTCAGTTTTCCACCCTTCTTTCAGTCGAGGAGAAATGGAATTCCCCCCTAATTCTCTTCCTACACGCATTCAGCGGATGCGACACCACCTCTGTCCTTTTCTGGCAAGGAAAAACAAAATTGTGGATCGTTTTTCAAAAGAAGCGGAATCTGATTTACCTGGCCTTCGTATTTCTCCTCCCAGATGTCAGTCACGAGGCTATAGCCAAAGCTGGAGAGAAGTTCCTGGTGGCTCTGTATGGAAGGGACGCAAAGAGGCTGCTCCATTCCATGTGTATTGCACATACCACTAAGTGCAAAAGTGGTTGGAGGTGTAGAAGGATTCCACTTAGTGGGGTTGGTAGAAGAACTCCCTTGGTTTAATACCAATAACAACATTATGCGAACCAGCCCTACCAATCCTTCTCAAATCGCTCTCATGCAAGTGCAAGCAGGGATGCACGGGAGCTTGCACTTGCCGGAGAGCTGCTTTGTGCACTCCATGCTCTGGCAAGACTGCCACAACATCTAAGATTATTGATATGTAAGCTTTTTTAATAAGAGATATACATGTAAATATACTTTTCCACCTTTTGAAACAAAAGTTTTTCTCACAAGAACACAATTATAAAAATGCCCCGCGATGGGCGCCAGTGACACAAAGCATTTTAGCCACGGTAAAATAACAATAAAAGGCGCGGGGCCTTTGGGCGCCAATGAAACGATGGCTTTTTCTTACACAAAAGTAAACAATAAACTAACTATAAAATTATATAAAATGATTCATACTTACTTTATCAAAGAAACTCAAAATATTCGCCACAGCTTGAGATTTAAACTCTCTCTTACAAATTTATTATTCAAGTCGTAGGTATTGGTTCCACAGCCGTATAAATTGTGAAAAGGAGTAGATTAAGGTCTCAAAACACAAATAATAACTCAAAAAGGGCGCCATCTGATTATGAAGCTTAAAGTATTGATTATAAATAACCAATCAAAGATGTTAATTGAATAAGTTTAAAATTTATTGAATTCATTAACCAGAAAATAAATACAATATTAAATTAAATCAAAAAATTTGGTTTATATGAAATTTTGGAATAAAAATGGAATGAGATGTTCATAATTATATGGTTCCGTTTTTAGATCCTTAATATAAATTGAAAACATTTATTTAACAGGAAGAGAATGGATAAGACAAAACAATACATATGAATAATAAAACACACACTCATAAAATTTATTACAAGCATAATCAATATTCTTTAAATAGTAACTAACCTCTCTAATAGTTATTTAAGCATTAAGGGAGGTAAGTAATATTTACCAGTCGAGGACAAGTTTGCGCCCGAGCGATAGCGAGGGCTGGCAAGTCCGAGACTGGTCAAATATACTTACCTCCCAAATTGCTTATAACAGTTTTTCCACTCCCGAAGTTGTTGAAAAAAAAATGAAAAAAAAAAGATTCGAGCCCGGGATTTGAACCCGGCACCTTTTTGTGGTATCAGCCTTGTTTGGACAACTGCGCCACCAAGCTTGCTTGTACAGCTCTGTGAAATACGGGTTATGTTAATTTATCTTTACAATAATTTAAATAAAATATCAGTACGCCTTTGGTTGCTAAGGCTTTCATCTGTCTGTTTTTCAAACAAAGTGTGAGTATTAAAAGTTGCATCCGTTTGTAAAATGAATTTCAACGAAAAGGAAAACGAAATGGGGATTGAAGACGCTGCAAACGCTGCCTGTTCCTTCCTCTTGCCGGAAAAGTCGAAGGGACGTTATCAAAATGCATATAAGTGTTTCAAAGAGTGGTGCCAGAGAAAGAACGCTACTGAAATATCGGAAGCAACAATGCTGGCGTATTTTATGGAGAAAACCAAGGTACTGAAGTCACCAGCAAGTTTGTGGTGTGAATACTCAATGTTAAAATCAACGTTGTTTATTGAAGACAACAGAGACATTTCTAAATTCCCAAAACTCAAAGCTTTTTTAAAAAGAAGAAATGATGGATATAGGCCGAGAAAATCTAATGTTTTCACGCGGCAAGAAATAAATAGATTTTTAGTGGAGGCTGACGACAATAATTTCCTCTTGATGAAAGTAGTTATGATAATGGGGATAGCAGGGGCTTGTCGATCGCAAGAACTGTGTGATATGATGATGGAGAATGTTCAAGACATGGAAAGTATAGCGATTGTCAATATATCAGATTCGAAAAATGGGATGTCCCGTAAATTTACGGTTACCGCAGGTGAGAGAGATGCTGTTTGTCACTTGAAAATTTTTTAAAAATACCTGAAAATAAGATCTATGGTTAAAAGTGCCCATCGGCGTTTCTTTATGCGCTTCCAAAATGGTAAATGCTTAGGTCAACCTGTTGGAAAAAACACGTTTTCGTCAATTCCGAGCAAAATAGCAAAATTTCTTGGATTGAAAAACGCTGAGACTTACACTGGCCATTCATTTAGGAGGACTTCAGCTACTTTATTAGCCAACACTGGAGTCGACATTTTTGCACTAAAGAGACATGGGGGCTGGAAATCGGATACCATTGCTGAAGGGTACGTTGCAGATAGCCTGTCCAATAAAAATGAGTTGGCTAACAGAGTTTTATACGGCAATAACAGTCATGCTTCGAATATTATATTAGAAACATCCAGCACATCAACCGAAATTTCGTGTGTGAATGGAAGTGCAATTCTAGATCGGAATGATTGCAACAAAATCGAAGTGAAAAAGGACCTTCAGGGGCTCGCACCAAATTT